>WUAM01000351.1:55149-70414 GCA_024336885.1 Actenoides hombroni
CTCGTGTATAAATATGGCCTGTTGCACTTAATAAAGCGACTTCTGATTACAACCATATTGGCTGTGCTGTCGGAGTCTGTCCCTGCACACTACGTTTGGTGACCCCGACGTGTTACAATTCTATGGGATCGGAGTCGGAGGGAAAAGAAAAAGCAGGGGACTCGCCGCGGTCAGGGGCCGGCAGGATCGTAACTGAGCGTCCGAGAGAGACGCGGACAGGAGACAGCAGGACCGTACTGGGCGTCCGAGAGAGATGTGGTAACAGACGAATCAGCGCGCTGGAAGAAAAGGTAAGCGGCGGCGAGGTTCAGAATGGGAGCCAATAGTACTAAAGAAGAAGAAAAGGAAAGAGACATTCTGAAGCAAATCCTTTCTGCGAAAGGGATAAAAGTGGAAAAACGGGCATTAGAGGACATATTGACCTGGGGACAAAAGAGAGGACATTTTAAAGAGGCTAGTGCGGTTTTTGATGTGAATATATGGAAAGAAATAGGAAAAGACTTATGGGAATCAGTGGCTAATGGCTCTCGGAATGCGGTGGACATGAGCCACACCTGGAAGTGGATAGTCGATACATGAGGAGATTTAAAGGCGGAGCATAAGATCATAGCTGCCACCGAAGCTGCTATTCAACCAGCTCCAGTAGCATGCCCCGCTGAGGTTCTTTGGGGGTGATAATGAGCTTGATTTCACTAAGTTTTTGTCAGTCCTGCCCTACCCTGTGATCCCCTCAGCCCCCACCAAAATGGAAATCGACCCACCACAGGCTATACCATCGGGCAAGGTTAATTCCTGTCCTGCAAATGACTCTCCTACAAATAATTTTTAATTTTACAATCTGAACCTGTTTGACTTGTTATATCCCATCCTTAGCACTGATTTCTGTCATTCCATCCATGCAGGTATGAAAGGAATTACAGGGGAAACTTCTGTTATGTCTACTTAAAGTAGCCCACACCTCACTGACAACAAATAAACTACACTATATGTTATATCATCTATGCAGACTATATGGTATACCATTTATGCAGAATGATTTATACAGAGGACCACAAATCTATGTTTTAAGCCTCTTATTGACCAGCTGAGGGGAAAGAGAACCAACAGTCCCCAAATATTATGGGACGACCACCATTTTTAACTTAACAGTTTTGTTTGTGACAACCTCAGACTAGAAAACAAAATCTATGTCCCATGAAAATGGATTCAGATTTCAGACTACTATATGAAAATATCCTAACATCTGTACCCAAACAGAGAGGTCAGTGCAAGATGTAAAAGCAGCAATAAGAATACAAGTGTGATGACATTACAGTCAGAAATGGAATTTTATTTATAGGAGGATAACAGACAAAAAGAAACAATCAGGGATACCATTGAAAAACAGACCATACCTGTGTAACATGGGAGAATTATAATAAAGGAAAGAAAGACTTTCTGGGACAGTGGCCCTACATTCAAATTTGAACATAGAAGAATAACACATATTAAAAAGTTCTTCAGGGGTGGTGTGTATTTAATAAATTTTAAAATCTTAAAGCCAGAGAAAATAATAAATTTTAAAAATTAGTCTTGTTGGAAAGTCCAATAATGAGTTAAATGAAGCTAAATACAGACAAGGTTCCTAGCTTCATAATAAAGAAAATTAAAATTTAAAAAATTACAAATTTTCTCTGCCACCCTTAGATTTTGAGCTTTTCATTTATCATATTTTCTCAGCAGTTACTCCTTTTGAACCTGAGAGCTTTAGTTGGCTATTTAATATTGTCAGTAATGATCCTGACAAATACTTCTAAAGGAATTAACTATCATGGAAAACTAGAAAGTATGATTAATACAGAAGTACTTAGCATTTAAAAAGATGATGACTTCTAAAACCGCATAACATAACTATGGTGCAATTCACTACTATTCATGCCCTCAGAGAACAACAAAAATATTGTTAGTGTTTGAAACTTCATCAGTTTGAAAACTGCAAGAGGCTTTTTAGAGGTTTATTGTCTGTGATTTATCAATTTAGGCAGCTATGAATAATTAGATCCTAAGATATGTCATCTGAAATGTTTCCAATTAAGTATGAATACCAACAGAGAGAGACTCCTGTAGTCACTAGCAGGTTGAGAGTAGAATAGTTCAGATAGTTTAGTAGCAGAAACATAACACAATATGGTTAATCTATTTCAAGTACTCTTTTAAGTACCTCAGGAGGATAAAAACCAAAGCACCCCAACTGTTGAACTCACATGGCCATGCTGGCACAGACATATGGATACAACTAGGATCAAAGATATAATCTAGCTGAGAATACAAACGTTTCTAAGTATTATGGTGAGATGCTGAATTTATTTCACAAAGGTATTGGCAAGTCAAAACACACAGAGTTCAATTTCAAGGAAGTAATTTTGTATTATTATTTCAAGATTATTTCAAATTATTTCAAGAAATAATTTTATAAAACTGATTCTGGAATACATATTTTTGTATTATGATGGCCTCTATTTTCAGGGGAAAAGAACAAGCCAGGAGTTATTTTCTCATTTTGTACTCCTCAGACAACACAAAAAAATCCAGCAGCAGCCTCCTGTGTTTTATGAGAAAGACACAAAAATATGCACTTTACACGTTATAGACTACAGAAGGGCTGTAAGAGTTAGTATTGAGTCCCTGGTTCTATTAGCAGCTCAGGCATTCAAGATTTAATATCTCAAACGTTCTAAATTGCATGTCCTGGAACTTCGTAAGTAACTTCTCAGCTTCATTGCAGTTTGTCTTTCCAAATCCAAATAGTTTTTAAAAGATTAAGGTGTTCTAATTTTTTTAAGCAGTAAGTACAAATCAGTAATCCCTTACCATTGTGTTAAGGATTGTCTACCATAATCTTTATTATTTACTGAAGTTTGTCTGACAAAAAAAAACCCAACTAATTTTTCAAGGTCTGTTTAGGTAGGTGAATTGCTATATTCCGAATTTAGGAGTGAAAACAGAAGGCTGATTACTTCAGCTCTGAAGAACGCAGATTGAAAAAGAGATGGTATTCCATGGAAACCATATGACTCAAGAAGTAATAAGGTAATGTGGGATGAATATTAGCTCCATTCAAGTTAAGGTAGGAGTCTTTTGTCTCTCAAATACTGCTTCAAATCCTTCCAAATGGATAGATTCAGAAGACTATATTAAGAGCGAGTTAGTCCTTATGATTTAGTAAAGATAACATCTCAGATAACATCCTTACAAAAGACTAACTGTTGCAAACAAATACACACCAATGATGAGCAAAGAAAGGCTCTAGTTTCTTGATGGAAGTAGGTATGACAGAGTTCTCGGGAGGGAAAAAACACACACACCTGCTATTATGTGTGGTGTTCAAACCAGGCTGGTATCACTTCCGAATTGGTCAGTGCCAAGATGATATAAAAAGAGTTTTCAATAGAATGGAGAAGAAAAAAAATAATAATACTCTAGTACTATTAGACCTTCTTTGCAGTTGGAAATTAAGACGGCAAAATCAAGAGCATGATAAACACGACAACACATGACAGAGCAAGTATCTCAAGTCACTTGTTCTTGTTCAAGGTCTTCAACAGTAATGCTTTCTTTAAAAATCTGGATGCTTTCTTGACTTCAGCAGCATCAGAAGGGTTCATCCCAGCAAAGGATGGGCCGAACCTGCTGATTTCTGCTCCAGAAGGGGGAAAAGACAACGCACACTTGGAGATACTCTGCCAGTATCCCAGCGGCCCTCATCAAAAATGAATTCTTAGTATTGTCCTATTGGACATCTCTGCTTGAACAATGTTTTAAAGATATGTACTCTTGGCTGTGCACATAAGTCTATGCTTATTATAGCTTTCTCCATTACAACATTCAAATTGAAAACAAAACCTTAACTTACAACAATATCACTGCAAGTTTGCACTTGCAAATTCTATCCTATTGCATCATGTCTGCAGCTACACCTAAGCCTGTGTTTTTACTGTTGTCAATTGAATGCCAGAAGGTGGAAGTATTTTTCCTTCATGAATCTGAAGCTCATAGGCAGAATTGTCCAGACACAATCCAGAATCACCCTGGCCATCCTTGGGTAGATAAACATGTGTGTTTATGTGTACTTCTGTGTGGATATACACTTACATATATGTATATCCACACAACTTCTGAAAATGGACCCAGAAAACAAACAGAAAAAGGAAAATGGAGGAAAGAAAACCAGGCCAGCATCCAAACATTCAGCTCCAAGTGTAAAGGATATTTTCAACAAAGTTTTGTTCTCACCACACTGAATGGGACACAGAAAAATTGACTTTTGGATTTATCATAAAATTATTGGAAAAATATGAACAAATTTTCTCAAATTTGATGTACAGGAATAATTAACTCCATATTAAATATGTGCATTTAGATAGACACACACATGCATAGAATGTTGTAAATCTAAGTCTGACACAGGTAAGCAAACTACTGTTTCAGCTGTTCAGGGACCTGCAATCATCTAGAATGGCATAATTGTTTTAGTAGCTATGTTAATGAGTAAGTTTGCATATGATTTGGCCATTGATTTTTAAGTTTGGCTATATCTAAGTAGGATTTATTGGTCAAATTATACACTCACCTGGAAATCAATATAAATCATTAGACCACACAGTTTCTTTCTCTCCTACCTATATGTCACGTATTTGCTCCCTTGTGTGGCTTTAGGAATAAGAAAAGAGAAGAGGGAAATCCTTCTAAAATGGTTTGAATATGTACATTTTTCTGTCGTTATTTTTTGGCTTCTGTGAGAAAGATGCCTTTTCCATCCAGGGCAACACTTCTGAGACAAGCAGCAAGAAACGATTTCCCCTGCTAGATTTACTACTGCCTTGCCTTTGAGAGCACATTTCACAACTTCAGTTAGCTGTGTCAGATGAGATACCACATGGCTGAGCTCTGTGCAAACTGCTTCTCATAGCAGCCTACATACCATGCTCAAACATCACCTTCCCTAACCTCCCATTGTTCCTGTTTCTTTTCATTAAGTCTATTCAGCAGTTCTCTATAAAAATCTATGTCTTGGCTGTCTCTCTGTCAGTCGACTTCTTCCTGCCTCTTTCAACAAGCACAGGACACTACTCACCTATCTGTGCTGCACAGCTGAAACAGAGAGACTATCAGTCAAGTGAGAAGACTGCAGCACACTACTATGCTATTATTTTGCTTTCCTTTAGCTACTCCATACTCCTTTGATTTGCTTCCCAAATTAATTGCAAGTACCCAACCAGTCTTTATTTTGAAACTCTCACCAGTTACTTCCTCGGTTCCAAATCTAGAGACAGATGGACCTGTTTGCCCCTATCTGTAGATGAAACTCAACAAACATAAAACTCTCTGTAATACCACCTTTTTCCATTTGCCTCCCTTGACAGATTGAAGAGTCTGCAGCAGCTGTGCAAAAACCATACACCATTGATTTTCCTGCTTTTTTTCAAGCAAAAGAGAGAACCTGGTATTTTGAGCCACATGTCTCTCTTGTTTTCTGTCTGTTAGCTATATAAGGTATATTAGTCTTAATAAGGTATATTCGTCTTAATAAGGTATACTCGAAAATACTTTAATTTCCAACCCAAGCGTTTTTCACTTGGTTTTGGTTACTTCAACACTTTTTCTCCTCACATTTAAACCTTCTTGCTTAGAGAGGTCTGCATGTATACATGGGATAGAGCCAGTGATGCACCAGCTCTCACCTTCTCTGTTCTTCAGTGATGTGACTTTTCACCACCTGAAATTGTGCTGTGAGAAATGAACATGCAACACAAGTCTTCACCAGCTTTCAAAAGCCAAGAAAAATTATTTTCTACCCCCATTCTGCCAATCTAGTTATAAAATAAGGAGGACATTTTTTCTTGTCCTCAGTAAACAGGAGTAAATAGCCACTGCAGTTCTCAATTCTCATTTAGCATAACTACAGATACACAGTCTTATTTGTGTAAAAGCTATGCATGTGTGCATACATACTCTTCCAAATACCCTCCACCATAGAGTCAGCTGCCATCCAAGCCAAGTGCCACAAAGTGATCTGAAAAATATTTGCTCAAAACCCCAAAACAACAAAGCAACAAAACCCAACACATTCTTACACTGTTCACATTTGAAATTCCACTACTACAACCCATGATAGATTAAGAGCAACCAGAAAGCATAATCCCAAAATGGTTTTTTAAGTGTTATTAATATAATTTAAAACCAACTAGGATATCATACAGCTTTCCCAGTCTTCACAAGGGCCTATGACTACTACTTCTCTGTGAATACTGAGCATTATTAATTTACCAAACTTGAACTTTCATTTAATAACTAATGATTAATTATTCAATATACTGATTGCTTCTCAAGTCCTGTTCTTGAGTTATATGGCCGTAGCTTGGGAAACCAGTATATACAATCTTAAATTTTCTATTCCATCCTATTGCCAGGGAAGGCTCAAAACTTGTCTCAGGAGAATATTTATGGTAATAACTGCAATAAACTGAGTTGTCTTGCTTTTATCACTGTTCAAACTACTACCACATAAAATGAGGAGCCTTGAAAAAAAAAAAAAAGATGTTAGAAACATTAAAGTTCTTTCAGTGTTTTAAGTAAAGTAACAGCGACTCAAAAAATAGTGTAAATTTTCATTACCTTTTTTTAAATAGGATTTAAAATATAGGACTAATTCTGCTCAAACAAATCTCCCTTTTAAATTTACATATATAAATGTTTGGAGAATTATTCTTTAAGTAATTATGCCACTCTTAGTTACATGATAGATATCATATATGGTGTGGATAAGGTAGAAACAATGATAAATTACCAATCAACCTTTACAACAAGCTTTTCTTACTGAGTAAACTAGTGACAGGCACGGGTACAAGGAGAAATTCAGAATGAAGCATCACCATGCCTTCCATCTGAATTTAGCAAAAGCGCACAATTAATACCATGCAGTATTCTCAGAGCAAGGCAAGCTCTATCAAGTTTTCCTCAACCTGCACCCTGATAATGTGTTGATACCACCAAAGTGCTTCCAGAAGACCCATCATAGAAATATGCCTTCCCTCTCTCTCCCAGACAGGCCTACGACTCTGAAATTCTTCATCCCACATACATCTCCAAGCTGAGGAGACAGACTCAGTGTCAGGACCTACCTTTGATGGAAATGACCAATAATTGAAATTTTTACCCTTGTTTAAGCAGAGAAGTGGCAGCAGGGATTGCTAAGAAGAGAGCAGCAGGAATGCCCCTCCACTCCGGTCATGCCCTGTGTAAGGTTTCAGAGAAAATGCTGGAGGACTACCCACCACAATTCAAATAACTCCAGGGACCTGGGTAATTTGCTTGCAGCTCCCTGCAGCAGCAATACCCTATATGCAGCCTCACTGATCATGTAGTTTCCAGTTTGCTCCTCAAAGAGCAGTTTTACAGTCTTCTCTGAAACACCTGCACTGAAGATGCTTCTCACGGCCTTTTATGCTACTTCCTTCTTTCTATTCAACAAAATAGGAGGTGGATCCTGGATAAATGACTCCCTTCAGCTTCCTTTACACATTAGTGTTATGATCAGAAATCTGGTGAAATTTGTAGGATTTTCTCAGTTACTTTCAATAAGCATTGGGTCAGACTAAGAAGAAAGAATATGAAATAAATACCCGTTACCTGTTTTCATTAAAACATTTTCATTAGATCTTATAATTTTTTCCTCTGGGAGAAAACTACTGCAATAGCTTTAATTAATATCTTGGCAGAAGAAACAATAGTTTACATAAGAGGACAAATTAATATCTAAATAATAAACTCTCCATGCTCTGGAGTAATCTTTTTCACAACTGAGCCCTGTATGCATAATGTATGACTGCTGAGTGGGTGACTTGAATAATCACAAGTGACCTGAAATAACAGCTATGTAACACAGAAAACTGAATCTTTACAATTGTGTCACTGTCTCCCATAGGGACCAGAATCCATTATTCCACACTACAAAATATTGTTCATGTAGATAATAATTTTATCTTGTCTAACATTAAAATTCACATCCATAGGCTTTTTTTTTTTATTTATTAATGAAATGGCTTTGACAGCCAGAAGCTTCTTCCCAATATTAGAGAGAATGCGGATGGGTGCCAATTTACAATTATTCAAACTAATAATCTCCTGTGTCTCTGACTGCTATTATTTCTTTACCTGTGACCCAACCACTTAATGAAGTGAATTTAATTTACAGTAATAGGAAATTTTCAGAACTACATGAAAGCACAAGCTTTAATATGGGAAGAACAAATGGCCTTTTCATGCAAGACTGACCACAAGCATTGTAAAGAGATCTGAAAGAACTTTATACCTTTTAAATTAGATATAGTATTAACTGAAACAATATACTGCAGTAAATATGATAAATCATGAAACACCTCTTTGAAACAGAAAGCACCAACACTATTTTCTCCTTTTGTCACACAGCAGAATTTTCTCATTTGCATAAAAATGTATGACACACATATTTTGTAAAGGTAAAACTAAGATCTCATCATCCTTCAAATCGCTTCTAACGCTTCTATCATGATACCCATGACAAACCTTCAACAGAAAACCAGTAACAGAGAGGTTGACATCTATTTTACTTATTCATCCTTTGCAAATGTATGCATCAGTTCACATTGGAATTGGAATAAATATGGTTTTATCTTATATGGAAAAATACAGCTCCCATTTTTCTCCAAATATATTCTTTATCTACAAAATTCTATAAAATGTTGAAACTGTAACTCCAAACCCACATTCTTATATTTCCTTTCATGTAGGAAAAATATGACTTACCTAAATTTTGCTTTAACATCCCTTCCCCACTTCCACCCTAAAAATATAAGAGGGAGAGGAAGCAGGGAGGGAGAGGTATGCAAGAAGCATAACAGATGGGACTGGTTTTTTTCAAAACAAAATTCTTTATCTGCAGCACGAAACCAGTCTAATTAACCTCTAACTAACTCTAAAGTTGTTTTGCTCTCCCTTATACATTCTGTATTTTTACACTAATTTGTAAAGCCTTCTTAGATCCCTTGGGGATAAGAATGGTTTCCAGTGCAGAAGTTAACACAATGATCCTTCAACATGTCTGGGTGCTATAGAAGGGCAAGAGCCATCATAGAAGTACTTACGTATTCACATACTCTCACTGCATACATATGGTGGTGATATTCAAGGAACAAATTGAGAATATCGTTTGACATTTCTCATCACCTTCTCCCCCAAACCAGATTAAGATAATGTGAGATTTCTGGTGCATTGTCACACAGTGTAGCTTTTCATCTTTCTGTTTTGCTTTTGCTTCCAGACTGTGGTTGGGAAAACAGGATAAATTTTTTTCCTTCAAAAAACCCAAGGTAGAAACAAGAAGCTGTGGTGACACTTCTACTTCAAGTAGACCCTTTCCTGTTCTGCCCAGAGTTTCGGGTTTTCTCCAGCTAAGGTGAACCTATCACTACACATCTTACCTTTACAATTACTAAAGTTGGAAACTAATTTTTTTTCCACTGCTAGTGAAAATCTGGATCAATTGCTAACACTGGATTGACCGTTTTTTTTTCCCAAGAGATTGTTAATTCATTGAATTATCTCACAGAAACCAGATATATTTCCTACAAGACTCAGAGATCCTTAAGCAAGGTCAGGGTCACTACCCAAGATATTATTAGCAGGTATGACAGGTTTGAGCATTAAACATGGTTTCTTCTGTATTTAACCTTACTTGCACGCTTTTGCTAAGGAATGTGGTGCCCAGTAATAGGACAAGGAATAATGGGTATAAACTAGAACATAAGAAATTCCACCTCAACATGAGGAGAAACTTATTTATTGTGAGGGTGACAGAGCACTGGAACAGGCTGCCCAGAGAGGTTGTGGAGTCGTCTTCTCCTTCTCTGGAGACTTTCAAAACCTGCCTGGATGCATTCCTGTGTGGCCTGCCCTAGGTAATCTTGCTTTGGCAGGGCGGTTAGACTAGATAATCTCTACAGGTTCCTTCCAAGCCCTAACATTCTATGATTCTATGTATATAATCTAAATCAGTAAAACAATCTGTCGCTTTCGTCACATTAAGATGTCTATTCAATACATACGCAAATTACATAGGAAGACTGATAGGGCAGAAAAGCAATCATGCTCCTTTGCAAACACAATGCAAACTCAAGCCTCTTTCAGGTCCTTAAGCAAACTGACTCTGATTGACAGACAGACACAGTGAGATATGTGAAGAAAAGTCTTTACAAGGCACCAAATTACTCATATCTAAGGATAATTCATAGAATTCTCTCTCTCTCCCTGTATTCATTTGCTTGCTCAAATAAATTGAAAATCTCCTTAGTCTACTTGATAATAGAAACTAATCCTTTCAAAAACTGGTTTTAAAAACTACTGTTTCATTTCTTTTCTGTCAGTGCACCTAAATTGTAAGTCAAATACAGTGTATATTCACTAAAGCTGAACTGGATTTGTTGGTTTAGCAATGTGTTCAAAGTAATCTTTCCTCAGGAATCATAATAGATAAATATAAAGAATCTTCATCTAATAGAAGACAACAGCTCAGAAAATACATATAATGAAAAATATTTCATTATTATGAATAATTAACAAAAGACAGATCAGAATCTAAAAGGACTTAACTGATGGGTAGTTCAAACCAGTAATTTTAACTTTTAACACATTTTAAAGAGACCAGGAAAATCCAAAGTATTAATAGTTCTAAATAATAAAAAGATTAAGGGGTGATGTAGAGAGTTATATACCATGGATCCTGATATTTACCTCAAGTGATAAAATAAAATAATTTATCCATGACTGGTCAACCAATAATTAGATATTTAAGAATATCTATATTTAGGGTTTTTTTGGTATGGGTGTTTGGGTTGTTTCTTTAACAACTTTACTGGTAAAATGTAGAAAAAGAAATTGCTGATACAAATACTTCAAGAAATTCAATTTAGTGATTAATTCAACTTAGTACTATACAAAATTTGATCACTTAATAGAGATTTTATATGGATTTAGAACAATCAGTGGATGGATTAGTGAATGTTTAACTCCCCATGCTCCATCATTATGATAATTTGGATAAGAAGTGTGGAATAAGTTAGCCTGAAATAACCAAAAAGGGTAGATAATCTTTTGGTAGCTTTTAGTATTACATGTTGTGAAATTACACAGTATTGAGGCAAACTCGGAGATAGATACAAATACTTCAACTCGTAGAACCCTTGGCATTTGCCTAAAGTGTTACTGGATTCATACCAGTTGCAGCATACTCCGAAGGCAGTATTTGCTAACATACTTCTAGCCATTTGTACTTAGAAAAAACATGGAGTTTGCTGACCAGAGAAATCTATGTCTCTGACATCCTGAGTAGCATGCAAAGGCTGCAGTTTACATGGAGCTTACTGCTGCACTTTAGAGAAAAAATAAATCTGTACATTAAAAAATGTGCTTTAAATACTAATTGCAATTTGGAGCTTCATTCTGAAGCACAGTGTATTCATCAGATAAAAATGAAATCTAATTAGTGCTCTCAGATTTACTGTCTGCATACATTGTGTTTTTAAAAAAAAAAAATTAAAAAAAAATTTACTATAAAGGAAGTAACTTAAAATATTTTTACTGTGAATGTTTGTCTATTTAAGCAAAATTTATTCTTATAAAAATAAGAGACTGTCCTGAGATTAACGCATGTTATTTTGAACTCCATGACCTTCTTAGATTTCTTTTTTAACCTCGAGCAGGTTAATCAATATCCAAATACTTGGTTTCCCATAATAAAAGAGGATCTTAATACTTCCTTAGATCACAAAGCTGCTTTGTGTGTAAAATGTATTGTTTATAAAGGCTCAGAAACTACCAGGGCAAAAACCAGAAAAGTACACAAGATACAGCTGCATATTTTGGGGTACAAAGTTCTCATTTTAAATGTATATACAAACTCTTAAATCAAACTCACCATTTAAAAGAATCTTTGGCTTTATCAGTTGAAGTAGTCCGGAAATTTGTATGTATAAAAGTTAAAAAACATATACTTACTGTTTTGATTTGCCTTATAAATGCTCCACATAGTTGTACCTCATCACAACGTGGGCATCATCCATCACCAGCAGAAACTGATCATCTTATAGCAGTGTTAGTCAAAAAAAGTCACAAAACACAGCATAATGGAAAACCATACCTGAAGCCTTTTTTTTTTTCTTTTTTGGTGAAGAATTGTTGCTTGACACCAATTCTACCAGTATTTTGATGCTTCTAATTTTTAGTTTCCGAGCAGCATGAAATCCCTTTACACTTTTGGGAGGTTACTAGTTTAAATATCCCAAATCATAAACAGATTTCTGAATACATTACACTTTACCCATTAGAAATGATATAAAACTGCCTGCAGATGACCTGTGTTCATGTATTTTCATGATTCTTTTCTTCAGTCCAGTCTTGCTTCTTTTTTTTTTCTTTTTGTAGTGAGCATGCTGCTCAGAAAGGACCTTGATTGGTCCTTTAACCTAGGTTACTAGTTTAAATATTTAGGAGGCAATTCCTAAATACTAGGGAGTCTGGACCTTGGTAAAACTCTGAGACAATCACTTAGCTATACAGGGAAGCTGATGTTGACTTCAGATCCTGCACAAGAGAAGTGTAAGAATACAAAATTATAAGTGGCAAGCACAGATAAGGTCTGCTGTGAAGACTACAATCTTGGACATTGTGAGGCTGAGTGTAAATGCTCACTAAGCCAATCAAGACTATCTAGTCAGAAACTAAAGATTAGAAGCATCAAAATACTGGTAGAATTGGTGTCAAGCAACAATTCTTCACCCAAAAAAAAAAAAACCAACTTCAGATTTTGTTTCCATTTCACATTGAAAGAAACTGAAATTTCTCTAACTTGTTTCTATTGTTTTCATGAAGAGCATCAGAGCACCTCCAGAACCTTAGAATAACCAAGACAAAGACACCTTCCTCTTTCACCATAGCTCTGAGGACTACTAGCTTTGACCTGAGAGAGACAGTTGCTTTATTTTCTCAGATTAGACCTTCAATCCTACACCTAAATCACATTCCTAAAAACAGCTTGGTCAAATCCATTATATTTTATAGCATATCCTACTTTTAACAAAGCAACCAACTCAACCCATCACATTTGCAACAATTAGTAACAACAGCTGAAAAAAACTTGTTACGGACTGGAAGTCCTTTCTTTACCTCCTCATTCCCCCCTTCCAAAATTCTAGTCAGCATTTCCACAACTGCAATACTTCATTTTGAAAAAAAGGCTAAATTACAGAACAGACTTTCAGAATGAACTCTCATTGTGAGCTTACTCAGCTACAAAGTTTGTATTCAGAAATGCATTTGCAGTCTTTATTTCAGTGGCATTTGAGAGCTTTCTGCTCTGGATGTTCCAATACCAGCTCTTTTAAGAGCATTCATGTAAATCTATATATGTGCAAACAGATTTTCAGAAGGATGAAAGCTGATATGTGCAATAAAGGATCTTTCAAAAGCTCAACACATTCAAAATTATGTTCTCCTATCCAGTGATAAAATACTATTTTCATTAAAGGTTTCTCTTAAGGATTACGGAAAAAGAAGGGCTTCGTAGAATAATCAAGAGCATGAAAAATCTTCTGGAGGTGGACTGAAACATACTGAGATACAATCTGAACAAGTCATTCTTTGCCAATAGGAATGTACAAATTCCCTGAGAATTTACTCATAGCAGGAAATGAAAATAGATCTTTTGCATTCCCCTGCAGACTTGGCAGCATATATCCATAGTCAATTCACACTTGCCCAAATCCAGAGCTCATCCAAACCTTACATTCCCTCCAGAACTTGCCAATGTGCTCTAAAGAAAAATGAGTATCCCACAACTAACTATGTACATGAAGGTAATGGCTGATATCTAAAAGTGACAGGATAGCCAGGAAGTTTTGATACAGTATATAATGGCAGAACTCATTAGGATCACTAATAGCTTGATTTTTGAAAAGATCTGCAAAAAAAAATCCCCCAAAAAAGTAGTGCTGATAATCTAGAAGACTTTTATGTTTGAATGAATCATCTGGAAAAGGACAAAAATTACATGACTCTCTGTTCAAGATAGTGCTCAGACATGATGGTCTGTGGCTTAACAGCTTTCAAATATGTCTATGAAAGTTTATACTTTACAAGAGTTTTAATATTTACCACCTGTATGCTTGATACTCTGAAACTTCAAGGCCATGGAAAATTTGGTGTTTGATTGCTCAGAAACATAAATTAATATAGATATTACCTGCTTACATATATATATTAACATATATTGGGCACATACATATTTTCTTACTCTCCAAAAGCTTTAGTAGGGAGCAACACAGAATTTACAGTGTGCATTGTGACTTCAAGAGAGAAGAATATGTCCCAAGTTACATTCTAGTATTATTAAGTAGTTTTTAATTTTTTTCATTATTCTTCAGTTTCTCTTTGTTCTTTGAATATCCCTGATTTTGACTCTTACTCCATTACACGATAATAACAAAGTTTCAACTAAACACATAAATGCTATAGGGTAACATTTGGAAGCCTGTATTATTGCCAGGAATGAACAGCAACATTCTGATTTTTCTGAATGATAGTTTTGCATATAAAGTGTTTTGTTTAACATTTTAGAGCTCTATTACTTTCTGTTAATTCGAGTGTCAAGAGAAGGGTTTATTCTTCTTTCTTTTTAAGAAGGTGTAGGGAAAGAACAAAACCAAAACTCAAACTGAAAAGTTGTTTCTGCAGCATAGACTCTTACCTCATTTAGAGACTATAGAGAGAGATACGAAAAAAGGTGCTAACTGCTGAGGGATAAAACAGCATGTCACTCACATTGAGGAAAGGGGGGGAAAAAAGAAAATAGTATCTTGGATTTGACATGAGGAAAAGAAAATTATCAGTATTGTCCCATAAACAATAAAAGGTGAGCGTTTATTATTTTACTAGAGAGGAACGCGGTTTTCTGTAGTATAACATTAAGATTTTTATATAAAAATATTCCTTAAAGTGTAAGTTCATGTTCTTCTCCAAATGTCTGTATTTATCATTAACAATGAAAACCCCTGGCAGGAGTTTTGGGAGAAAATCCTTCTAAGAAATCATAGAATGGCTAGGGCTGGAAGGGACCTCTGAAGGTCATCTAGTCCAGCCCCCCTGCAGTGAGCAGGGACACCCTCAACTAGACCAGGCTGCTCAGAGCCTTGTCCAA
>WUAM01000351.1:75803-88053 GCA_024336885.1 Actenoides hombroni
TTGATGTTGTGACCTTCTCATAGAAGGCCACCAGGTTAGTCAGGCATGATTTGCCCTTGGTGAAGCCATGCTGGTTGCAGCCAATCATTTCATCGTTATTCATCTGCCTCAGTAGTGCCTCCAGAAGGATCTGCTCCATGATCTTACTAGGCACAGAAGTGAAGCTGACTGGTCTATAGTTCCCGGGTTCATCCACCTTCCCCTTTTTGAATATGGGGGTTGTATTTCCCCTTTTCCAGACAGTGGGGACTTCACCATGACTTTTGGAATATAGCAGATAGTGGTTTAGCAACCTCATCTGCCAGTTCTCTCAGTACCCGTGGGTGTATCCTGTCGGGTCCCATGGACTTGTGCGTTTTCAGGTTCATCAGGTGGTCACAAACCTGATCTTCACTTGCAATGGGCAGTTCTTTCATTCAACACCTGCCATCATCTTCTGTGACTCTGGGGGTGTGGCTGGAGCCCTTGCCAATGAAGACCAAGGAAAAGAAATGATTGAGGACCTCAGCCTTCTCAGTATCACTTGCCACCAGTTCTCCATTTTCTTTTCTGAGGGGGCCCACACCCTTCCTGATCTTCTTCTTTCCATCGATATACCTATAGAAATTTTTGGCATTTCCCCTAATCTCCCTGGTTAGATTTAATTCTAACTGAGCATTAGCTCAGTCAAAAATGGCAAAAATACTTTATTTTCTCTGAAATAGTGTTTTCTTCTGAAATGACTAATAATGATTGTGAGACATGCAGAGGTGTAGATTGGAAGGCAGCTGGAGGTAGTGCTTCAGTAAAGTTCTGTCTTTGACTTAGCTACAACTAACACATAAATTAAAATCACATAAATTAAAGCAGCTTACAACAGAGCTTTGAAAAGTGAGATAAACCCCTTCTATTCCTTTCCCATGTCTCTTTGTGGTGAGCTTAGTCACAGCATAATATTGGAGTACTAACTGCATCAGGAAACAGGGACGACAGCATAATAAATATGTTTTATATTTCTTCATTGTAGTGCGCTGGAGCAGTTTCTGGTAACACCTGAAAGATTTTTGATGGAATTCTGTCAGTAAACTTAAGGGATTTTTGGCACAACCTTTCCATCTTAGAAGAACTACATGTGCTTTGCCACAGTTGAGAACCTGTGGTAGAGTGTTATTTTTTTAATGCATTGATCAAAATACTACTAAGCAGTAACTCTTCTGAGTGTATTAGACAGTGTGCAGTCTTGTCTCTGAAGGTATTTTTAATTGATACCTGTGTAACTGGACTCAGCATCTTTATTCCGTATGTTGTATATGTTGTGAATTCTTTCACCACTGAGTTTGGTTGTATCTTGCACTACTCCACCAAAGCACAGAGAGCCTCACCAGGAGGAGATCAGGAGGCTTACTGAGTTAGATATGACACTGCAGTAGAGTGGATATTTCAAGGCTTAATATACAGTTTCATTAGATACCATGAGAAGGGCATTTCAAAAATAGTATGTATTGAATTTCATATATAGCATTCACATCTTTGAAAATTTGAGGTGGGTGATAACTGATAGAAATCTTCTAGAGTGGAACTTCTGGACTTAACAAACTGCATAACCATATTGATTCTCAATCAAGAGGCTGAAAACCAAAAATGTGATAACTGAAAACATAAGAACTAGATGGCAAGACATGGCCAGGTCACCACAGGATAAGTAGGGACAGTAAATCCTCATAAAACACTTGAACTGGGTCAGGATTTTACCCCTGTATCCCTGTTCCTTTTGCACATTCATTTTGGCAGAAGTTACTGCTGTTTTTCTTTTGTTTATGAAAAAAGATTTTGTTAAAGACTTCAAAAGAGCTAAGCCAAAATTTAGCTATTTTCATTTCCCTCTTTTTCATCCTTGCTGTTTATGTGTTTGTTTATTTAGCATCTCTTTCAATATTTGAAATTCCAGTGCTGATACTTCATTGGGCTGTAAGAACTTCAAAAAGACAAAGCAAATTGCAAGATTAAAAAAAAAATAAATGTTTTTTTAAATCATATTTATTGTAGAAAATTGTAGCAATATATCATCAGTGATCCTAGAGAAAGGAAAGTATAGGTCTCAGTACTGTTGGCTCTGCAGTAAAAGTCAATGTTTCTTTTGGAGAAAAGCTTACCAGAACTTTCTCCTCATTACTGCTATAGATCTTTACTCCCATAGAAGTAATCTTTAATATGCTGTAAGTTCAAAAATGAATGTTTTTGCTTCTGGAGGCTCTCTAGTAATTGTCAAGATCCTTACAAAATTCTTGCAAGCAATGATTCCCACTGATATATAACAGCCAGCAAAATTTTCTACCCATAATTTCCACCAAAAGTCAAAAAAAGTTACATTTATCTAAAATTATCCTTCACATAGTTGAGTCATACATCTTAATGCTTTACTACTTTACTGCTGCAAATATAAAATTACTGAAAGGATTTGGCATTATTCATTGAGTAATTTTTTAAGATGGTGTGTCAGGAGGGTTTTTTGCTGTGCATCACATGCATCAAACTGCATAGACTTGAATTTGTAGTTATCTTTAGTTCTGCTTAACCACCAGATCAGAAAATGATACTATATTTTTTTTCACTATAAAATAATTGTGTAGTTACGTAAGGGAGTGGAACATCTCCCTTATGAGGAAAGGCTGAGGGAGCTGGGTTCCTTTAGCTTGGAGAAGAGGTGATTGAGGGATGATGTCATTAATATTATTAATGTAATTGATGATGTCATTATGTAAAGGGTGAGTGTCAGGAGGATGGAGACAGGCTCCTCTCCGTAACATCCAGTGATAGCACAAGGGGCAATGGATGCAAGCTGGAACATACAAGGTTTCATGTAAGTGTAAGGAGAAACTATTTTACAGTGTGGGTGACAGAGCACTGGAACAGGCTGCCCAGGGAGGTTGTGGAGCCTCCTTCTTGGAGAAATTCAAAACCCACCTGGATGTGTTCCTGTGTGACCTAATACAGGTGATCCTGCTCTGGCAGGGGGGTTGGACAAGATAATCTTTCGAGGTCCCTTCCAACCCCTAAAATTCTGTGATTCTGTGATTATATATATAGACACAATCTGGTAAAAATATATGTATGTTCCAGGCATTACTTTTAAATCACAAGTAGCTAGCTATTTCTCAAATGCAGAAGGCAAAAGAAATGAATAATAATTTACTTATGAGAGGGCTAATGGAAGATCAAAAAATAAAGAGAGAGTTATAGACATTGGAGGCAAAGCTTTTTGTTTGGACTATGTTGTTTTCCTACACACTCATCACCTTAATTACCTCTCTTGATGCTATGTATATCCTACAGCCTTGATTAAGTTACTTTCCTATCTAACATGAAAATTTATTTTCAACTTTTTTTTTCCCAATTTCTTAAGCCTTGTAAAGTATTATTTTTCCAAAAATTTAACAATTAGTTTTAAATAAGAGGCTTTAGTTAGCAAATGTTAAATGAACTTTTGATTATTTTTCCAGTATGATACTCTTTAATAAAATAAAAAAAAAAAAGACCCTGAAAAAGAGGTTAAGCTTTAACCTAATGACACAGCTTGATGAAAAAGTTGATACCAGAATGTTGTCCTCCATCTCTAGTGCTGCAGACAGTGCTGCCAATTCCCAGTAGACTGCTTTTCAAAGTTTTTAATGCTTTGAGATTCAAAGCTTCACAGTGTTTTGTTGAAAACCTCTGTGCAAGAACCAAGTACATTATTTTGCACATAGTATGGGATGAACTACTTGTCTTAGTGGGCATGAGCAAATACAGACACATGAAAGCAGATCAGGAAAACACACTCCCCCAAGACACACATACCCACATACCAGATTTTTGTCCCAAGCAGAAGATTCATGCAGATCTGTAAGACCCTATTTGTGATAAGAACAAATATACACTCTAGTTGGCTAGTTTCCTCCAAACCCTATGAAAAACATATTAAGCAACTTTTGAGTAGCCAGAAGCCATTCTTTGTGAGGGTACACAGAGCCTTTTGTAAGAAGAAGTCTTAAGTACCTTAAGTCTTATGTAAGTAAGGAAATTCTGATTTGCTTCATATCACTTTTCCAGAAGATGACTTTAAGTCCAGACAAATACTCATACACCACCCAAATTAGATCATGCTTTGAGTACAAAGGCAGTCATTCTTAGAAGTGCAAGAGTCATTTTGTTGTTCTGCTGCTCTCATCCAAATATATATAATTCAACATATCTACACAGTGAGGGTGTGACTTATGCTGATCACAAATGTGGTAACTATAGAGTCTCACAAGAACAGAACAAATAACAACAATAAAGAATATATATATATTCAATCTGGAGATTACAGCATTGTATTATCAATAGTGACAAAGCTGCTGATAAAGAAGAATTTCCTCTCCTATCAGAACAGGTTTCATTTCTTGCCCACCACTGTGAAAAACACCATGTCACCAAACAAAAATGACAAATCATCTTCTGAGTTCACCCTAGCAATAGATCCAGCTCACAGTAAGACAATTCTGATTTCTTCAACCAGAAAAAAAACCCCAACCAACAAGGCTTCTTTTGAAAGTGTATTATTTTCTCTGCATATCACCTATACACATACATGAAGTCTGGAATGTTTCTAGTTATGCCTGACTTTCTGGACTTCAAAGAGAGTGAGGCAAGAAAAAATGTGTCTGAAAAAGATGATACTTTTACACTTACTCTAAAGAACAGTATTTAAAATGGAGATGCTGAGAAATCCACACTGTCAGTAACAGCATCATGCAACAAACTGGTGTGAATTATATCTTTGGAGAATAAAAATCAACACTACCACCTACTAATTTTTTTCCCATCCCACCCCAAACTAATTTAAGATTTTTTTTATGAATAAACAACTCAGAGTAATTTCGGGATAGTGAGATATGAGTCCAGATTGAACACCATCATGTTAAAAACACAAACAACAAACATAAACCTAACAAATTAAAAAACACAGAGAGGAAAAAAAAAAAAAAGTCACTGCAGGGATCTAGGAGTTTTAAGAGTAAATTGAAAAGGAGAACGGTGGCGAGGCACTGGAACACGTTGCCCTGAGATGTCGTGGATGCCCCATCCCTGGAAGTGTTCAAGGCCAGGTTGGATGGGGCTTTGAGTAATCTGGCTAGTGGAAGGTTCCCTGCCTGTGGCAGGAGGGTTGGAACTAGATGATCTCTAATGTCCCTTCCAACACAAACCGTTCTATGATTCTATAAGAAGCTAGTTCCTGCTAGAATGACAATCGTTCTTCAACACTATCTGCTAATATTGCAGCTACAGATGAGAAGAGAGGTTATTAAAAAGCTGTCTGGTGGATGCCCCTGCTAGCACAGCATCTGAAACAAGGACAAACATGTCAGCTACACCACATACCATACATCATCACAGCTACTACTGAAAAACACCCTAATATTGTCAAAACACATTCAGAAAAGAAAATGGCTACAAATAGGCTGAAATATGTCCTTTGTAAATGTAAATACAAGGGATCTATATTGTGCACAGGGCATAGATTGCTTTTTTTTTTTTTCATCAAGTTTTTTAAAGTGAAATAGGACAGTCATTCACTCAAATACTGCAAATTGTGTAGTCTAGTGAAGAGTCCAATCTTATAAATAGTTCTGAGTGATTCTGAAAAGTAAATATTAAATAATATCACTTTTGGAGACTTACGGCTCATACACCACCTCCAACAATCCTTGGTTTCTGTTATGATTAGGAAATACTATTTGTTTCCATGGTAGTGCCTAGAGACCCTGTTTCCTGACACAAGGCACCACAGGAATATATAGGTGATCTTTGTAGCGTAAGCTCAGTGAAAAGTACCCTAAAAACAGAAATAGCAATTTTTCTTTCTACCACTTCCCAGATGAAACATAGGTAGCATAGTAAAAGTTTCTGAGTGTATTAATGAATTTATAAATGTACTCAGTTCTGAAAATGATGAGCGCTTCAGTGCAGGAAGAACTCTGTAGCATACAGTAGTCCTGTGAAAATCCTATTTGTAGTGACCACAAGTCTCTTTGTGCTGGGAGGAAATACTGGTCAAGGATTGAAAAGGCATATGTGCATATGTGCCACTACATATGTGTCTATGTTGATTCGTTTCCCTTGTGTCCTTTTTTGCCTCTATCCCATACTTCCTCATTGAAGAGGCAAGAATCTCTGTCAGACAGTGAAGGACATAAAAAGCTGTGAGGAACTTAGACCCTGTGGCAAGGGGAGGTGCACAGAATTAGTTTAATGGACATATACTTTAAGCAGAGAATATAGAATTCTTCAGCAGTAATACATGATATGCTGTTTCTTTTTAAGACACTTCTACTGTTCAAAAATTCCTATTTTAAGGGTATAAATAATACTTTCCCCATGCTGTTTAAATAACTGTTATTTTTGCAAAATATTACCCCAGGACCACTTCTCAGTCACTCTGAGCAATGTGAAATTAGTTCTCAGCAAGGCAGCTGACAGCCTTCAACAAGCAAGACAATGGATGTACGCAGATAAGAACAATGAGATAACAATAGCAACAAGTGATCTTAATTGGAACACTGTAATTAATTGCAATAGCTCACCTTGTTTTAAAGATAGCCAATACGTTAAGGACTATAATCTATGATTTCAGCTTTTGTTTATGTCTCCTGCTTTATGGATTTCTGGAAAAAATTCCAAATGTTTTTAGATCCTTAGAAGTAAGATTTACAAAGGTAAAACTGAGGAAGGGAAAATCAGAATAAATGTAATAAATATATATAATGCTAGGCAGCTATGCACTGCCTCAGTAAAATACTCTTATTATTTATTTCTAACAAGCTGCAAGTTTTTATTTAAGTGAACAAGAGCAACCCATCCCCTATCACTAAGTCAATTTTAAAAAACTGCACTATACTCAAAGACTAAACAGATGCTAACGTTATATAAATGCCATTTTTCTCTGAAATCCTGACAACAGCAAGTTTTCTAGAAAACTATGTAAAGGCATTCTGAGACTCTGCATAAATGATTCTTATTCACTGACTTCATAGACATTATATAGAAATGTGATTTCAAGTTAGCTATGAGGAAATCTATCAATCAGCCAAAACTGTCAGTGTTATGTTGGCATAAGAATATTCTCACAGTGGTAGCCCAGTATAGAAGAATCAATACAATAGACAGAATTTAGAGTTCTTTATGGACAAATCTAAAAGACAAAGATAAAATCACAAAGTGACATAAAAAGTTCAGACATTTTCACATGTCACTTAGGCAGTGAATTTCCTTTTTTCCACTTTCCATCCTACAAGGTCACAATAGAATGATGACTTGAGACCTTAAAAGAAATGTGAGGTAGACATATGCTCATATTAATTTTAATAAAATAATTTTTCTATGGATATTACATACTAAACAAACTAAACAAAGATAAGAATTAATGAGTTCTTTCTAATATTGCAACAACTGTTTTCCGAACATTTTGTCTCCTCATAAAGTGTCTTAATAAAAGAGAACTAAAACTCCATGTTGTGAAGGCTCCTGAAAGAAACTGAAAACTTTTTAGCCTTAAGAGTATAATATTGACCTGTGCAGAGCACTTAAAAATATGCTGGACATATATTTAGGTTAATTTTAAACGGAATCCTTTTTTTCATAAGATTTTGTCTCCTGCTACTTAGCCCCTTGACAATGTTCATTTATGCTCTCACTATAATGGATTTAGTAGCACAAGTGGGTAAATTCTTATAAAATAAAATACCCATTTCATGGAAATTTTCCTGGTAGTTACAGCAAGAAAAGGAGAAATACAGAAAATATATTGTATGTGTTGTACAGAGGCAACTGTGTCTGCCTGGAATGTTATACTACCTGAACAGCTCTAATGTAATTCAGAGACTGAGGAATTGAGGGGACCAAGAGAATAAACAAGCTATAAATTCTCATAGCCTAATACAAAAACAATAATGAAAAAGTAAATTTGATTCTTTGATTTCAACTGAACTTAAAAGAATAGTGACATTTAGAATTCACACTGTGAAGAAATAAATGCCATTCTATGAACTACTGTTTACCTTGTATCTTGCTCTTGTGTCTGACAAAGAAAATGAATCAGATTAGGCATGTGTATGTTCTGTTTGGTTTTCTCTAATGTTCTGCTGGCTTGCAAAGAATTCAGGGACATTGATTGGTTTTAAAACAAATTGTTTCAATTTAAAAATAAGTAAAAACAAAGCACAGAGCATTTCTGTTCTTTGTTTTTTCAAAAAGTTTGAGCTATCCAAAGCATACACCATCAGCCACATGTTGACACATCTTTTATTATTATGACTGTCTCCAGTTTTCTTAGCAGAAAGTATATCCTGCATTCACAGAAGCACAGTCTGGGAAGTGATGCCACATTAAATGAAAAGAAGCCTACTCATACTTTAGCACTGTAATGGTAGCAGGCTATATCTTACATTTGTGTCATTAAAAAGAATACCTTCAAGCATCAGCTACTGTGCTTAGCTGAATATGCTGTGTGTTGCATAATCAAAGTCTTTAAACTTTCTCTATTTTATGTTACACAGATTTACATACTAAAAAAACCCCAATGATCACTACAGTATGAGAAGTATATTGGCATGCTACCATTCACAGTAGAAAAAGTCAATTGATAAAAGATAAGATGCAATCCATAAGAGGCAGAATGAAACTACGTTTACAAAAGCAATATACCATTTTTGGGCAAACAGCTAAGTTTAGGTAGAAGGCTAAAAGTGGAACAATGCCTGAATGATGGACTTTAACACTCTCTTTTAGTCAAAGGACAATACTGACGTTCCTCAAAGGAAAACAAACCAAAGAGATCCAGATGAACAGCCAAACTTTAAAATGTTTAGTGAGTCCACCTGCATAAGCTTACTGTTTATTGTATGTGAGGGAGAAATAATCTTTCTGGTATCAATGTTCAAGGCAAAATACCTGTTAACATCTGTTTCATTAGTCTGGACATATCTTAAAGAGGTTTACTCTCCCATTATGTATGTAAAATCTCTGTTGCTTTGTCATTTCTATCTGTTGTTTTGCAGGTGACTTCCATTCCATAAAATAACTTTAACTTAAAAAATAAGCATTATTATAAAAATTAGTGAATTCAAGAACCTCCCTTATTCAAATTTTCAGATAATCTAACTGCCAGACAAGTGAATTTATCAAAATAGAAGAAAAAGAAAAAATAGATTATGTAACCTCATAACTAGCATTAGTATGTGTTTCAGATACAGCTGGTCCTTTTGATGCCAGGGTTCTGGCATCTTTATAAGCCATAATTAACCATGTGCATTTAATACCAGTAGAATTTCCAGTTCCAAAGGAACATGAATAACAGCTATTCTTCATAGAAGTTCTATTTTACAAGACATTCAGAAGCTATGTGAGACCAGAACATAAAGATCATTAACAGAAACCATGTTTAATTTAGTGTTTTTCCAATGAGCAATTTAAATTTTATTACAGTTGGTTTTATTCTACACTCTAACAGAAATGCAATATTTTAACTGAAAAACAGTAGCAAAGGGCAACTCAGCCCTCACAGAATGAATCTCCCATCTTTTGTCAGCAGAATCTGTACTTTGGACCCTAGGTCTACTGTAGTAAATGTAGCTCTAAGGACCCTTTCCCATGTGGGATGCTGTGAAAATCCATCTTCTAAAAGAACTAGAAGGTGCTAGTTAGTAAACTATATTCCTTCTGCTCAGTTCTCAGCCCAGACCAAAAACTATTTGACAGGGTATTGCACCAGCCTCATGCATGCACAAGGAAACAAATTGTCAAGACATTCATAAATGAAGACAAACCAAATAACAAATAGCTCTGAAAGCTTCAAAGTAAATTCTGCTGTAGACACAAGGAACCAACTTCTTCAGTGACAACTAGTTGTAACAGAGCATGGCAGAGACTTTGAGCCAGATGTAACAAGAGTCCATCATAACAGAAAAGGAGGAAGATTTTAAAACTCAGGCAAAAGTTTTCCCCAATGTAGACAGTAAAGGCAGAGAAGAAATTAACCTACCTGCAAGGTCTTTGTTGAAAAGACTCATACAATAAATCCCAAGGCCCCTTATAAGCTCAGATATATGATGACTGTGTTGCTGCTCTCAAGATTTGAACAACTGGTGTTGTGGAATCTAAGTATTAAAATAAGTCATCTGTTTTAAAAAGGTTAAGAATTAAATCTAAAGTAGCCCTTTGGACACTGATGTATATAAATGCACTTAAAAGAAAATAGACTGTAAAAATATTATTCAAGCAAGAAAAAAAACTTTTTTTTTTTTTTTTAAACATGAAACCCAGTAAAAATAGTAAATACAATCCAAAATAAAAGGCAGTCAATGTACCAGTGTGCCAGTGCCATGAGAAAGCATATCCAGCTTTCGAGTTCGGAGATGACTTTCAAGTCAATCTCTAAGCCCAGGAATGGGCCAGAATAGAAGCATTAAAACATCAGTTATCTATTACTTTATGTTACGATAATTGATATTTTAGTACTCCTATTCTGGTAGATTATGGAAGACATTAACTTTACTTCAGCCATAAACAATGTATTATGAAATTGGAGTGTTCTATTCTGCTAAAATCTGCAGCAACAACAGATAAATGTCAATACAAGCTACCTGAATCTGTCTTGGAAGGAACAGCCCTGATGGAGCAGACATCCTCACAGTGAATACTAAGCATAAAACTTCAATTTGAATTACTATACATAGATCTTTCTTTGGGCTTGGGTTTTGGGGGGTTGATGTAGGGGGAAAGGTGTATGTCAGGATTTTATACCATCTTTGCAACTTTTTTTTTGTATTCCAGTACAATATTTTAAGTAATTTCAAATGAAACATGATTCTTTCTTAACCTAAATGACCTAAAATGATTCCAGTACAATTGCTTTTCAGTGAATAAAGTTGAAACAAGTTGGCCATGTCAGTCAAATGACTCCTCCACATGAGAAGAGACTAAATAGACTGCAGCCTTTTAGCTGGAAAAAGATATGATGAAAGGGATGTAGAACAGCAGCTCTAAAATTTTAAATAGCCTGGAAAAGTTAAATAGGATTATTATCCACAATTCAAGAACTAGACAGAGCCAAATGATATTATCAGATTGTAGTTTAAAAAAAGCACTTCTCCACGCAATGTCCATTAAGGTAGCTCATCTCCAAAGAAAAGTAGAAATCAAAAGAAGGTCTGCCTTCAAAAAAGGAGAAGACACATTCACAAGTTTCAGCTATCTCTTGTGCAGGTCCTGGCTTCAGGAGTACTGAAATTGCAAAACATGAGGTGCTGGGGGAGCACCTCTTCACATGATGTTAAGCATCTATTTACTGTCTATTCACTTTTACACAGAAACCTAGATAGACAATTGCTCTGACTCAGAATTTTAGATGTTAACTTTTTTATTAAGGTTTCTACCTTCCTTTGCAAGGATACCTGCGTGCTGGACTGGGCAGGAGAGCGGGAAACAGCCTGGTGTGCTTCAGCAGGGCCCTGTCTAGAGTCAGCGGGAGCACCTTCATCTGAATTAAGTTATAGAAGTGAAGACTGGACAGTGTATTTCACATGTGCATTTTTCTTCAGACTATGGTAAAATTAGAGAAGTACAGAATAATTTAGGTTGTACCAAGCTCAAAAATATAAACTCATGGTGGGGGATTTCATCCAGCCTGAAGTTAAGTGCCTGGGAGAAGTTTAAAAAGACAGGTTTTGTAAATTTTCTCTACTCTTCTTCTAGGCTGAAAATTATGTTTTGTCAATGGTTTTAGTCATGTTATCCATCTCCTTGCACTTGTTCATTTTATCAAGGACAAAAGGATCAGAGTTCTTACTTGGCTAAATTGGTTTTAGTCTAATTAACAAGTAGCTGAAACATACCTTAAAAGAGAAGAACTCTAAGATAAAGGACTCATCAGACTTTGGACTTAAAGTCTATCATTAAAGTGTATTTCTAATTCTATTCTTTATTCAAAATGCAGTCTTTATTTTGAGATTTTTTTTTTCTCTTGTTTTTAAATAGAAGCTTAAAGCAAAAGCAGAAAGGTCATAAGAAAAGCTCAGACAGAAATGGACTTTTACACATATCAGTCATGGGGATATGTGAAGATGAGAAATATTAGACTTGAAGATTGAGGAGATTTTTGATTATATATATTTTAAAAACTCATCAGTAAGGATCTCTGGTATTGGCAACAATATAAAATAATGTATCGCTATATGATATGTGTGCATAGGTAATT
>WUAM01000351.1:88153-123461 GCA_024336885.1 Actenoides hombroni
TTGATGATGTAGGTGAGGTGGTTTATCAACTGACCACAGGTATTAGAAAACTAGCCCATGTTCCTGTTCAAACCTGGAATGGCTGGAATGGCGATTTATGGTCCTGGCTACCAGGAAAACTATGGGTAAAACAGCTTTTGTTTTATCTGCTATGTGCATTTGCTGCTTTGATGTTCCTGCCTTGTGCTATCCCGTGCTTGATACATCTAATCCAAAGTGTCATAAGCAACATGCAAACGATCACTATGACCTCACCTGATGGTGTAAAACAGATCAGGTTCGTAACTGCAACCAAGAATTCAATCATTGAGATTGTGTAAACTTTTCCCTGACTATCTCTTTTTCCCTGTAACTATTTCTTTTCCAAAGCCATTTTAGATCCACACTAGGTGCAATCGGCCCAAAACAAGGATGCACCCTAGGCTAGGGGTGTGGAAATTTATTTTCTTGCTGCATATGCAGACCCCGACCCCGACCTCGACAAGTGAAGATTGTGTGGCTGCCAGCTCCTGCTAAGGCCACAATTGTCTGCTTTGCCTTGCCAAAAAGTTCATCAAAACAATGGATCGTGTGTATGTGTTTGTGCCAATTTATTATGCAGCCTTAACCTTATTAGCTATTGCTTTATTTGTCCTTGTAATATTTGTTTTCTGTCCCTGTCAATGTATCCCCTATAAATGTCCATGTGGACAATCATCCCCTTCATCTGATCCCTCTCCAATGGAAACAGATTTGTAGCTATAGAGAAATGTATTGGTGTTATAAGGTAAATAGTTATGAAAGTCATTGCTAAGATAAGATTGTTGAATTGTTAAGCAATTGGTATAAGATAAGATTATTGAAATAGTTGTTGAAGTTATTGTTAATCGGTAAATATTAGTAGTTGTTTCTATCCCTTTCCTTCTTCTCTCTCTCACTTACCCATACCACCACGGAGAATCCTCTCTGATACAGCAATGTAGAGCCACAGAGTGGTGTCAGAGGTGGTGACAGAGGTGGTGTAGTGTGTGCCTCAACATGGCTGTATCAGTGGGGACAGACTGCAAACCACAAACTGGACGACGGTTTGTCAGAGATGGTGCCGTATCAGTGGGGACAGACTTCAAACTACAAACTGGACAATGGTTGGACCACAAGTTAGAAGTTTTGAAAAATGCAGCCCCCTGCCCCACGCATGCACCCAGACCTGGGGCCTGGAAGACCGAGGGGTCCGGAGACCTCTGAAGACCACCTAAGACCCCTCAGAGACGGTGTTGGGCATGTGTGCCACATCCAGGTGGTGGGTGTGGTTAAGCAGAATGGTCCCGAGAAAAGAATAGGAACCAACATCAGACAGAATGTTCTCCCACCAGAGCTGGAAACAAATTGGACTGACAGGATGCTGCAGATCCGTGGTGGTAGCTATAGCAACTGACCCCTTTCTTTCCTTTCTGTCTCTCTCTTTGCTTTGCAAACTTTTTGTCAGGCAAATAAAGTCACTTGGTACTTGACTCTGTTTTGAATCTTAATTCTGTTCTCAAGAATACGAGCAAAATCTCGCTCTGGTCTATGACAGGCACATGACATGAACGCAGAGGGGAAGAACCATCTTGATAGGTGTGACGATTACCTCATACTCAATAGATTTAACTTTAGTACCTCTAACTGATAAATATTTCATTTTAGAAAAATCACCTTCATTTCCATTGGTGCCTGAGGAAATTAACCTCACTGAAAAATGCACAGGACATACACTAACTATGCATCTGCATTGGGTCTGACTGAGATGGAGTTAATTTTCCCCATAGCAGCCCTCACAGTGCTGTGCTTTGTATTTAGACCTAAAAAGGTGTTGACAACACATTTGTGTTGTGGCTGCTGCTGAGCAGGGCTCGCACAGCACAAAGGTTTTTTTTCCAACATTACCTCTGCAGTGGGATGGGGTGGAAAAGACCTTGGGAGGGGACACAAATGGTATAGCTGACTCAGACTGACCAAAGGGATATTCCATATCATATGAGGTCAGCTTAACAATAAAAGCTAGAAAAAGTAGGAGGAGGGAAGGCATCCACTTGTCTTCCAGAGCAACTACTACATGTTTGGAGCCCTGCTTCCTGGAAAAGGGGCGAGACATCAACTGCTGATGGGAAGTAGAGAATAAATCTTTTCTTTTGCTTCCACGCATGTGGCCTTGCTTTGCTTTTCACTAAACTGCCTTTGTCTTAATCTACAAATTTCATCTTATTTTCTTCCCGCTGGTCCAGCTGAGAGGAGAAGGAGGTGGAGTAATAGTGCAGCTTGATGAGCATCTGGCATCCAGCCAAGGTCAAACCACCACAGCATCAAACAAGTAATTGCACAGCAAGTTCTTTAACCTGTCATCTTAATGCACCTGACATGGTAACAACACTCTGAGAACCTGTAAGAGGTTATATTCTAAATTCACACTTCTGTCTTTTAGCACACACCTTGGATTATAGTACAAGTAAGTTTAGCTCAGTAAGTCTCATGTCATTAATTAACCTGATAGGTAAAACATGTAATTGTCTTTTACTGTAATGGAAACAAAGCATACAAAAAATAGTATGTGCAAAGAGGCTACAATCATGACAAGTTTAAAGCTAACACTACGTAAGATGAAGGGAAAATTGCCCTGACATATTACAAGATCAAGTCTCATGTAGTTAAACTTACTAAACAAGAAATGCCTACTTCTATCAGAAAACCTTTTGAATCCCTGATAGGATCAATGACTTCTGGAGATTCAACTTTGTGTGCATGGTCACCATTACCACTCTACATTTTCAGCTGCTGAAAGAAGTAGAAGCCAGAAGACCAGCTTTTCCCACCCAATATTCTGATGCTGTCCTTGTCAGGAGAACTAATTGTTTATTGCAAAAGAGGATATAAACTGTCTGACCTCCCTCACATTTATTGAACCAATATGCAACATTAAATTTTCTCTCTGGCATTCTGGAGTGAGATGAATAGGGATTTAAATGGCAGCAGAGCAGCAGAGGAACAGTAGATTTTTATTTATGCATTCATTCTCCTATAGCTAAGAATAAAGATGTACCAGAAAATAGCATGCACAATGAAAAGCTAACATTGCCATCAAACTGTACGATTTCTAAAGGAAAAGGGATAAACCAGTCTCGTTCTCAAAAGCTGTACCTCAGTTGATAATCCCTAAGAAAAGTTGCCTAGTACAGAGCAGTTAAACATCAGAATTTTATTCAAGAAATGAATTTGAGCAATAAAGACATGGTGTTAGTAGCAGCATCTTCAGAGAAATATTAAGAAATAATTCAAACTAAAAAAACCCACGTATTTATCTTAATGTCATAGAAATAACTCCAACTCTGTTCATTGGGGTCTTTTTTTCCCCATGAATTATCAAGCCTACTTTTCTCAACTTGTCTCTCTGCATCAGCAACCCCAGAGCTTTCATTTACACAAATCTCTCTGTTGGCAAAAACATGTCTGACCAGGACTGATGACCTTCTCTTGAAATCCACTCACAGAGATGAGGTACCCTCAGGCCTCAGGAGTTTCTCGTTCCACCCTAGATCTGTATCTTCTTAAGTCCTTTGACCACATTACAATTTTTTTCTACCATGTAATAATTACACAGATTTTTTCACTGGAGTTGTGCCGAACTTCATTATTTAAAAAAAAAATTCAGAATGTTATAAAATGCTCGTTAAAATGTTTTTAAATTTAAAAGTAAGGAGATTCAATCAAGATTTTGAGGCGAGTCAATTAACTGTAACACATACTGCACAATGCGAAAACATATATGTAACTAAATCATTTGCTGAAATATAACACAGAATCTGAATCTATCATTTACCGCAAGAACTAAGCAAGTAAAAAGACATTTCTTCCTGATGAGTACCTGATTTCAAGATATGAATATTTGTATTCTATCTGCCACCCATACTGAAATGAAAGTTTTACTCTCTGGTTTTGCATCCCCAGAAAAGGATAATTTTATTCTTGTTTTCCACTTTTAACTTTGCTGAAAAATACTTCTCTTTCTGGTTCTAACAAAAATGTGATGATAAATATGTGCCTCCAATCAGCAGGCTGATTGTAAGAAAATATGTGGCTTTGGGAAAAATAATGTATTTTAAGCGTCACTGTTATCCTAAGAATCTCCAGACTGTCATAATAATTTGTCATTTTATGGAATGTTCTTAAATCTATAGAAAAAAAAAAAATAGGGGAAGTTATCTCCTCAGCCTCCTCAGTCACATACAAACTACCTCATTAGATGGCTCCCAAGTCATTTCTACTGCCATCCATATTGCAGACCACACCACTTCCTCACTATGTCCCTCTTGCATAGGCTCTTCAAGATAGGGCACACCTGGTCTCACTCCTGCCACATCATGGTGATTGTGAAGTGCAAGCATATTAACAGCTTAAGGCCAGTGCCCAGATTGCTTGATATGCCTGAACCAGCTCCTCAAAACTCCCTGCCATCACCCAAATCTGAAAAATGTATAAGGCATGACACTGGATGGGTGGGGAAGGAAGAGGACATACATACTGTCCACCCCTGAGAACTGATACAAGGTGGTCCAAGTTAATCTGAATTACATCTCTGGTATACGCTCAAAGACCAGACTGGGAAGTATCTGGAGCCAGAAAGGAGACATGTCTCTGTTGGTGCTTTGTGCCATCTGGGTTTTAACCATACAGAAGCTGGAAGAACAGAGGACTCAGTAATATGAACTTTTTAGATGAGGATGTCCAAGCTGCCCAAGTAACTGCAGCAAAATTCTATCAAAATGAAAGAGATGTTGAAGTGCTATGGAACTTGCCTTCGCTAGTGAATAACAATGGTCAATAATCAACTTGGAACACTACTTACTGCAACTTCTTTTTGACTGTTAAATATCCAATACAAAGAAGTTACCAAGAGTTTTTTTTAGTGAAAAAATGTTTTAACTCTCTACTAGTGAATAATGGAAAACAAATGAAACACTGTAAAAATTTTATTATTATGGTATTATTAGTCATTTAAAGATAAAATCTAATTTTAAAATTCTAATTCTAAGAGTAGTTCTAAGTGGCCTCTATATTAATAGCCATAAAGGGGACACTCGGCCTCATGTAGACTGCCGTGCAGCCATTGCTCTTTAACTATAGCCCTGCATTCTTGGATAAGGAGATGGTGACTGACTTGGAATTAGCATCTGTGTGGCACTGGTTCTTCATTCCAGGTAGAGCAGCAATTTTTTTTATATTCAAAACGCAATTGGGTCACAATCTAGTTCAATATCTTAGTACAATGAGGTAATTTTCAGTATTTTCAATATATTCTGTATATTAACTAAATCATGTATCTAAACTAAATCTGTACCTAAACTAAAGCCAACAGAAAAGTCCATTCCATCGACATAAATGAATTTGTATCATAATGCTTCAAACATATTTGCAGGTATAGGTAATCAGCTAAAGCCTGATAATAATGTTTCTGAAGTGAAACTGAATCTTGATAAAAATTAAAGAAATAGCAATGTTTGTACAGATAAATGAGACTTGCTCAGATTTTGACACGTTATATATTTTCAGTATGCTATACTAATCAATACCAGCTAACTAGTATAGTGAAAAGAGTAAAGTTTATCTAAAATTCTTCTCTTGATACCATTTATTTGAAAAAATCAGTGTGGGGGAAAAAAAGATACATGCTTCAAGCTTTGTAAATATTGAGATGGAATTGAAAAAGTGCAAATATTACTGCTATTCCACATATGATGATGAATGAAGTTATTAAAGATATTTTTGTCTAAATACAAGATTCTATCCAATGGGCATTTGAAATTATTATTCAGGTCATAAGCAAATATTTTCTGCTTTCCACAACCAATAATAACAACCAATAAACAGAATCCACATAACTTTTATTTATAACAATGGTTGTTAAGTGTCCAAATGCCTATTGAAGAAATTATTTGCCTAAGTACATCTGTAAAAAAAAACAACGCACCGCAAACGAACCAAAACACCATACATCAGCTAAACACTAGGTCACTGAGTTAGTCTAGAAAAATGGAAATATTTTCTCCATAATGAAAAGGCAAAAATAAGTCTAACGCAGTTTATTTCTATGCTTGTCCATATTTTTCACCAGAAAGTGTTTTGAGTCAGAACTAGTCTCATACTTTTTTAGTATGAGACAAAAACAACTGACCTTGAACAACCAAAACTAAAAAAAAAAACAAACACAAAACAACTACAAATATGGGATCAAATTCAAAATTACAACATGAGAGTAAAAAGCTTTACATGCCTCTTTTAGTCAGCAAAGTTAAATGAGACTGCGTAGTTCTATTTTGAGATCAATTTCATGTATTTATAAACTTCATAATGGAGTACTAAGAGGAGGATAAGGGTGAAAAATAGACAACTTATTGAAAATCGTGGTGTATGCAAGAGGAACATGACAGGTAGTGGTCAATGAGAAAAGCGTGAGCAGATAGGGGAATCAGTCACATTTTCTGCAGTGTGTTAAAAAAAAGTCAGGTGGAACATGACAGATTTTTACTTTTTGTATACTTTCTCATCTGATGCATGTTCCCTCAGCAGTCACTGCATAGCACTCTCCAGTAGATATTTACAACAGTCTTGATTTTCTCCAGGATGTTTCTATCATTAATATTCCTCCCTGCCCCACCCACCCCACAAAAAGAAAAAAAAAATACTAAACCAAAAAATTGGGATACAAAATGAAGAGACAGACAATTATAGCACTGTATTATGCTATTCAGACTCTCAGTGAAAAATCCAGGAAATCTACTGTCTTTCAAAACTTGTTTTTCCAGGCTTCTCCTAGTCATTTTAAAACCTCATAGCATTACGATGGAAATCCTTTCAAAATTATCTTTTAAATTTCCCTTATTTCTTTATAGCATAAATTTTTCCCTTTGTTTATGTCTTGGTGGATAAATCCAATTTCATTCACTGCATCTATTACTGCATGCCATGCTGCAGGCCTTACTGTGCTGCACTGTAAAGTACAATCAAAGTAGTTTATTTAGATAGATGAATGTGTTTTACACAGAATTACACAGGATTATCATTGAGGATGAAATAGACTTCCAAGATCATCAAGTCCAGCCTAAGACCTAACACCACCAGTTTTATATAACTGACATTGATCTAAAGAAAAAGATATCTCCCTACACTGAAAAATCATGCACCAGTCAAATACCTGTAAACATTACCTTCTAACAAAACCAAGTTTTATGCATTTATTTTTAAGCCCTAGTATTTCTGTGATATAAATCTTCATGTGTAAGTCAAATGTTCCTGCAAGTAATTTTTGTATATTTATAATAGAAACTATGTAAATACTGATATCCTTAAAGACATTCCTAATAAATTCCTTCCATTTTAACCTCCTTGTGATGCTCTTGTTTAACTTTGAGCTTTATTTCTTACCTAATCTATGAATTCCTGTAGCAGTTAAAGTTATGGAAAAAATATCCACATTGGCCACAAGATTCACATATATTTTGCCACATACATACCATATATGTATTGCATTCCAAAATATTTGCATATAGGTGAAATTTTTTTAAGATATAGCCTTACATGTGGTGGTGGAATTTAAAAGACGTCCTACCTCTGTTAAGCCAAAATTCTAGATTCCTACCACGGCTGTAACTGCATAGATCATTTAAGTTTGTTAATTTTTAAAATATCCATCACAGAATGTCCTTTCATTAAAATGCAAGCAGTTAAAAGAGTTTACTGGAAAAAGCTACTCTATATCCCAGTAGTAAGTTGCTGACTTTTTACATGTGTTTATTACACAACACTTAAATGCTTAGTGCTAAAATCATGAGGGTGACTTGGAGACCTAAACATACCTTTAGCTGCTGAGGTCCAACATCTAGTAAAATTGATGTTCACAATTCTCTGTCACAAGAAAACTCAGGAGACCTTCCTTGATTACAGAAGATCGAAATTTAAGCCTCTAGAGAAACTTCCATCTAAGGACCACATTTGCTACATTATTAGCCTTATTTGCTATTATGGAGAAATTGTTTTGGCCGGCTTCCCAACTTGCCACAGATATTTAACATCACCAGAAGCAGAATATCTTCAAAGACAGAGTTGTTACTCAGCAATCACACAAAGTCAAATAAGCAGAGAATGTACAACTGGTCTTGGGTAATGCTATTGGTGGAATAAGCATGCCAGCAAGAAATGCAGGAGAATAAGAATAATCCAGAAGGGTCTCAGATCATTCAAACCAAAAAAAAGCATTATATATTACCATACTTATGCTGTAGGAGAGAGAGGGCTCAACACTTGGGACGGGTGATGCAGTTCATACTCTTATATCCAGTCAATAGGAGTAGAGTACTACATGAAGAAATGTCACATAGCTTGGCTAACAAAATCTTTATATGTCCTGATCCAGGTTAATAGCTAATAGCAAACATTCATTATTCTCTTTAAGCAGTTGGTGATTACAGATGCCACATTTTAAACTGCTGCTTTCAAAAGTTGTGAACAGATGCAAAATGCTGCCAATGAAGTATTAGTTCTGCTGTCCAAATCTACAAATACCCAAGGTTTTATCAATAAAGTGGTACTTGATACCTTGCAGAGATTTCCATAACTGATTAAATAACTCTTAAAGTTTTCAGCTTCCTCCAGTTCAATATCAACTATATTATTAATCAATGTGCTTTAAGAGAAATAGTGAAGAAAATACACGATACAGGAATCCAAATCTCTCTCTTCCACTAACTTGGTAGAGCCAAGTAATTATCTTAATGACAGTGGAGCTGTGCAAGTATTTTTATGGGAAAAAACAAACAATTTCAAAATCTCCTGCAGCAGAATGATTTCTGAAAAAATGTTCTGGTCATGATTGAAATAAGGGCAGATTTGAAACATTTATATCTGACAGCCAAACTTTCAAAGCTGTCAATTCTGCTTTGTAACTGTAAGATTTAGTCTCTGATGTCGAAAAGATAATTGGAAATTATAAATTGCCACTACTTGTGTGCGCACACACATACCTACACGTAAACCACTCTTTTGGAAACAGGAGTGTGGCCCTTTTTCAAATTATTTCCCATTAACCATGATGCTCACAAGGTACAATTAGTTCAGCACAGAATTCAGGAAATGAAATGATACTTTTATACATATACTTTTCTACCCGAATGCATGTTACAGATTACATTTTACAATTAGTCACTAGATGATGAAGCAATTCACAGTATTATGTAGTGTCATGTCAAAAACTGTACCTATAGTATTTTGCTTTGAGAGAATATTTTCCTATGACAAGCACTCCTGAAGTAAACAATTCAGGATACACAATACAATTCAGGACTTCTGTTGTTGTTGTTACCCCCAAAATCACATCAAACAAAATTTCTGAAGCAGACAAAGAATGAAAACTACTGCAGAATATTAAGGAGAGATTTGAGCAGACAAAAGTTGATACAGAGGTAGCAACAGCTCATGCCAATTTGTACAAAGTACAGATATAATAGTGTCAGAAAACAGTAAATAACAGTTCAGTTACCAAAACACTGTTTTCCCTTTCCAATGTTGAAAATTATCAGTATATTAAGGTTCTTTGGAAACTTTTGACTGAACTCTGCCACAGGAAGAGTCTTCTTAGGAATTTTTGTTCATGTAAATAATTGATCTTCTACAGTGAATTGCAAGTCCTCAGTTAAATTCTATTAGCTAATAAAAAATGAAAATTCTCCAAAGTATGGATGGGAGAGGGAAAACCACCTTGACCTTAATAGATTATTCTTGCTTACATCCTCTTTGGGAAGTTTTAACATATACATGTTAACATGCCAAAGTGAGTTTTCTTCACAATCTCTCCTGGTTTGGAAAAGTGTTCCCAAATATTAAACCCAGTCCTGCTCCACTGCACAACCACAGTATAAAAATATTGTTTCCCAGACAACTCAGATGTAATTTCATGATCTTAAGCAGAAAAGGTCTACCAGCATTGCAACAGATTTCTATCACCAGGTAGGAATGTAAATACAGACTTTAGCCCTGATTTAGTTTCTAATCCAACAGAGAAAATATGTCTGATTCTGAAAATAATCTGCTTTTACAATATGAAGGTATATGTTTCAGAGTAATATATTGGGAATTTAGCCACAATCCATCTGGTTCTGATTTAACCAGCACCTCCACCAGTTGAAATCCCATTGATTTTAAGCTGAGAAGCACTTTCAGGTCCCTAGTTTGCTATGTTATCCAAGTGTCACCAGAATAACCTTAGCTTGGGCTTTACTACTTTTTCTGGATTTATAGTATAAGAACTTGACTCTATATCTCAACAAGATAAAACCAAATTCAGCAAATGAAAGTTCTGCACAAGAAAAGTCTGTAGGGATCAAAATAAAATAAAAGTAGAATAAATAATCAAATGATTCCTTTCTTGTAATTTTTAATTTAAGGTAAAATTCCATGGCTTTTGTACTAAAATCGCATCAGCATGGAAATGTTCTAAATTGGGTTTTCATTCAAGTGACTTTAAAGACTAAAGCACAAATAAACAGAGTTTCTTTAAGGACTCTCATATATGCTTTTAAAGACATATGACATTTATATTTCACATCTAGTTTGCTTTATGTACCTTCATAGTTTTTATATTTCAAGCCTTATCTTAAGGAAACTTAATATTGTGTAAGTTTAGCAGCAAACCCATAAAATCCATGCAGATAGCAATGACTTTTGTTCACTGCTGTAGTGGCTCTTAAGAGAGATGAAATTGTGAATTTCCGAGCAACTCCAATTGCCTTTATTTATTTATTTATTTATTTTTAACAAACAAGTAAAACCACAAAACAAACCAAAAACAAGAAGTACACCTCAGGAATTGTAGAATCATAGAATGGCAGAGGTTGGAAGGGACTTCTGGAGATCATCGAGTCCAACACCCCTGACAAAGCAGAACCACCTAGGGCATGCCACACAGGAACATAACCAGGCAGGTTTTAAAAGTATCTAGAGAAAGAGACTCCACAACCTCTCTGGGCAGCCTGTTCCAGTGTTCTGTCACCCTCACGGGAAAAAAGTTTCTTCTCATGTTGAGGTGGATCTTCCTGTGTTCCAGTTTGTGACAACTGCCGCTTGTCCTGTAACAGGGCACCACTGAAAAGACTGGCCACTTCTATTTGACACTCACCCTTCAGACATTTGTAAACATTAATATGATACCATCTCAGATTTCTCCAGACCAAAGAGACCCAGGTGTCTCAGCCTTTCCCCATAAGAAAGATCTTCCAGTCCCTTAATCATCCTCATAAACCTCTGTTGGACTCACTCTAGTAGTTCCCTGTCCCTCTTGAACTGGGAAGACCAGAACTGGACACAGTTCCCCAGATGTGGTCTCACTAGTGCAGAGTAGAGGGGCAGGAGAACCTCCCTCGACCTGTTGGACACACTCTTCTTTATGCACCCCAAGATACCATATCTGAATAATTTTTAAAAGTCACTGCATGAGTAAGCATTTCTTTTTTTTTATCAGTGATCGTGATCTCATGTTTTTCTACAGATTAAACAACTACAGGTAATTCTGCTTACAAAAGATTGTTAAGAAACTTCAACAATCTAATGGCATAACTTGAACCTGTAATGGAAATACAAGTACTAGACCACAAAGTATAACTACAAAGCTCTGTGGTTCATTAAGGCTGAGGCATTCCAACTATCAAAAATGAGCAAGATTTCATGCTTAGACATAAAACCAGAATTCAAGAAAGAGAACTGCAACATGTAGTCTATCAGTACTGTAAAAAACGTAAAAATAGAAGTAAATAAAAAAGGACAATAAAATCCCAAAGTCTACTGACTACCAGGATTGCTTCAAAAATACTTTTCACAAATCTTTCTCTAATGCACCATCATGTGTGGTAAATGGAGTAAGGTAACATAAATACAACTATTTCTTTCAAGCTAGCTATAAAGGGAGAATAAGAAAAGCAAGTTAGGTATTCATTGTCTAAATAGGTCAAGCTTTAGGTATGTGTTGATAGTACATGGAAGTCAGAAGTATATACCACAGATATGTTTTGTCTCACTATCCCAAAATAATTGAATTTAAAGATTGAAAAATCTCCATTATCCTATTTCATCTAGCTCTCTGTGTTGCACAACTTTCACTCTACGGACCATTTTCTAGTGTTTTGTCAATTTTACTTATAAAAGTCTGAAGTGAATTGGTTTCTAGTATTTCCCTAAAATTATTTTTCAGTACCATATATATATCTTCCATAAAGTTTTTTTGCCATGCAGATTAATTTTTCCCTATTGTTTTCATCCTATGGGGATAGCTGTCTGACCAAAACATAGCTCTGCATGTGCTTACAGTTAAACATTACATGAAGATCCTGGCACACAACACCTGTGAATATGCAATAAAATGAAGCAATGAAACAAAGCAAGCAGGGAGGGGATTACACTATCAAAGATGAATTCACCAACACAGATAGACTTCAAGTAAACAAAGAGAGAAAAATGCTTCTGTATTTAGCCTTGAAGAGTGAAATAATTTATTTTTTTTTACATCTAAAGACAGCAACAAATGAGTGGGAAAATGATTTAACTTCTATCTCACTTCCCTTTGTAAAATAGAGCCAATGCTTCCGTAACCAGACATTACTATCTTCTTAGATTCACTCTCTGTCCATGAGGGTAAAAATTATCACAGAAATAATATAATCTCTGCATTTCTTTGAGGAGTTGAATAGAATATTCGTATATACACTTATTTACAAATACATATAAAATACTGGACTGCAGTTTTTGAAAGTTCCATTCCACACTCATGCACTGATAAATAGTGTTGACACAAAACCGTGCCCTTGACACAGTATTAACAGCCAAACCATATTTAATTATTTATTCATTTTTTTATAACAAAACTGTTTTAGCTTTTTATTTCAATTATTTTGAATTAATTTTAGCAGGACACTGAATAATTTGATTACAGAAAAAAAAAGTGTTGCCATTTAATCAATATTGAAAGCTGAGCAGTGAACGTGAAGGAAGAAAAGAAGACAGTAGAGAAAGCTACAACGGTAAAAATACACTACAACTGCATTTCAGACTTTTGTATCCACATTGCAGGGAGAGAATCAGTACAACACTTAAATTTCATTTGCTTGTGTGTGTATATGGAAAATCCAACAGGCTGCCTAATTAACTTTTAAAATATAATTTTAGATATGCATAATTATAAACAAGTTATTGTTAAAAATTCTATTATGTTTACAGAAGCTTCTTTTAGGGTATTTGAAACTTTTCTTTTTCTGGAAAAATAATGCAAATATTTGTCTGAAAACACATTAGCCACAAATGTTCCTAAATTTGGACTCAATATTAGAGCTATGAGTAATAATCTGGACTGTACTATTAGCCACTCTTCAGATAATTTACATTACATTTGGAATCCAAATCTTTCAACTTCAGAAGAAGCGACTGCTGCTATATATTCTCAACACCAATATATCTTCGTGAAATACAAAGGAACATTTTTTACTGGAGCAGAAGCATGCAAAATTGATTTATCAAATAAAGAGTTTCCTGGGTGCAGATGAACACATTGAAATGCAGTGAGCTCTAGAAAAGGGATAACTGCCATCACTGTATCTAGACACATTAAAGTTAGCAAGTCTAAATCAACATGAAGATATGTTAATATACAAACAAACAGGAATAAGTGGAAGATTCATAATCAATAAGCTGAACACAGATCATAAAAACATAAGGTGAAATCACTTATGCTTCATTCCTACGAGTAACGATTTTGGCCCTTTGCTATAGTATTGCAGCAGCCCTGAAAAATGCTGTAATTACTTCTTTTGAAGAATGAAGTTAAAAAGACTTGCTACTAAAGGGCAGTGCCTACAGTCTGGTGATTAATTAAGACTCTTAGAAAATTGTTTAATTATATTTGTAAGCACCATTCTTAGTCTCACCAGATTTCCAACATTTGCAGTGTCACAAAGTAAATTACAATTAATAAATTGACTAACCCATATTAATTAATTTTCTTTTTGTCATTTAAAGTTTAACCACCTCAAACCAATCCTCTCAATCTTCAAACACTCAAAACTTAACAAAATTATGAAAATTAGATAGAAAAAAATGTGTACTTAATACTCCGCTTGCCAGTGACTACAGGTTTTTCCAGCCTTGCTGGCATGACTTCCATAATTTACTCTTCAGCCTAATAGACCTCACTTTTTCTTTTATAGTCTGCTATCTCTCACTCTTCAAAAGCTTTCCTTATTACCTTTTCTGCTATCTACCAACCAAATACTATGGTAAGTCTCAGGGCAAAAAAACCTCTAAATTGCATTTCCAGTTCAATAGCCTGCAGTATATGTCAGTGAATACAAGCCCAGTGTAAACACACAGTATAACAAGGAAAAGCAGTATCTTCTGTATTAATGTAGAACTACTGCACATATAAAATATTTTTTTAGTAACAACTGGTGCTCTATGCAGACAGTTCCATTAACCTTCAACTTTCTATATGCTGACTTAGCACCATAATTTTACGTAAGTAATATGCTAAAGATTATGTAATGACACCACTTAGTTACAAAAAGGAAGGTTGGATCAATTGTTATTTGTGAAAGGCAGCACTACCTTCAACCACTAGCTCAGTGTCTTTAAAGACCATTCAGAAATACATGAAGGCACAACAGAGAAGCAGGTCTTTGAAAGCACTTATGCTCAGTATGGGAGAAAGCAGAGGAAAGTACTCAAAGCTGAGAACATCTTTCCACCCCTGTATTTTTTCCTAAACTCTCTTCACAGGATGCCAGCATTTTCACATTTTCTGAATGGTGTTAAACACACATGATGAACATCTGAATTTGTATTATGAAAAAGCTAAATGCACTTTTCTCTAAAACATAAATATAAATGCAAACATTTAAAAGCAGTAAGAAGCAAAAGGATATTTTAAAGATAAAAGTGTTAAGCAACCCTGTTAAAGAAAAAAACCCCACAAAACACAACCAAAGCCTTGTAATTTTACTGAACTCCTCAAAGCTAATCATAGAATTAGACAAATTGTTGGAAGGTCATTTTCACCAGAAAAGCCTATGTCTGAAAGGTTTTTCTAGTCCCCAGGTAGAATTTATGCTGTATATGCTTGGTTATTTAGGTTGCTTACAGGTAAAATTTATCTTGAAAGTTGGCAGAAAATCCATTCAATCACTTACAATCATCAAAGCATAGAAAATTTTTTCTTTACTTTAGATAAAAGGAGAAGTATTGCAATTCTTGTCAGAACTACTTATCCTTAATTTAACAGTAATGTGAGAGTTAAATAGGGAATGCACCAAATACCCAAATCCAGCAACTGCCAAAAGGTTACAGAATGATGACCAAGCCAGGCTTTTTTTTTTTTTTTTCCTACACAGCAAAACCAGTCTCCTCCATCTATCTCAAAGAAATATCCATCAGTTCCCAAAAGTGGAAGCCATTCTATCCCTAGCAAATTCCAAAATAAGCCGCTTCATTATATAAGTGATTATTAACTCAATTTATTGTTTTGATCTACACTTGCTCAGTTAAGCCTGTCAAACATCCTTGAAACCTTCTTAAATGTTACCTAAATAGAATGTATTATTCAAACTGTGTATGTTATACTGGAGATCTGATTCAATCTAAACAATGCAAGTTTATTTCATTTCTTTAGTTCAGACTCCTCTAGTGCTGGCAAATTGATTTTTTGTAATAGATAAAAATTGTTGGCAAGTTTCTGTGGTGTGTATCAATACTAAGTGAGAATCCTACCTTGCAGAAAGGCAATCAAGGGCAAGCCCATGCTGAACAGTGGAGAGCAATAACATGAGATAAATATCCCAACTAGAGGGTGCAATTGCAATGCTTCCAGCCTAGAACAGTCCCAGCTGCCACTTGAGGCCATCTATAGTGACTTACATTCTACAGGAGGCACACACCATGGCTTGATGCCAGGTCAAGGTGGAGAGGTTGACTAGGTATTTCCAAAACGACTTAAGTGTAACAGAGGAATTAAATTTCCCAGAAATGTAGGCCTGTGAGCATGAGAGAGCAGGCCCACTCTGGGCTGGGATTTAATCCTGAACCAAAACATTAGAAAGGTTCACTTCCAAGAGTTCCAAACCCAAAACCACTCTTTTCTTTCACCCCCAGATGCAAGGAGGTAGAAATTCACAGCCTGTGATATCCAAAGGCCATACTTACTTTCTGGGATATTGGTATTTCCCATAGAAACACACTCATCTAAGGATTACCTTAGATGAATGTGTAAGGCAAAGCTATCTCATGGCCCTAACTCATTTGGTCTTTTCTCTTTTCTGTTTGTACTAGAATTCTTCTACCAATAGAAATTTTCATAAATTACATGGTATTTTGCCTGCTACCACCAGCTGTTTTGAGGTACACCAGGCTATATCTGCTGTAGTCTTTTAAGAATCAAATTTCAAACAGCGGGTAACATATCAGTCTCAGTTATAACAATAAAGTAATACATGGCATTTTGTTTCTTCACAACTTGACTTCACTGGAAAAAATATAGTCCTTTAGCCTCCACACATTAACTGCCATTACCCAGGGATAATTCTATAAACATGAATTGTCTCTGCAGCCATGACACTGCTTTTGCATCCATCCCTGAATGCAGTCACATAATTAAAAAATACGTCATTGATTTATCTGACCAAAGATACAAGTCATTGATTTAGCTGACTAGTGCCCCTCTGTCAAAGCTCTGGGAAGCTAATGAGGCATGGTTTTCAAATTTCATGAAGTGAGATAATGTAAAAGGAGTTCATATGTGCTGGGCCTTCCAAAGTCCTGATAAAGCATTAATAAACATTAGTGAATTCAGATTATGGCTGTTTCACTATGTATATTGTTGCATTTTCTACAGTTAGACATGTTGATAAATTAAACATCAAACGTGCAATGTTTGAGTCTGCTCACCTGAGTGAGCAACAATAAGTAATGAATGGCAACAGACAGAATCTCCGTATTTTTTCCAGAGTTCATTGGACCAAAGTAAGTTTTTAGTTGTTTAAGATCTCTATTCTATTTCTAACATGTATATGTCACTTTTTAGGGGGTAAAACCACACAAAACAGAGTATTTTTTTACCTAAATTCTTCAAGCTCTTTACCTGAAAGCCAATGTGCCACATCTAATCATAAATCAGCATATACTAAGCAAATTCTTTTGCCAAAATCTTTTACATTCTTTATTATTACACTGTATTAGAAAGCTGCTGACTCAACAACAGCCATTTTGCTGTATAAGGGATAAATTCCTAGATAGGCGCAGATATGTCAGGCAGAAAATATTAATAAAATATGCTTCAATTATGATACATATTCGAAGACAGAAGCAAGTGTCTTCTTATTAGATAGTCTTGTTCATCCTAGGGAATATGAGCTATGTAAAACATCAAGTACCTGCCTGTACAGAGACTTTTTCATCAGCAAGACAAGCCATATGATTGATTCTAGCATTTTATTCTGTCCTTAACTTGGCTATGTTACCCTGGGAAGTCAGTCTGTGATCTCTGCACTGCTTTAATAACACTAGGAAACAGAGATGTGTACTGTTAAACAGCTCTAGATCTACAGAAAAAAAAAAGTTCTATACCCGGAAAAATGAGATACTTTTAGTTCTTTCTGCACATAATTCAAATATTGGATGAGAGCAGTGTGGCATTACCAGGAGAAGTCGATCTTCGCTGCCAAGTGCGAAGTTCTTCACACTGAGGGTGGTAGAACAGTGGAATAGGCTACCCAGGGAGGTGCTTGAGGCCCCATCCCTGGAGATATTTCAGGTGAGGTTGGGCAAGGCTCTGAGCAGCCTGGTCTAGTTGAGGGTATCCCTGCTCACTGCAGAGGGGCTGCACTAGATGACCTTCGGAGGTCCCTTCCAGCCCTAGCCATTCTATGATTCTAAGTGTCAGCATGATAACTGACAGAGGGACATGCATGTGGGACATGCCAAAACCATTAGAAAAGTTAATACAAGATGTCACACAAAACCAATACATTGGCCTGTAACAACAGCAAGTTAGAAAACAATTATATCTAATCTTCATCAAACTCGGCAAGGTTCTCATTAAAAAGAAACTAAGGAGGCAGCAAAATGGGCAGGAGAGGAAATACAAGGAAAGAGTATTTGTCCAACATCATGCAGCAATTAAGTAATAGAAACAGAGCCTATATCTTATGAATCTAGAACAGAAGCCTATCAGATTGGCTTCCTCCTTTTCCCCAAAGCTCGTTAGCTTTCAGAGTCAGTAAAAAAACGCAAAAGCAGCAGACATGTGTACATATAAAAAACAAAATTTCTCTCTAAAAAGTAGAGTGTTTATAAACAATCAAGAACAAATGCATAAGGAAAAAAGTCACATTTTAATGTAGCTCAAAAACCCCTCAAAACTCTCATTGGGTTCTTTCTTCAACAGTAATTTAGACATTTTCTAGTGAGAGGGAAAAGTTACTCAGGTATATTCAGTTTCCACTTCTGTTTTAGGACCTCCACCACTTCCTGGTAACACAAGTTTAATTAAAGCATGAGGCTTAATGAATGTTTAGAGGAATGTAATAATTAAATAGTGCCATTCAAGGACAACATTTTTTTCCAAGGTGGCAATCAGTATTACTCCAATCAAAATAAAATCAATAAAGTGGAACTCAGCAAATCAGACACGGTATTAATAATTGTAACACTAATTATCCTGCGTTAATCTTGAAAAAGACAGCAATTGTCAACTGCTTTTATGTGAATGAACCCGGGTAAAGCCCCCTTTTATATCATCTCTATACAGCAAATCATTATTTATTACACTTTTGGAACATAAGGAGCACATTCACTTACCCTTCATTCCAAAGAGTGAAAGAACAGAAATATAAATGATGCAACAGACCATCTCCCCTCACTTTTCTCTATTCTTTATTTGCAATGATGATTTTCTGCAGAAGGGGATAGAAACCTGCCAAATACGTATATTTATTGGAGAGATGTTTTGGGGGGCTGTGAGCATCTTTTTCTTTTAATCTTTCAGCAAAAAGCTGTCATCTCCCAGGTTAGTCATTGTGCTGCTCCATTATAGTACTATTTGTAGTTGCTCCTGCCTCTGCAGATAATGTGATGGCTGCAGAATGTGGCAGAGGAATGTGAACTGAATCCTAAGCAGGACATGGCTGTTGTTAAAACTTATGAACAGTATGAATGGAAGAACCCTCAATACCATCAGTAATTGTATAGTACCAACGATAACACTAATAGAGAATGTCCTCTCTCACTTTTCCCTCCCTTCCTTCCCTTTTTATTTCCCTCTCAGTAGTCTTCCACAGTGATAAAGCACATCATCTTCTCATAGTAGGAAGACAATTCAATACGACTGATAATGAATCACTTGGGCTTTCTGCTGAACTTATTATTGAGAAAGGATGTTTTTCTATCCTAAAGGGAGTCAGCCACAGCAAAGTGAGGTGTACCAGCTGATTTGGTATCAGTTGTGTTAATACTCTTAGAGGCCAATTGTTTAAGCCACAGGAGAGGTAGGCTGGACTATCCTACACCAAGGGCTCTAGTCCACTCTATTTCAGTGGGCCAAGGTTAATTGTATGGGGTTCAACATGGCCATGTGCCAGGTTCTGCACTTGAGTCATAACAACCCCATGGCAAGCTGCAGACTTGGGGATATGTGGTTGGAAAGCTGTAAGTTGGAAAAGGACCTGGGGTTATTGATTGATAATCAACTAAATACGAGTCAGCAGTGCACACAGGTGGCCAAGAAGGCCAATGGCATCCTGGCTTCTATGAGAAACACTGTGGTCAGCAGGAATAGGGATGTAATCATCCCCCTGTACTCGGCACTGCTGAGGCCACACCTTGAATATTATGCTGAGCCAGTGGAGGTTTAGGGTGGATATTAGGAAACATTTCTTCACTGAAAGGGTTATCAAACATTTGAATGGTCTGTCCACGGCATTGGTGGAGTCGCCATCCCTGGAGGCATTTAAATGGCATGTGGACCTGGTGCTTAGGTGGTGAGCTTGCAGTGTGGGGTTGAAGGTTGGACTAGATAATCTTGAAGGTCTCTTTCAACCAAAGACATTCTGTGATTCTTTGATTAAGCATTTCCAACTAAATTATGAAAACACATGAAAATTTATACTCGGATTATAATGATTAGATATTAATTTGATTCTTCTTTCAGAAGTCCAAGTCAGGACATTATAATTTGCCAAGTAAATGGTCCACAGCTGTGGAAGGCAATCTGACCAGTGCAGCTTGTATCGTACATCGTGCAGAACCAGCATGTTCCACAGACCCCCTTGCTATTCGCTTGTGCTATTTGCCTTAGACTGTTAGCTTTGAAGTATATCAGGCCGGCTGAAGGTCATGGGAAAGAAAGCAGAAGCTCAGGACTGCCAAACATCCTGGATGAGCAGGAGCTGTGTATCTGCCTGGCTAGGCAGGAATGTTGATAATATTTTAAACCATGAACCTAAGGTTGATTGGCTCTGATGCTCTCTGTGTTAGTATTTAGGGAAGCTTGTTAGAACAATAAAGTGATTTCAATTCCGACATTGTCTCAGCCAAGATCAGGGTCCGTGCCTTCAGTCACCGCACACAGAACCTTGTATGAGGTCTGCACAGACAAGATAGTCTATGCTGACAGTTTGGTATAAAACAAATCAAAGCTAAGTATTCCATGCAATATTTTATACAGTACAGCAGGAAATCTTTCTGTAAAATGAGATGTGAGCCTCTCTTTTAATTTTCTTGGCTGTTTTATTCACATGAAGATTTTAACAGATGAAAATTATTTTGTCAGACCACTATTACTTCTTCAGGCAGATCATAAAAACTTTCTCTAACTTATACAGGACAAGATCATTTAAAAAGAAAAAAAATCAAATTCATGAAAATAAGACAGAAAATATTTTCAAGTGAATATTGAGATACTAGATCGGCCTTTACATAGAATAGCTTAATACACCTCTATACCAACATGCAATGCAGTTTCCTTCAAACTACCTTTTCATCAGCCTGAAAACCCTGTACAGGTAGTAACTATTGCAGTGATTAACTTCTAGCAACTACCCAACATAACCTCTGCCCCCAGTCCACCCTTTCAAGTCAGCAGAAGCCTGAAGATGCACTGAAAAACTTGGTATCATCTTGGCTCCTGCTTTTATGTCCAGAAATCAGAAGGGCAAATATCTGTCACCCCTCTCTGCTTGTGGAAAAGTTAAACTAATTTGTACTCTTTGGCCTTAATGCCAGTGACTCCTTTCCTTAGAGACATTCTTCAATTATCTTGAGAGTCTTGAGTATTGAATTATCATTGTAAACTACAAAAAGTATGCTTATAAGCTTTACAGCTTACAGCTAACACCAACAAAACTTTTATTTGCATCCTATAAAGGATACCCTCCAGCCTGTGAAAACAGCAGTGCATGCAGTGTGGCCTGGAGCACACGTTTATTCTAAAAGTGTCTGGAAAAAGTATCAGAGAAAGCTCTGTAGTCATCAGGAGAAGAAAGAAACCACATTAAAATCAGGACGGGAGAAGGATCACTGCACAGCATCATCTTTAGAAGATGTCTTTACATAGAGAAAGATACCAGGTAGAGATGCTTAAGGCAGCTAAGTAAAATCAGGGCATTTCTTAGGAACAGCAAGTACATGCAGCTCCAGGCCCTTCAACTAGAAATGTGTCAGTGTCCTGTGTTTTCTAGGCCAGAATAGGCTGCTGTGGCTGCCCTCCAAAAGGGAAAACACTGTGTAGGTGGGAAGAGCAGATGCCTATGGGAGAAAGGAAGGAAGGATGCTGTCATTCAAGGGCAGAAAGCTTTATCTGATGTGGTATAGCAAGTTAGGTCTTCTTAGTTTTCTCCTGAGTCCAATCCACAGCTGATATCATTAGTACAATGTTATGCATTTCTTTTTTGAGTACATTCACTTCAACATATTTGAAGTTCTTCTGTTTTCTTGAAAATAAAAACAAAAAACCAACAAAAGCACAACTCTTTGTGATTAACTACTACAGAAAAAATAAGGAAGTTCCCAAACTTGCACTGCTGAGCTCTTTGGTGAGAGAAGTTTTTTGTTGTCAAAGCTCAAGAAAGAATTTAATCACAGGCTGATAATGGGACTGAAGAAGGAAATATAAATGATGAGGAAAATTACTGTTAGAAGAAAAATAATAATCATAAGTTAGTGAATCAAGGGAGCATTTTGGACTCCTAGTTGGAGTTTTGGACTCCTACACATTTGATAACATTTTTCTAAGGATGTAATTTTGCAGTGCCAAAATATCTGTTACTTGAAGCAGTCTTCTGGTTTCAGAGGATTCCTCCCTTCCCCTCACTTGAAGGATGCCTGTTTTGTGAAATGTTCTGAAACACAAGAATATCTGTGATGTTTCACAACTCTCCAGAAAACGTCAAAGTCTTTATTTTAATCTGCCTTGCTTCTGTGTGATTAAAAACCTATGTTTTAAGTGAAAGCTTGACAGTACTAGGCATTTATAATAATATATTATTATAATGCTACATGTTTATAATACTAGATGTGTTTATAATACTAGATATATTTATAATACATACCCCTCCAGTCACTACAGCACAAAATTGCACTTTATCTTCTAACAAGGCAAACGCATCAAAAGAAACAGATTAGTAGTATTTTTACAATGGTTACATGGAGGACCGAGATGATGTAGAAAAAGAATTGACAATGACCTAAAAGAGTCTGCTCCCATTAGAAGCTGAAGGTTGGTAGCAATAGGTGACTGAGAACAGCATAAGTATAGATTTAAGTACACCCTGAATGTTCTTTATTGAGACACGCTGTAACTTTTTGACTGCTGGGTTGAGTCAAATAGATGGATTTTTAATCGCTATGTCATTTGTTCTTGTAATTAGGTGGAAAAGGCTTCCAAATGGACAGAGCTTTTCAATTGTCCCTGAAGTTTGTTAGTGACAGGCAATGCGACAGAGGAGGGGAACTGAGAATGGAAAATTCCAAGGTTTTATATGCAGGAGAAAAACATGTAGGACCCACAATGAGGAGAAGTCACATATTTGGGCAACAACCTGACTAAAAGCAGTGTTGTTCTGAATCCAAGCATTTTATCAGGTGCTTCTGGGTTTATCACTTACAGTGTTCATGGATCTCATACTGAATGACATCTAACTGATAGCTGGCATGTACACTCGAAAGCTAAATGCTGATGGGTGTTGCATTGCTATACCTGTGTAATACACTTTCCTATATCTTCATATACATACTACATTGTAAAGTTTATCTCTGCCTTAAAACAGGAGACTATTAAAGAGTTTTAGTCCTCCTTTCAGTTCATATCCAAAACTACCACGATGCAGTAGAAGAAAGCAGAATCATAGATGAGCCCTATTTTTGCAGAGAACACAAGAAAATAATTGAGAATTGAAATTTCTCATCATCTTTGAAGTTCAAGTTATTTTATAACTTTTGATAGCACAGCATAGCAAGTGTATAAATACATTTAAAAAAAAAAAAAGATAAAAAGGAGGGTCAGTATAATTCAGTAACTGAATTACAAGGTCACTGAAAAGGCCAGTTGTATGGTTCACTACACAAGATGTTCAGTAATTAGCAACTCACTGAGGACAAATGGAAAGAAGAAAAATATGCAGCTACCTCATCCACTTGCATCTTTATCAAATTGATTGTTTAGCACTGAGCTGCTGGGCCAGTGTCTGTTGTGTTGTCCTGTGATAGGCATGCATGACTTATGAAAGATATAAGAACAAGGGTTCCTCTAGAGACAGCAGAGGTTGGCAACCCATCAGCAGCCAACTGCTCAATGTTCTTGCAGGACAGAGCAAGTACTGGGAAATCGAGGGAGGTGTGAGGTGAGACAAAGGCAGGGGAAACACAAGAAAGAACAAATGAGGCTGTGCTTTGTGTTGTAGACCAGATCTGTTGCACATCACACATCACACTGGCCCCCCTAGCATCTTCCTGCCCCATCTCTGGCAGGGGCACACTCCAACATCCCATAGAGAGTGTCCAGACTCTGTGTGATCTCTATTTCTCCTTTCCATGCTCCCTGTAATCACAGGTCCTGCACTGAGCCTTCATTTAACACCACTATCAGCCAACCTTCCTTCAAAACAAGGTTTCTTTAAACATCCCTCAGCAGGACCTATTGTATCCCTTTCATCTCAATTCTATAGGATCCTATGTCATCTTGGGGTCCTCCCTCCTTAGGCATCAAATGATGCTTAACTGTTCCTATGTATGCTCATCTTCTTTGTGTCACCCCTTCCCTCCCAAACTTTGCCTATGAGAACCATCTCTTCACTTCTTCCATAAGGGCTCTGGTGCACCCCCTTCCATGCTTTATTCACTCCAGTGCACTATGCACTAGGCAAGTTCTATCCACTTCACTATGCTCCCACAATGGTCTCTGTCCCACAATACTAGGCAAATCCCCCCAAAGTTAGATCTGCACAAGAACACTTTCTCATTTGTTCCACATTTTCTGCCTTCAACATTTGGCACGAACAACAGCAGATATATTGTTACACTAAAAGGCATTACATTGCTGAAAAAAAAGGTCTTTGATCTACAGACAAATGCAAATGTGTCCAATAAGGTAGGTTACCAGTTTTCCCTAGGATGATGTTCTGATATTTTCCCAAAGCAAAATACTTCTGGCCAGAGGTGCTAAGAATATCATCAGATATTACAGAATTGATCGATGCAGACTTCAAAGGTAGCAGTTAAATACAGATAAATCAGGTCCTGAGGTAAGGTGTCAGACTAGGTGAACATGCTCACATATGAAATTAGAAAAAGAATCAGAAAAGAAAGAACAGATGCAGAGAAGAGGAGTGAGCAAAGACAAAATCCTGTGCCATTACCTCCATACTCTTAATACATTTCGTACATTTCAACCTGCAGCTTTTCTAAATTTTTCTTTTCACAGGGTGGGCAACAAAAGCTAGAAGGCACATACCTTACTAAAATCAAAGTTTAACAGAGAAGTTGGGATGACAAATAATAGAAATACACAAGTAAACTACTAAAATTCTTGAGGGATGGTTCAAATTTTACTGAAATCCAAGGGAAGTCTATCACTCCAATAAAGTGAAGTGCCTTGAACAAATCATGCTACAGATATTTGCTAAACACTGCTTGAAATACTTCACTGAACACTAAAACGTAAACATACTTGGAGAACACCATAGCAAACAATGGGCAGAAATTTCCAAGTCTGGCCCCATACAGTCTAGGAAACTCCTTAGAGCTCCCTGATTATTTCATAATAGCAAAAGAATAGAAATGGTAGTAATGATAGCTATGATGCTAAATACTAGCACTCTCTAGTGTGTATCTCTGCTACAAAAGTCCTCCTCAAGTTCCTCCCTCCACTCAGGTCACACAAAACTACAGATCTCCTGTTCATTTGCAGTATCTTCCCACCTGTGACTCACATAGAAGTAATTCCCATTTATATCACATAGAATTGATGCAAGTTCAGATCAACCGAAAAAAAATTGTTTTCAGAAGGGATGGCATTTCTTGTTTTCTTTACTTTCTATTGTTTGGGTTTTTTTATTATTTTTTTTTATTTAGTTTCTATTGTTTTGTGGTTGACATAATAATGTTTCCAGGCAGTCAATTAGCAAAGAAAGTATTTTGCAAAGAAATTATTTTACAAGGAGTAGTTCTAAAACCTCCCCAGAGCTAAAGTTAAAATGTACACAACTACTCAGCTAAAGGGATGAGATACAATTGTTTACATTTAAAAATATAAACAATAAACTGAACTGGTAAAAGAATTTCAATTGGCTGTTCATAGTAGGACACCTAACTTTCACCTAGCATGTCTTATATATTTTGTTCCAGTTATGTTTTTAATAATTCAAATTAATTTATTCATTAACAAGGTTTAAAAGAACAGTATTTGCATTTTTATGGAGTGTTGATGGGTTAGTTTTGAGCCTAATGTTCCACACCCAAAAAATAATAAATCTTTTAATATCTTTTATTAAATAGGTTTTTTTCCATTTACAAATACAGTACTCACCACTTTGAGGACAGCATTTTCTAATGTTTATGCAAAATGATCAGAGATTACAAGGGGACAATCTATATGTAAGTAGAAGCCATATGCTATAATTGAGAGGCAATGGCTGACAAAACTTGGTTTCCCAAAGAAAAATATACTTTGTTATAATTTTTAAAATGAAGAAATAAGACATTCAATGGAGTCATAGAATTTCTTGTCACAGAGTTTGCTTCTGCATGAAAATTTACAGATAAGGAACTTGGAAAAAACATCTACAAATGTCAAAGATGAGCATTCAGATGTATAAGTGCATGGAAAATTACTACAGGTGGGCTAATGGGCATCATGTGTTAATGGGGAGATACAAAAAAAAAAGTGCCGAGATTGAGTGATGGAGGAAAAACCACTCCACAAACACAAACCACTCTTAGCAGCAGCGCAGTGAAAGCAAGAGCAGGTCCTCACAAGGGGTAGCACTTCTTTGTTCCCAGGACACCTGTACCAGCCTGGGCACAGTCAACACAGCCTTCATAAATCCCTGTGTCTGCAGAATAAGTAGCTGCTGACACCAGCTGCAGAGCCCTTGACCGAGGTTTGCAGCAGGCAGACAAACGTGCTGTGGTAGATAGTTCAAGAGGCAGCAAATGGGATGTAATGTGCCTGAATGGAACATCACAGGTCGAAGAACTGCTGGGGACTCCTCTCCTGTTTTCTCACAGTTTTGGTAGGCTTTTTTTGTCTGTTTACTCTTTATATAGACAAATGTCTAACACAAAACAGTCAGGCTTGGAAAGAAATCCCCTCTGTGCTATTATCATTATATTACTTTGCTGCTTTACATGTAAGACCTTCTTAGGGGTTAAAATTTCTCTTAAGTGAGGTCAAGGAACACTGACCAAGTTTTATATCATTCTTACTGCTGTCAAAGCCAAGCATGGTGCTCAGATAGGTGATACAGAGTAAACTAATCTCACAACAGCTCTTACATTCTCCACGTGGTCTGCTTCCAACTACCCACCCCCACCCTGGAACCTACGCCATTAGCCATTCATGATCAGGCACTCAAATATTTCCATTGTTGGCTTCTCACCAGAAGCTGCCATTCTCCAGCACATTGACATTAAAAATTTATAGGAACAATAGCTCACAAAGGAAAGTAAAATATATATATATACACACCATATATATGTAGATAACACATACTAATTCTAATGAAGCAAGAAGCTCTTGAGAAAGAATGATCTGCTATAACAAACAGGAGTTATTAAATAATGAGTCAGGAGAAGCAAAATATGTTATGTTGTTGGCAGAACTGTTTCTATATAGGCCGCTCTAAAGCTTTCCATATGGGATAAACAGATGTTAGAATGTACTAGGAAAAAACAGATATCCCTTGCATGACATCTTGAACATTCCATTGGATTATATTTATATCAGATAAAAATTGTGATTACTAATATAATACAAAGGACAAGGGTCTATATGTACAATACATCCTATCTCATCCTGAACACTTCATATTTTATGTGCTCACATGCTTTTTTAGTCTCAGGATGGTCATTTCTCCTTCCCACCCTTCTTAGTAAAGCACAGAAGAGACTCTGGTTGCTTTTATATGCCAATTCATGAGCCTCTGCAACAGTTAAAGTACCCACTCAAAAGTGCTCTATCTCATTTAATCCTGTATTTCAATCACTGCTTGCAGTATAGAATAAAAACTGTGAAAGAATACCCAGTGGTAAGTTTCAGATGCCTTTTCAATAAACCAGTGATAAAATTGGATAGGAATTTCGAACTGACAGATGTTCTTGCCCAACGGAGGTTGGAAGTGAAAGCTAAAGCAAAATGTATTCAACATCCTCCATGAACACAAATTCTTGGGCTGTCCTGAGTCAGAGGACACAGAAAATATTAGATTTCTTTATTTTTGAAAAAAACCAAACAATTATTTCACTGTTTACCAGCAGCTTCAAGTTCTTCTCCTGAACAAATTAGGCTGTACTATCATTTGTTTCTTTGTTTCATTTTTGCAGTTTTCATCATGTTGTCACAATGTTAAATTAAGAAAGATCTGAAATAGGGATTGGTTTACATCTTTTGACTGTGTTTGCCCTAGTAGGTCCCTGCTCCCTCGTTGCTTTCTGAAGCATTAACCCAATGCACCATGGGGAGCTCCCCTGGGAATGCCAGGCCAATAATTTCCCAAAACATTTATAACAGGAAAGCTCCACTTCAAAAGAGAGCTCAAGGACAGCAACTGTAATGGCTTACAGTCAGACCGACATTGTGCCTGAAATACTCATGCCTTCACATGAGGGAAAAACAGAGAGTACATGAATATATGATGATCCTTTTCCCGCTTATTCTTGAGTGTTTGCATCTATACTGGCTTTACAGCCACTGTAGGACTGGCTCTCCAAAAGTCAGACTTATCTGAAGGCAGGTTCTCATCTTATACAAAACATTTTTTCAGTGAATGACCTAGTGTCAATAGTAGAATGCAGTAAAGCAGAAAACACAGTATACATTATTTGCTGCAGTAAAAACTGTTCCATTGTACTAATATGATAAAAAGGGGTTTATGGAAGTAATTGGAAAGAGTATTTTTGGAAAATTGGAGTCTGTTTGACTGTCATGCATTGTGGGAAAAACAATTATCAATGTGGTTTTATAATGCACTGGAAACTGTTTTGAGTGAACCACAAAAGAAAAGAAAACCTTTTAAGTTTCAAAATATTTGGATCCCCAGATGTGTTCATCCCAACTTTTTTTCTTTTGAAAGAGCTTTATCTCATTTTTCTTTAAAGTGGATTCTGTCGTCCTCCTCCTCCTCATTCTAATAGAGCTCCGAGTCCTACTAATTAACAATTTCATTCTGAAACCTTTTGTTACCTTTAACCAATTCTAATTCTTACAATAGTCACATTTTTTTAAAGGAACAATTGTATCAAAAAAATTATTTATTTCTCTTATTGCTGTGAGTTTTTTCACTACTGTCTTTCATTCTTCTTGGTGATGACGATGTACAGGCTAGCAAAAGTAGTTGCACACACATTATGACTCATGACATTAGTAATATATATTATCTTATTATATATACTATAGATTATCAATATTATATTAATAACCTATAAATAAAACTGCATGCACAATTTTGCTCTAGTTGTTTATTACTGCCATTTGATCTTTACAAACATATTTATGGAAGTTAAAAATAAAAACTGGAAACACAGTTTCCATTAATAGATACTACATAATACAAAATACTTTCTGTTACACTTTTATTTCCCCAAATTACATTTTTCTATTAAAAAAAAAAAAAAATCTTCTATTCTTGGCAATCTCCAAAAGAACTGGTGCTGTACCCCTCTCTCCACACACCATTCCTGCTCCACTACATTCACACCTGCCACTCTTTCCTGGGACTCGCTCCAATTACTTCTGAGGTTTGCAGAAAGTGAATAACAGTGTATATATCCTATTTAACTGGATAATATTTGGACTCCCAGATCTAAATACTCATCTCAGCTTATTTTATTTCAAATACAGATCTTTCTCCTTGCATATACATACACACACATTCACACATTCATTCTATTATTAGGGAAATCAGGGGAAAATGTGATTGCTGTTTACCAGCATAGCAGCGTCCACAATTAGGAACTCAACATGGGCAACCTTTGCTTTTCTTGAAAGAAATTGGTTGAGATACAACAGCATGAAATCATACAGTAAGCAGCCACAGCATAATAGTGTGAAAAAACCAAGCAAGATCTTACAAGCAGCAACACCCTTCCACAGCACTTGCTGAAACCAGTGTCCAAAGAAGCTGGACAAAATAATATGGCTTGTATGTGTGCACACATGCATGCACAGACATGAACACCATGCTTCATATGTAGATTAAAGTAAACAACTGTTTTTAGGTAAGGTTTGGCAATTTTTAAATCTGCTAATGAGTAATATTTCATCAAGAAAACAGAAGCAATCAACTTTGGCCACATTAGTCTCTACAACAGCTAGAAGCGGAGTTTTTGTAAGGTTATAATAATATAATATATATTCTTCATTAGTATTTATTTTACTGAGTTCCAGATTTTTTGATACTTGTCACTTAGGATGTTCAGAGTTTTATTGTCATTTCAAGATGGGTGTTTTGGGTAAGGAAGAACATAAGGGAAAGCCAGGAAGAGAAGCAAAGAAAGAGTGATAAAGAAGTTGTCCTTCTCAATAGATAACAGTCTTATGACAAATAAGGTGTCATTCCATGCTCATGCAGTTTGCATTGAGATTAATTTACCTGACAAATTACTTCAGAAAACTCCTAACTTCATTATTTCCTTAGGTAATTATACCTGGTTTTTTTTTCTTCTGAAGTGATTTGTCATGGTAGTGAACATCAGGAACCATGCTATACAGAAGTTTCTTTTCAAGTAATATGAAAAAACAAATGTCATTTCAGGAATGTTTTGTTTTGCAAAAAGATTATGTCCTAGGTAAGCCTCCAATATAAATGTAAACACACACACATACATATTCATGAATTCAAATACAGTCCAGTACATGCAATAGAATACATGTAAATTTTTCACCCCACTATGACTATACTAAACATGGCATGAGCTGTTCAGAAAGAGCAATAGAAAAACATTTACCAAGGAGACTTAATAAAAGCCAACAGATTTTGTACTTACCTCTACTTAATGACACCCCAAACCTACATAACAGTGTATTGCTCTGGAAGTATTTATTGCCTTTTTGATGCATGTACCTTGTCTTATTTTCACTGAAAATCGGTCCTCTGGCAGACCTATTATTCAAGTCCTGGTTCCCAGACTGAGGATGGAAAACCTTAAAATGTATATGAAGACTTTTATTTTACATAGAGATAATTCTATTACAGAACTAGCTGTGTGTACACCGGAGCATATCCAAATCAAGTACATCAAATGAGGAAAGGTAACAGGGATGTCTTTAACTCCTTCAGATTCTCAAATCCTTTGTTGAAATTCATATCTCACATCCACCTCACATTTGTGCCCTGCACTGGACTCAGGTTAGGTGGATTAATCAGGTAGATTATCCAAATTTCTCCAGAGAGTTCACAATTGCAATGAGCTGCCTCTTCTTTGTCTCTTGGGACAGTATCTTACAGTATCTCACCTTCCTCTGAATTTTTGCTCAGTTCATTATGCATCCCCCTTTCATTTGCTCTTTTTGTTTTGTGGAAGGGGGTGTGTGTTCGTTTCATATCATTGATCAGACTGTACTTGAAATTGCTTCACTAGTCACACATTTCTACTGCTATTTCCCGAGGTAAAAATGTCATTTGTGTAGACCACATACAATTTGCTACTCTATCAAAACCTGTATGTTCCTGTATTGCATAAGGGAAGACGAAAGCAGTTCCAGGCAATCAAGGAAAACATTTTTTCCTTGGAGCTCTTAACTATTCCCTCATGGATATGGTGTTTGTTCTGCACCCTCTCCCAGACCTCACTGGATATACATCCTCAAGCCCTGAGCTTGCTTGATGATGGGATTGCATGGAGTCCTGAGCTGACATTTTCAAATGTTAACACTGTTGAGGACACAGGAGCAGAGAGCTTTGCCTTGAAAGTGAAACCCTCCTTACAAGGACATTTAATCTGTCTCACCCATTTGTGTGTCTCAGATATGCCATGCCACAGAGTGTTCAGGCTACTTCCCTTGTTCTAGCGTGTCCACACTGTTCTTCAGTCTTCACTGGTGAACACGTGGGCCAGCCCAGACGTAACTGGCTGCTGCAGCACCACAGGCCATTGTGACAGCCCCCCTCTCCAGGACAGGAGCATTTACAAAGATTGTTTTAACAATTCATTCCTATGGCAGACGAATTAATAATTTCTGGAGCTTTTTTTATTCCAAGAGACTTTCATAAAAGGGAACAATTGCTGAAGAGACAAGACTGATAAAAACAAACTCAAGTTAACGCTAGAAGAAAAAGTTCTAGGGCTGAAGTGTCCCTTGCTGGTACTTAGCCAACATATCTATGTCTGAAGTCTTAACATTAGTAGGAAATGACACATGGAAATTCTCATATAACAGGTCTCCTTTAAGTCCCATTGATATCTGTTGAATATAGCTACCTAGCATATAGCCTGAGTTCTCCCTGGTGAAATTCCATCCAAAGAAATATCCAGATTCGCAGATCTGTAGGGCTGGCTACAGACTAATTCCTTATTAAAGTACAACCTGAGCAATGGAATCAGTCATTCAGTTTTCACATCAGTGCTTGCGGATGATGCAGTTGTGGAAGCAAAATAATCTTACTACAACACCACAACCTCAGTTCAATCTTGAAGGAAGAAAAGAATCTATAAAGATGGAACACATATTTTTTAAAATCTACCATTTTAAGTCTGAGGATAGTAAATTGGCCATTAAAAAATATCTTTATTTTAAACTCTCCTGTAACCCAACCTTTGCAGAGATGGGCACTACACATAAAAGCTGGCAAATAACAATGAACCACAAGGTCAAGGAAATTGCAAAGAGGTTTTAAGTGAACTCAACAGCTGTTCATCCAATGTCTTGCTCTTGACAGACTCAGTCAGGTACTGTCTGAGCTCCTAAACATATCCAAAATACAGCTCATTAATAATGTGAGCTAGGGCTGTCAGCTTTTAAATATAAAAGGGAATTAATACCCTGTTTTCCACTGGCTGGTTTCTGCTTTTCTGCTGCAAATCCATGATATAAATTAACTGCCATGAAACTGCTTATCCTTTTCTTTTTTTTTTATTCAGCTCCTCTGGTTGTCTTACTTACTTATTTACCCCACTATTGTCTGAAATGATGGGAAACAATTACACGTACATTAACTATAAATATGTATTCCTTTGGAATTAAAAGGATAGACTCTCACATTGAACTTTAGAAGTTTGCAATTTGGCCTTTATCATGAGAAAACAATTTTTATGAGAACATACTGAAATGGAATGAATATTGGGGGGAAAGAAGGGAGTGCTTTTGTTGCCTCTGGCTACCTCGTTACAAGGCTGAAATTGCAACTATTTGTAATGCTGTCTATGTACAACATAATGTCACCAGTATCAGCATTCTCCAACACGCTTCAACATAGATTTATTATGCAGAAAATTTAATAATGGTAATTTCTTAATTTATAGCTTTATTTAAAAATATTAACCTAATAGCAAGGCAGATGGATGGTAACTAGCTTCCATTTCCTCATTTAGGGCTTTATGACATGTCACAAACATTGCTGTCTTGAGCTAGGAATATTCATTTGCTAAGGTCAATGCAAAATGCAAATTTACTTCAATGATACAAAAATCAATTCTTAAAATCTGTGATGTCCCCAAACCTTTCAAGGTAGTTTATTAATATCAATTGATGAAGCCTCATAAAGCCACTGCTGTGTAGCTGAGTGTAAACAGGAGACTAAACCAAGCTGAATGAGTCAAGAGTTCACAAAAGAAAGAAATGTAAATATGTTCAACTTTCTTGTGTGGTTGTTCTTATAAGAAAAATGACCATATGCAGAAGGACAGCATAAAATTCAATAGAAAAATAGTGAATTCAATTGGGATTTAGTCCATGTTTTTGCAAGTGACTTTTTCTCTGGCCATGAAGAAACATTAAGGTCACACTAGACACAGCTACTATTGAACATCAGAAGCAATCTCTCAAAAGCTCAGTGTTCAACAAACAAATATTGATGTTAAAAGCAAGGACCCATACACTATATTTTGCTGGAGTAAAGGGCATTCAGCTGAATTCCAGTGGCAATTTTACACTGCAAAAGCTGAACTATATTTACTCTTTTGCCCATTTATTTATTTCAGTCTTTGAGTGAAGTCCATGAAACCTTCAGCTGTGCAATAAAGTCAAAACCTAACATAAAAAAGTGAGTTTACCTAATGAAAACACCCACAAACACACTGCACAGTAAGACAGTCCTGTCACAATTAAATACTATAAAAGTTCTTACGCTTGTTCAGAGCCTGCAGGAAAGCCCAGTATTTAACTATCAGAGTTTTCCCTAGTGCATAAACTTCAATCTTACACAACTGATGATGAATGATGTATTTAATACTTTCTAGATTTTCATATCTTTCACTCCTGTCTGTATGTTTTGTTTACTTTCCAGCAGGAAAATGTGGAATTCCATTGACAAGAGTCTCCTGGGAACAGAATAGTTTTTCAAATAGCTTTAACACAGATGATTATTTAGTTATCAGCAACAGGGCTTAAAAAACACACATTGGTTCTTGCAGAATAGCATCTTACTAGCAGCTTTCATGACCTGTCAGGAAAAGAAATGAACCCACTGAAAGCCATGGCAACCACTTCTAGGAAAGAGTCAACAAATCCTTGTTGTCAAATCCTTGAAGTCTGCAAAAAGCAAGGGTTTCTTTGACAAGGAAAACATTCATTTTGACATCTTTGATAGTAAACATTCTTCCCAAAGAACAGCTAATCAAGGATCATCATCACCTAAAACATCAGGATACATATGTATTTTTTTATATGTGCATATATTTTTACATACATACATGACATTCTGTGATTCTTTTCTTTTATACACACCCCTGCCTAATACTTGGCTGAGCATTTTGCAAGCCCAGCTGAAAACAGTGCTAAAAACAGTGCTGACAACTAGACAAGTGCTTGCAACCCTTTGGCTAGCCAAACTGAACCCACATCATGCTACATCAGTGTTACAAATCCAGATTTGAAATACCTTCAAGATTACACAACATAACAACTGCATTTTGAGTACTGAATTCCCTCCTATATCTGAGCAGAGTTTTACAATTCTTCATGAGACTTGGGATGCAAAAAAACCAAGCCCAAGTGGTCCTTTTTACACTGTTCAGTACAGAGCCTGTCACTGAAATGCAGAAACAGCAATGAGGAGGTTTAGAGCCAGAAAAATAATGTGCCTTTTTGGTTTATTGCTGCTGTAAATAAACTCCCAAACAATGCCCCTTACTGATGGATAACTCCATTATCGTGTCCTTACAATAAACTAATCCATCCCAGCACTTCAGTGAAAGATCACCATCTGGTCTCCATGATGGTGAAATATGGATTTCACAGATGGACAATTCAGTGGATAAAGAACTGGCTTGATGGCCACTCCCAAAGAGTGGTTGTCAATGGGTCGGTATCCAAGTGGAGACCAGTGACAAGTGGAGTCCCTCAAGGATC
>WUAM01000351.1:129677-144956 GCA_024336885.1 Actenoides hombroni
CAGTTTTTCACCCAGGAAAGTGTATGCCCATCCAAGCCAAGAGCAGTCAATTTCTCTAATAGAATGCTGTGGGAAACGGTGTCAAATGCCTTACTGAAGTCAAGATAGACAGCATCCAGAGCCTTGCCTTCATCCAACAAGCGGGTCACCCTGTCATAGAAGGAGATAAGGTTTGTTAAACAGGACCTGCCCTTCATAAACCCATGCTGACTGGGCCTGATCCCCTGCTTGTCCTGTATGTGCTGCATGCCTTCTCTTTAGTAAATCCATGCTGTCTACTCTTGATAACCTCCTTTTCTTCCATGTGCTAAGATATGATCTCTAGAATGAGCTTTCTCATTACCTTTCCAGGGATGGAGGTGAGGCTGACTGGTCTGTAATTATCAGGGCCTTCCTTCTTGCCCTTTTTGAAGACTGGAGTGACATTGGCTTTCCTCCAGTTCTCAGGCACCTCACCTGTTCTCCGTGATCTTTTCAAAATGATGGAGAGTGTTAGTGCAACAACATCAGGCAGCTCCCTCAGCACTCGTAGGTGCAGCCCATCAGTGCCCATGGATTTGTGCATGTTCAGTTTACCCAAGTGATTTCTAACCCAATCCTCCTTGACCAGTGGAAAGTCTTTCCCCCTCCAAGCTTTCACTCTTACTTCCAGCATCTGGGATTCCTAAGAGCTGATCTTAGCAGTCAAGACTGAAGCAAAGATGACATTCAGTAACTCCGCCTTCTCTGCATCCTCTGTCACCATGGCTCCCACCTCATTCAGCAGTGGGCCCACAATTTCCCTCATCTTCCTTTTACCACTGGTGTATTTGAAGAAGCCCTTCTTGTTGTCTTATACTTCCTTGGCCAGAGTTAATTCCAAGAGGACCTTGGCCTTCGTTATTGCATCCCTACATATACTGACAGCGTTCCTACTATTCTGCCAAGAGACCAGTCCCTTTATCCACATGCTGTGAACTTCATTCTTGCACGTGAGTTTTTCTCCACTTTGAGGTTTTTTTTGCTCATCCATGCTGGTCTCCTGCCTCCTCTACTTCATTTTTTATTCAAAGGAATGCACCTATCTTAAGCTTGGAGGATGTGATGTTTGAATATCAACCAGCTCTTTTGGGCCCCCTTTTTGAGTCTTAGCCTAAGGGATTACTCCAAGTGGGTCTTTGAAGAGGGCAAAGTTAGCCCTCCTGAAGTCCAGAGTTGCAATCTTACTTACTGCCCTGCTTCTTCTTCATATGATACTAAACTCTACCATGTAGTGATCACTACCGCCAAGGCTGTCCCCAACCTTCACATCCCCTACCAGACTTTCTTTGTTTATTAATACAACATTCAGCAGCACTCTCCTCGTTGTTGGCTCTTCCAACACCTGTATCAGGAGTTATCATCAATACGTTGCAAGAGCCTTCTAGACTGAGTAGGCCTAGCTGTGTGGCCTTTCCAACAAATAATCAGGGTGATTGAAGTCATCCATGAGCACCAGGGCATGCAATCTTCAGGCTATTTCCAGCTGCCTGTAGAAGGCCTCATCAACATCCTCTTCCTGGTTTGGTGGTCTATAGTAGACACCCAAAACTATTTCACCTATATTTGTGTGCTCCTTTATTCTTACCCACAAGCTTTCAACACATTCTTCATACCTCCCTGGGTAGAGCTCAATGCATTCATGTTGCTCACGCACATAAAGAACGAATCCACCACATCTCCTTGCTGGTCTTCTTTCCTGAAAAGTGCATAGCTGTCCATGACAACATTCCAGTCAAGTGAGCTATCCCACCATGTCTCAGTAATTGCAATGAGACCATGGCCCAGTAAATTGTATCTCTTGTATAGCACTTTTTTTTCTATAGGTCAAAAAAAAACCCCAACACTTTAAAAAGAAGATGATGATCCCTACTTGACAGATGGAAATAGAAGAAACAGAAGCAAGAGGAAGCAATTTACTGAAGTTAGACCTTCTGTCACATTTCTGTACCAGCAACTGACCAGAAAAATCTGAGGATGAATAGGTATAGTCTCCTTTTAAATAGAGATGGAAAGACTAACCATTGCTTATGCCTGTTCATAAGAATATATTTGATTTTCAATACATTTTAAGAAGGAGGTCAGTATCATTGAGCTCATTCTTACAATGTGGAAGCTAAGACATGCAGCACAGTAATGGCTTGCCAAGGTCCAAGGCCAGACAGCAAGCGACAGAGCTGGGAACTGAAACCACAACTCAGTGTAGTCATATGCCTATCATCTAAGCCAGGGAACACTTACTAAGGGCATGCAGTGCTAAAATAGAACTCCAGATCAGTCATGTGTACCATGTTAAACATTTTGGGGTTTTTTCTTATGTATTGATTTTAATTTCAAGTTTATATTTAAGGAATAGTAACATCTCTTTCCCTCAAAAAAACCACAGAAGAAGGTAAGATTTCCATGCAACAAGATAGAAAATTCACAACAAAGTTTTAAACTACAAATGAAGTGTTTTTATTATTTGAAACTCATGTACTACCATTATATCATATGTTACAATGTAATTCATTATTTGTCTTAATTGCAACTATCTAATTTCCAATGTAATGCCAATCTTCTTATAAGCATGAAATATCATTCCCTTGATTACCAGATTTAAAACACATATTTTGTTACATTAACTGATGTCTACTTGTGAATAACTCATTCAAATGTGCTGAATAACCTTGCTCTTCTATATTTCTGCGTAGGTCTAAGTGGCAGACAATATGAAAAGGAAGATCAGTGATGGACAGAAGTGAACTGTTCCATATTACAAGCTGCCCATGTCTTTAATCATCAACGCTGTCAAAGCAATGTAACTAAGAAAATCTTTAATCATTATTAGTAAACTTGATGAGTAGAGAAAAAAACCTGAATTGTTACAGGCAGAACTTGAATGATGGTAGCTATCAGTCATCAATGTTTTAAACTGGAAGGCATTTTCCATGTATCATATATTACACCAAATTAAATATGTGTCAGCCAGTCAAATAAAGGACATTGATTCATTGATAGGAGCCTCAAAGACAAATAGTACACCTGAATGAATCCATCAGTCTTTACAGAGTTATTTAAAAAAGAGTCACAGTATTTAACAAAAGTTTTAATTTGTCTTTGGTTGGTTAATGCATTCTGTTCCCAGTTGAAATAAGGTGACAACTTAAAGTTGATCTGAGGCAATTTCTGTGCTACACTACTTTCCATCTGATAAGTCGCATCCAGTGATACTCTTTTGTACTGTTGCCCACTTTGCTTCATTCTCTTATGATTAGATAAGCTGCATACGTACTTTATGCTTCCTTTATTCAATTTCTTGGTATATTTAAAAAAGAAGCTGATTTACTAGAGCTCATCAGTGGTGTCAGTTTGCAGGACAACACTTGTAGAAAGACATGACACTTCTATATTAGGCAAAAGAACTGGAACTCAGATAACATTTCTCAAAAGCTGAGGAAAACTACTAGTAAGAAGAAATTAAATGACAAAATTGTATTTTGCAAAATGATTAAAAGAATCATAAAATCATAGAATAGTTTCAGCTGGAAGAGACCTTCAAGATCCTCAAGTCTGACCTTATTCCTAGCCATATCAAAAACCACTAAACCATGTCCCTAAGCACAACATCTAACTGTCTCTTAAACACTTCCAGGAATGGTGACTCCACCACCCCCCTGGGCAGGCCATTCCAATGCCTGACAACCCTTTCTGGAAAGAAATGCTTCCTAATATCCAGCCTGAACCTCCCCTCATTCAACTTCAGGACCTTTCCTCTTGTTCTATCACTTGTTACCAGGGAGAACAGACCAGCTCTTGCCTTGCTACAACTTCCCTTTGGGTAGTTGTAGAGGGCAATAAAGTCTCCCCCCAGCCTTCTTTTCCCAAGGCTAAACAGCCTCAGATTCTTCAGTCTTTCCTCATAAGAGGGAATATAACAGGATGTAATAAAAATACAGTGAGCCACAAATAATCTAGAGAAAGCAGCCTTTGAGCTGTTACTTTTTTTGCCTCATAGCACAGAGAAGAACATTTTTGTCGTATGTGTTGTGGTCTAAGGCTTAACAAATTGATTGGGACAGGTGACCTTAGGGACTGACCCTAAGAACCTGGGGGGGGTCAGAGGGCAGCAGTTATTCCCTCCCCTTCCCTGCCACACTCCATATAACAAGGAGACAAGAAGTGCTGGGAGTCTCTTCCTTTCACAGCTCTGGGAGCTGCGGGGGCATCTCAGCTCAGCTGGGCCATCCGAGAGCAAGTTTTGTATATAGTTCTATATCCTTCTCCGCTTAACATTCCTTTTCTGTTTTCTCCTGTTATTCGTTAAATTTGTTTTAGCCTTAACATCCAATCTTTGTTGAGGCATTTTCCTTTTTCCTTATTCGTTTTTTTATCCTCCCCTGGGAGGGAGAGGGGAATGAGGCTAATAAAGAGAAATCCTGCTCTGTGTTTCATGTGACCTTGCCCTGAGTCTTAAATGGAGACAATATTAATTAAACTAAATTTTTTTTACAGAAATCACTGAGATCAAGAATTCAGAAGCTTTAAAAGTATCTAGCGCTAAAATTGACATAAAATATATGTAGAACTAAGAAAACTAATGATGATAAATATTTTTGAACTGATTGAAAATCTAACGTTATGGGTCCTCTCTCAAAGAGTATTAGCACCTTTAGCATGTGGGTTTCATTTTCTTCAGCCCATGTGGTGCAGGGCATTAACAGAGCTAGGCATTAACAGAGCTTGACTTCATATGCATCTCTGATATGTCGTGTGGCTAGGCCATTGTTACACTGCAATGACTTCAGAGCCAGAACCTGTTAATTCTGTTAAAACTGTTAATGCGATAGGTACCTCAGGTGATCTGAGGCCACCAGGAAGGGATGGCTGAGATCATAATATTTCATTTCTTAGGTCCTATCAATTGTTGTATGCTCTTCAGGGGATGCAAGGATGGTTTCAGATGTACAAGCAGCCTGCTGCACTGAACACCTCTCAGGAGGTAATTGCTTTTGGTCAATACTAACTTATTTGCAGCAGTCTGGCTAGTGTTTGCCTAAAAGCAGCACACTGCTAAAAAGTAATTACGTTGTTTGCTCACTGTTACAGAAAGGAGACTGTCCTTGCCTCATTGGTGCTAGGAATTTGCTTTCTGAGGGAACCAAGACCACCAGCAAGGAAGCCTGGGAACAGTCATGAGAAGGAAAGTGTTAAAAGGAGGACCTTCATGGACTCTAATTTGACCTCCTTTTCTTAACATTGAAAACTTAGCCCTAGGAAACTACTGCAGTCTGACACAGCAGAAGGTGTGGAGGCTGTCTCAGACTTGAGCTGATGCAGATGTGAAGATGCACATCTGAGATTGAAGGAGCAGAATTTCCTATGGCCTGATAGAGGCGGAAACACTTAAGTCTTTAAATGTTCAGGGTCTGGAGGCAAAAGGGAATCCAACCTTGTGTTGCAATTGAAGTAAATTTTTAGCTCTATCAGTTGCGACAAAAACCAGCTATGTGACCCAAGGGTAAGAGATGACGCGATGCTCCCCTGAGCCTGGAATCAGCCTGAAAAAGTAATGTAGCACTGGAACTTGGCCCTTTCTGGACATGTTTTTAGAACATGCAGTCCTGGTATCAACATAGGAAAAACTTGGTTTATCACAGAAATTAGCCTTCCTTAACCACATATGCCACTCCAGAATAAGTACTAGCAGTCCATCCATACACACCCTTGTAATAATTATTTCTTTTCTACACATAACAGGTAGAAAGTCTTTGTGATGTTGCTTTGTTATACAAGGTCCCAGTGTCATCCTGTGTCTGAATTTCCCCATCCTTGAATTTTATTTCCGTATCATTTACCTCTGATTGACAAACTAAGTTGATTTTACATGCCATGGAGTCATCTCTAACCAATCTGCCAACTGATATATGACCTAGGTTTGTGCTGGAATGCACTAAAAAAGGATTCAAGAGAAGAAGGTATGCAGACTGAAGCAACTGACTTATCATCTTCAGCTATGTTAATACTGGGTCCCACTTTAATTTCTCTTACACAATAACCACATGTCTTTGCATTACAAAACACATCCTTTGCTAGCTGACAGCTCCAACAGGGATGCACATTGTAAACCAGTCAGTCCTCTTGACTTAAGTCAACAGTCTAGCTCCCTGATTTCTCAGAAGCAGCAGTAAAATCAGTGCAAAGCCTGTGACATTCACTGACGAACAGATAAAGCATCTGAATTGCACTTTATTGTTGAAAGAATATGAAATAATGATAGCACTGCTACAAATTAAGTCAGTGATAAAAAGCCTGACAGAAACTAGTGTTTAAAACTGCATGTATGTAAGACAGCTGTGTCCATAAACAACTGTGTATTTCTTGATCTGCTTCTCTCAAGACCTAGCCAAGATAATGCAGGCAGGCAGGACAACTAATGAGTCATTGAAGAAGTTGAAATAACAAGCCATAAGATTAAATCAGAGATTATCTTAGTATAATCTAGGTATCAACTTTCTCATTAAGAAAAAACACTCTATGATAAAACACTAAAGTAAAGCAGTAAAATAAATCTGTCAAATTTTTCTAGCACTCTGCACACATTCTGTAGGTGGCTCAATACAGATATGATAACTTTGTGTTGTCTCATTTTTTTTGACATCTAATAGTAGAAAATATGATCTGGTCCTAAGTATGACTTAAATCAATCAGAAATTAATATCTACTTAAATGCTTATTATCAATTTTCTATGAGAGGCATACCATTTAATAGAGCTTCTAAAACTTTTCAATTGTCTACTTAGCTATGCAAATGCTAATTTTGAGATAAAACCATTTTTGATCCTATAAATAAGGATCATCCAACTATTTCTGAGATCCAGTCAGACAAACAAAACATGCAAGTCTCTGTTACACTCTGTCAGTCTATTATTCCAAGGCAAGAACTATTGAGAACTGCACAGTCAGGGCACTGAGGATAAACACTGAGGTCACTTCAGAGACAATCCAAATTTCAGAGGAAAATAAAATAAAAACGTGCCATTAACAAAACTCATATAAGTTATTAGATAGAACACTTTACTGACTGTATTTATTAATTTTTTTTATCAAAACTCTAAAGCAAAATATTTTCTTAAAACTACGTGCTTGCATAGAAAAACCGAAGTACCCTGAGAAAATGAAGATCGAGAAGTCTCCAGGTTGGATAATGGAAAGAAAATTACATAATGAAAACAAACAATGAGGTCCTTAGACAAAGGCCAAGGAAATCTAGAACCACCACAGACATTTAAAACCATACATACATCCAAGCAAACCATGCAGTAAAGCCATTACATTTCTCAACCAGTACTCCACTCACCCACTGTACCCCCTGAAATTGCAGATTTTGGCAAATATTAAAGTGGGTTTGTGTCTTTTCAGTTTGATGTGCAAGATACCATGCATTGGAGATGTCTATAAATGTGGCTTATTGCTGACAGTAGGCAATTTACCCAAAACACAAACATTGAGGTTTTTCTTTCAATTGCATTAAAAGTTGTATAAATGGCTGTACAACTTTCAAACGACACTGATAAAGTAACTGAACAATGAAGTATTTGGATACAAAGGAGGTAGTTACATGCCGAAGAACTAATTTATGAGTACAGTTGTAATTATATGTTCAAAGTATATATACATAATATATACCTAGAAATCTATTATATATATTTATTATATATATAATATGTATAATTATAGTCTATGAATAGAAAAAATCATACTATATACATATACTGTTTAACTTCAATGAAGTCAATATACATTAGATTTATTATATCCAGTCATAGCCAATATACAAATCCAGATATTCAGTTCTATATACACCTGTATATAGAACTTGTTTATGAATTTGAGGAAACTCATTTGTAGCCTTAGCAATATATGCTAATGAGCTAGATTTCTATTCATAGTATTTTTAATAGCTGATATCATACTTTCTTTGGTAATCTTAAAAAGAATTTACTATTTACTGGCAGAACTAACAGTTAACTCAAACCCTCTCATTAAATTCCATTTTAAGTTTCTTATTTGTTCATAAATATTTAAATTAAATACAAACAAGATTCTTGCAAGGCAAGCCAAAAGACTCCCAAAAAACAAATACAAATTTCTGCATGCTCCCAGCTTTTCCTTTTCATCATGAGTATGCCTTTTTATTGCTTTGGGTTAAAAAAACCCCACAACTATATATAAAAAAATCGCAGAATAATAGCACAAGCAACATTCAAATATATGGGACAAGCAGAGGCTACGAAAATGCAAGTTGTTTGTTGAATCATCTCCTTCCAACATATACTCAGTTTTGGACATCAATACATTCTACCAAATACTCTTTTATCTGTGCTAGTGTTACTGTTTTCTACAAAAATCAAGTATCACTCAATTTTCAGTCTCAACATTTCAGGACTTTTATTGAGCTCTGAGGTCTCAAGAGGGAAATTAATCTTTGTTCAGGCAGTTAGCCTCCCATTTAATCCTGCTAGCATTCTCAACGGAGAAGAGATATAACATGAATATTAGCTTTATGAATCTGTAGACAGTGTTTCTTGATCCCAACAGGCATTTCCCCTAATTCTAACAAAATCATGTGACCATGCAGCCTTTCTTGATGCTTCTTAGCCTGCTTTCAACTTATTCTTTAAGCACTAATACCCTCAGCAGCACCTTCTGAATTATCATCTTTACTCTATAAATTCTCTTTTGCAACCATCCCATGAGGTCTGATTTAATCTTTGATGCACAGTCAAATTTTTTCAAGTATTTGCTCCCAAATTGTTTGGAAATGTGTCAGAAGAATAAGAGGAAAACCAACTCCTTTCTTGCTCAGAAAAAAAGTTGCTCTTGCATTGAAGAAAAATGCAATAAATACACAATCAGAAGGCTCTTTACATAGATGCTTTAGACCAGATCCATACTAGATGCCATAGATCCCTTTGACTAGACTTTCTTCTAATTTGAGAAGGAATAGTCGAAGACAGCACTAATCTGTATCCCAATCTACAGAGTTCGTGTTTAGCCATCGAATAACACCAATGCACTCAGAATAGAGACCTATGGAGAGCACTTCAAAGGCCTCATAAAGACTAGGTGGAAAAGTGGCCATTTCCACTCGCCATTGATACACTGAGAAATTCACTGCCATTCTACATCTTGTTTAGACTAATTGGGGCACTTAAGTAGAAGCCTGGTGACATGCTATGCTGCAGCCTGCTTCTCTGAACCTGCATGCACTTCCGGAGATGCTGAGCAGGGACACAGTGCTACAGGAAAGGATAAATTTTATCACAAGGTCTGAAAACGTCTCATGTTGCTTATTTAAAAGAGGGAAGACAGGTGGTTTTCTGTTTGGTTTGAGGCTTGTTTTTAAACAGGTACCCATAACCACTCTTATACATCAAACCACACCTTTAAAAAAATTAACTGTAAAACTGAATACTGTCTTCTGTTGGGATTAGGGATAGGAATTTCTTCTGCTGCATTATGAACCTGGAGAGATTGAACTTGGTCTTGGGGACAGGTACCCTGTGGACTCCTGCACACACGTAGAGGTGTTGAATGGGAGGACCTGTAGTCTGAGCACTAGCATAGAAACCTAAGGCATGAATAAAGGGCACAAGCACTTCCAGAGAGACAGGAAAAATGGTTGGCAATTCAGCAAACAGGCAGTAGAAGCAATTGTCCATTGTCTAGACACCACCAGGCCATAATTTTCAATCAAGAGAATGAAAAAATAATTATTTCAAATATATACATATATACACACATATACCACTACTGCAGTAAAAAAGATGGAAATACCAGAACACGTCTCTAACAGAAAGCTGCTGTGAGCAACCCAATGTTATCAACTACAATTTTCTTTCATAAAGCCGTTTCCACAGTGTCAATGTGTCGGACCCTTGTGCTTCTTTTGGTCAATAACATGTCCTACCTGTGAATCAGTTGTTGAAGTAAATTATTTGAAGCAATCAAGTGAAAACAAGAATTAATACCTTTAATAAGAGCTTCCTAAATGAAGGCAAAGAATTATTACATCACAAAGTGGAAAAATTGTACTCAGTGGTAATCCAGCTGACCTGCATTGACATGTAAAAGCTGTTTCTTTGTAAAATGGATCTGAGGTTTGTGATTATTCAATAAGAAACAATAACAATCAAAAGAAGGATTGTCCCTATAACAATGTATGACAGGATTTAATTGTATATTGCATAGTTACAATATGGGGCAGGGAGGAGAATCTAATATTGCTCATTGTCTCAAATAATTAAATTACATTGTGTCTGAAGTGTAAAATATCTTATTTAAATTTCTTAATTTCAACAGATGTATTAATTTTGGTTTATGCCATGATGGCATGACTCAAAAATCAGAGAAAGAACAACTGAAGCTTTTCCAGATTTTCACAGAAAATCTGCAACTGCTTTTACCTGTTAGACAATTATTGTGAAATAGTGGTATTTCCTGTTACTCTCTTTGATATATTCACAACAAAACACTTTTGAGACTGATTACAAAGTGGAAACATTTAATCTTTCTCAGGAGCTAGTCTCTGCTGGTAGTCAAGAAAGTGCAAGAGATTTTAAATAACCTACAAATTTCATGTATTTGAAAATAGAAAAAAATAATTCTGACCTGGAACATCACCCATTCTAGGGCCTTTCTACCAGGGAGGATAAGAAATTGTGTATTTCTCCTCCAGCAATATATAATCTCAAAAGGTTGAGCGCAAAACTGCAGACGTGTCTGAGCTCTCATGCAAACTCAGCTGAACCCAGGATTCTCACCAAAAATATTTCTATCATTGGAACGGTGGAGTTTTACAGAGACAGCGTATGTATGAGGCACCAAGAAGAAAACAAGGTCAAGCTCAAATGAGGGGATTGGTACCAAATCATTGGTACCTCTGCTGCCAGATTTCTGGATGAATAGATGCTAACCTTTCTAGAAGACATCCTGCCAGTAAATAGCAGCAGGAAATGCACAAACCCAGCCATTTTTATATAGTTCTCTTGCACATAAGAGGACTTCATGTACTCTTGTCAACAGCAATAAAGAGCTGGAGGGAGTTTGCATGGGGTTTTATTCAAAAACATTTTGACATTCTTTAGAAGATTCAGCTGATGAGCGGATATGTCACTACTTGAATGAGGGCAAGACAAATGCTGCGCTCTGCTATTCCATTCTCTCTTTTTCTCATCTCACATAAAGAGAATGTTTTAAAAGCCTAGCTTTTTAAAAGCCAGGTTCTATTCCCTTGCACAGGACCAAAGGAAAATAGCACAAGATTAAGGGAAAATGTGCACAGCAGCAAACAGGCAGGTTCAGGCAAGGGGTGGTGCTTCAGAATCGTTAATCATCCTCCTAATATTATCACACTATGGAAATTGGTCATTCTTGATAACTGAAGAATTTCTGATTAACAAAAAAGGTTTCCAAAGTATCCTCAAACAGTCATTATATGGATAGTTCAAAGTCAAAGGCACTGACATGACCCTCTTCCAGCAAACATCTGACTAGCCCTGTCATCTAAATAATCCATCCACTTAGCTTGTTCTCGTTACTTTGCTGTCTGGTGTTTTATGAGCGTTACTGGATTTTATACACACATTTTTCTGTGATAAGAAGGAGTTATCCCTGAAGTATCCATGTAACTACATCTTCTGCAAATAGAATCTCCATCTCCCTACATGATCTAGAAGATAAGCATCTGTTTAAGGACTGCTTATATTAACAATAATGAGGATTAGTGAAAGCAATGGCATACATGCTATGATTTCCCACACACCTTTCATAGAATCATAGAATGGTAGGGGTTGGAAGGGACCTCTGGAGATCATCAAGTACAACCCCTCTGCCAACACAGGAACACCTAGGGCATGGCACACAGGAACAGATGCAGGTGGGTCTTGAAAGTCCCTATAGAAGGAGACTCCACAACCTATCTGGGCAGCCTGTTCCAGGGCTCTGTCACCCTCACAGTGAAGAAGTTTTTCCTCATGTTGAGGTGGAACTTCCTCTGTTTTCACTTGCAACCATTACCTCTTGTTTTATCACAGGGCACCATGGAAAAGAGACTGGGCCTTCTACTTAACACGCACCCTTCAGATATTTGTAAACATTCATAAGATCCCCTCTCAGTCTTCTCTTTTCCAGGCTAAACAGCCCCAGGTCTCTCAGCCTTTCGTCATAAGAGAGATATTCCAGTCCCTTCATCATCTTCAGAGCTCTCTGTGGGACTCTCTCCAGTATTTCCCTGTCCCTCTTGAACTGGGGAGCCCAGAACTGAACATAATACTCCAGATGTGGTCTCATTAGTTCAGAGTAGAGAGGGAAGAGAACCTCCCGCAACCTGCTGGACACACTCTTCATTATGAACCCCAGGATACCACTGGCCTTCCTGGCCACAAGGGCACATTGCTGTTCTGTAACTTACTGTCCACCAGGACACCCATGTCCCCTCCATGGGGCTGCTTTCCCATGGGTCTACCCCTAACCTGTACTGGTACATCGTGTTGTTCCTCCCCATGTGTAGGACTCTACACTTGCCCTTGTTGAACTTCATTAGGTTTGCATTTGCCCAGCTCTCCAGCCTGTCCAGATCTCGCTGGATGGCAGCACAGCCTTCCAGTGTATCAGCCACTCCTCACAGTTTACTATCATCAGCAAACTTGCTGAGGGTACACTCTGTCCCTTCATCCAGGTCATTAATGAAGATGTTGAATAAGACTGGACGCAGAACTGACCACTGGGGAACACCACTAGTTACAGGTCACCAACTGGACTCTGCACCACTGATCATAACCCTCTGAGCTCTGTTGTTCAGCCAGTTCTCAACTCATCTCACTGTCTGCTCTTCTAACCCACACTTCCTGAGCTTTCCCACGAGGATGTTACACAAGTGTAAAAAGCCTTGCTCAAGTGAAGGTAGACAACATCCACTCCTCTTCCTGCATCTACCCAGTCAGACCATCATAAAAGGATATCAGATTAGTCAGATAGTGGATTCACACTTACTGCACTTCGATGGAAAATACAGATGAATTTATGTGCCTTAGATTATTCAGATTGATCATCCTCATAATTCTGAAAATCTACTTTTCTGAAAATCTATCTTGAAATCTATTATTTTTTTCTATAATGCTTGGCTTGAATTTCCTTGTCTAAGGCTCAGGAGGTGATATTCCTTGAACAAAACTTTTGCACTATATAACTTTATAAAATGTGCAATTCTTTCTCTCCATTTATTCACTTCAAGTGCTATGCTCAGGTAGAGGTGGTTGTGTCTGTAATTTAGGTATCTCAATTAATGATCACCAAAGGACCCCCAAAATGTTCAAAAGTTCTTATCCTTTTTATATGAACAAATGAGTTATGAAGAAGGCATTTGTGGTCTAGTTAGGAAAATGACTGTATAAAATTTCATATATTTAGTCTTTCTGCACTTGTATGTCTGTTTTCAAATGAAAGGATGATCCCTATTCCCTTGTTAGCAGAGAAGAAGCAATACATCCATAAAGCTGAGCCAACATAAAACAATATGTTATATTTTGTCAAAACTCTTCATTAATGCTCTGACAGTGACGAGTCACTGTAGAAATGAGGAAGAGAAGAGAACTTCATTTTTGGCTCCCAGATTCACTGTCCCATTTTCCCAAGGGAAGGACTCACACCTTGCAAGCACAGAGAATTTCCTCTGCAGCTGATGGGAAACAAATGTCCCAAAGTCATTCACAACATACTTTTTCTGATGCCACTACATGAAAAATGAGGATGTCAGCTCTGAAAAGTGACTCCACATGTGCTTTACCACACTTGGATATTTACTGCTCAGGTGAGAGTTGATGTGAAAGTCTTTTTCTCTGTTCTCTGCAGGCTAATCCAGAGATGCAGGGATGGAGACAGAGCACGATCCTCCTTGGATAATACAGATACGAACACAACCAGAATAAGACCCTGGCTTGCAAAAAAGCTTTGTTTCTTGCTTTGGTCCTGGAGAGGTGAGTGCCCCATTTCTCTTTCAGAGTTCCTGGTGAGCAAGGTGGGGAATGGAATGCAGGGAGCTTTGTATCATCTGCTTCTCAACTTTTTGCTGGGGGTAGAACAGCAAAGGAGGAGGAGGAGGAGGACAGATCATAGAATCATAGAATGCATTTGGAAGGGCTGTTAAAGATCATCTAGTTCCAAGCCCCATTCCACGGGCAGGGACACCTTTTTTTTTGCTTAGGGACATGGTTTAGTGGTTTTGATAGGGCTAGGAATAAGGTTGGACTAGATGATCCTGAAGGTCTCTTCCAGCCGAAACTATTCTATGACCTTGCACTAGACCAGGTTGCTCAAAGCTCCATCCATCCTGGCCTTGAACACTTCCAGGAATGGGGCATCCACAGCTTCTCTGAGCAACCTGTTTCAGTGCCTCAACACCACCCTCGTAGTAAAGAGTTTCTTCCTTAAATCTAATATAAATCTACCATCTTTCAGTTTGAAACTGTTATCCCTCATCCTGTCACTGCTCTCCTTAATTAGAAGTCCATCCTCTTCTTTCCTGGAGGTCCCCTATAAGTACTGGATGGCCAGTATAAGGTCTTTCCAGAGCCTTCTCTTCTCCATGCTGAACAACTCCAACTCTCTCAGCCTGTCCTCACAGTAGAAGTGCTCCATCCCTATGTTCATCTTTGTGGCCTTCCTCTGGACCTGCTCCAAGAGGTCCCTGTTTTTCTTATGCTGGGTGCCCCAAAGCTGAACACGATAATCCAGATCAATTGACTTCACAGCTGGTCTGGTTTATGTCATCAGCAAACCATTCCCAAAGTGGGAATCTGCATGCTGAGGCTTCCAGGAGCATCAAATCCTCCCATCCCCTTCCTGCCCCAGCACATTGTGCTGCTGGCCTGGACGGGAGCTGCTGGCTACTCTTCTAGGATCCCCTGTGCTAGGAAAATCCCATTACTGCCTTTAAACATGCTCTTGACTTTGCTGGAGCAGCATAAAAGGAAAAGGGGAGGTGAAGCTGAGGACTTGACCTACCAGTCCAGGTTGAACTTCAGGGCTGGCAGAGAGGAACAAAATAATATTTCTGCTGGTCTGGAATCAGTGGAATTACTGGGAGCTAACCCGGCTTTCTCTACACTCCTCTTAGGAAACCTGTGCAGATCATTCAGAAATTGGGTTTCTTCCCCAACACGAGCCTGGCTCTTACAGAGATCTTGCCTCAATTTTTTTTAAATTTATACTTTTTTTTTT
>WUAM01000351.1:145056-158714 GCA_024336885.1 Actenoides hombroni
TAAACATTCATAAGATCCCCTCTCAGTCTTCTCTTTTCCAGGCTAAACAGCCCCAGGGCTCTCAGCCTTTCCTCATATGAGAGATCTTCCAGTCCCTTCATCATCTTTGCAGCTCTCTGTTGGACTTTGTCTAGTATTTCCCTGTCCCCCTTGAACTGGGGAGACCAGAACTGAACACAGTTCTCCAGATGTGGTCTCACTAGTGCAGAGTAGAGAGAACCTACCTGTAATGTAATAAAGATAAGATTGTCATTATCTTTATTACAACACAGTTGAAACACTTCTGCATTCTTATTCTTTATTTAGTTGTTTTTAATACATCGGTTCCAAAGTACTTCACTAACTCACATTTGTTTGTTTGTTTGTTTGGTCAGTTAGGTTGTCTTTTTTTGTTTTTACAAATCTCCATTGCTATTCTTCCTGATACTTTCACAAGCAAGTGACACTGATAACCAATTAAATCCAGAGCCCTTGGAAAGTTGCTGCATCTTGGCTGGAACACTTTGATGAAGCAATGGCCATTCCAATAAACAAACAGGCAGATTCATTTGCAAGTCAGTATCAATGAGTTGAGTGGGAAATTGGTAGGTGCCATTATAGTCCAGAGCAGCCCACTAGCATCTTGATTTAACTGTTTACTCAAGGCCACTGACAGTGTTCATAGCTCTAGTGATGTGGTAGAACAGATGGGACCTAAGTATTTACTTTTAATTACAGCAGCCTGCATGAAAGCTACAGTAGTTTGTGAAGATATTTTTTTTTTCTAATTTTTGGTCAAAGTGAAAAGGATAGATTTCAGCTTTATACATAACCAAAGGACCTTGATATGGCAATTGTTTAACTGGATCATTACCTCCATGTAAAGATTTATATGTACGCTTACATTCTAATTTTAGATTAGGAATTGTGACAGTGTGAACATATCTCACTTAAGCGCCTACGTAGCTCATTTTAACATCGGCACCACTATTATTTACTGTTAAGATCTCTTAAACTCTTAATCTATTTGTCACAAGCAGTGAGTTAGATTTATCACAAAGGAAGCATAAGAAAGGGGAATGAAATAAAGAGAACAAGACATAAATTCTCTGGCTGGAAAACCTATGTTTCATTAAAAAAAATAATAAAATTAAAAATCCACAATAGAGATAAAGATTATATACACCATGTTCTGGGATCATCAGTGTGACTGTTACAATCCTGTCATATAAGGCAGCTGCCAGTAGCAATACAGGCTGTCCAGTATAGCCAGGTTGATATAAACACTCTCACAGTTTTTCTATTGAAAAGACTACTGATCTTTCAGTTCCCTTTCCCATTCTTATTAACCACTAAATAGAAGTAGCCAGCTAGGACTTTCTTTTGCAGACACGAGGAAGACAACCCTCAAAATGGCATACCCAAGTCTTCAGCCTCAGGTTATTTACAGGTTTTTTTGATGTAAAAACTTCCACTCAGACATTTCACTTAGGTTTCTTTTTCCTTTTCACCTGGGATTTCAACATTCAACAAATTTACTCTAGAGATCACAAATAACAGCTTCTGTACAAGTCACCATTAAATTATGGAGTGTTTTGGGAAAAATGCCTTACAATCACTCATACTGCAGCATTCCTCACATTCCTGAAGAGACCTTTATGCTTTGCAAGGATGCGAGCACTGGGGCAGCTTTTCCTTGCCCACTCTTGTATTCAGGCTTTGACCTTTTTTCATTTTACTCTTTGTGTCATCATCAATCACAGAAAATTTGGTGCCAATGAGGCCAAGTGAAGTGGATTTTCTACACTGTCTCCATCCCACTTTGTCAGTATTTTAAGTCCCCTGCATGAAATAATAACCAAGTCCAACAAGCTCTTAAAGATACAGTTCTCCACCTAGTTTATGATAAAAGATGTTGACACTATTTGCAAATATCAGCGGAGCACATCAGAAATGTGGATATTCTCAATGAGTTGAAAAAGAATAACTCTGACGAACTTTCACTCTTTGGTTAATTTCTGCTCCAGCATCTTTATTTTCCTTTTCCTGCTGAACAGAACACAAACATTTACTCTCTGTTCTTGCACATTTCTGAACACACAAGTTTCCCCTTAAGTAAATGAACTATGTATAGTATAAAAAGCAAGTTGTGTGAGTGTGTATATATAAAGTACATACATATTTTTATATACTATATATATTACACACACATATATATATTTTACTCAAACATGTTTGGCATTAAATAGAATTATTAATAATTACTCTATTAAGTAATTAGCTATTAATTATTTTTATGTAGATACATAGAATAAAAACTACTTGGGCAGACATTTCTTTCTAAAAACTGTATGGCTAATATTTTAAAGGCTTGTAATCCCTAACCCCAGAAAATAGTACCCTACTGAAATCCAGACTTACATTTCAAAAAAGTATAAAACATATTCAAACATAGTGAGAAAGAGAGAAAAAATTGAAGTTGTAAATATAAACTGAAGTTATGAGTATCCAAACCGGTAACCTGACATTCACTTGGTTCTCCAACGGTTTGAGCTGTGTGAACCCTTCTGAAAACTGTTTTATTAAATTCTTAGAGAAATTTAAAAAAATAAAAACCACCAAAAAACCACATAAAAACCCACAAAACAAACAAACAATCCCCCCAAAAAAGCCAAACCCAAAGGTCTATTCTAGACAGATTAATACATTACACAATTTTTTTTTCGCAGAGGAAGATGGAGAGTGTTCTGGCTGCTGACAGAGGAAGTGCCCTGACGCACAGGATCCTACATGTATGACAACTACCATTATAATGGACAATTGTGCTCAGTTGTGGTGTTCACAGACTGTTTCACACTTCGGCCTCTTAATGACGTAGGCAGTGAGAATTCCAGACATACATTCCCAAAGATTTAAAAGAGCTTGGCACCAAGATCCTAAGGTCCTCTTTTTATCACGGTTTTCTGTCTTTGATATCTTTTTAGCACTCCTGCGTGCCACACAGTCTCCAAATCAGACACTTTGAGTGCTCATTCAGCATGGATGATGTAACCATCTTATTTACATGGTGGCATTTCCATTGTTAGAGTGCCTCTTGGTTATGCGAGCTATCAGGGATGAGTCTGACTTGAACTGTATACATTTATTAAGTATTCATAACTATATAGAATCATAGAATCATCTAGGTTGGAAAAGACCTTTAAGATCATCAAGTCCAACCATTAACCCTACTCTACCAAGACCACCACATATCCAGGCTGAGGTGCTGTATTTGGTAGATTGTTCTGACTTAAAATCAAGATGCATTCAGAATTGACATAGATTGTTAAAATAGCTTGAATACTAGTACATGAAAATGAACACTACGGTGTTATGGTTTGTGGTCTTGTTTTGGTTTTTTTTAATGTGCTGATGTAAATGCCAAACTATTCTTTATATTGCAATGATTTTATGGGAAAACACATTGGAGAACTTGTAATATTTTCAAGTCAATATGCTTTTTTTAAACACCCAAAGTAATTGTCATACTTTAAAGCTTGGGTTTTTTTCCTTTGTCAATATTATATAAAAATATTTTTCACAAGATTTTTTTCCTTTGGAAGCTTGGAAGCAAGATATGAATTATATATTAAGACCAATCACTCAAGGTGCTTTCTTAAGAGTGTCCTTGGAATCCATTTGCTATTTGCACACACATTAATTAAGTGCAAAGCTTTTAAATCTGATTGCTTCAAGTTGAAGAGATGGGTCAGTGCCAAACAAATTGATCTCATTCACAGAGCATGGTCTATAGTGAACTACAACTCCATTACAATGAAATTTGTTTCTCTGCAGAGCACACACTGGCCATCCAAAAGAATGGTGTAAGCCTCAGCCCACAAGAAAGCACTGCCACTGCCAGTCTGTCTCTTCACTCCCTCTGCAACTGCACTCCTTGAGTAATGCTTTCAGGTCCCTAGTACCTTTGAAGATATCTTCCACACAGTTGCCATTATAAAAATTAGAAGATCTCTTTATGTACCTTTAAAGGAGTTTCTTGTTACCTCGTATCACTTCCCTAAGGCCTGAGAGTACTTTAGACCCCTCTTTTCTCATACCTGTCATGGCTTTATACTTGTCACCTCATTCTCCCTCTCCCTTCTACCTGCAGACCCTTTAACACATTGATTGCCTTGAACCATCTCTTCTGATCCTTGTCTAAGCTCTCTTCATTCTGGTTTCTACCTTTTGCATGTCACTGAAATTCTTCCCACTGACATTCACTTTTTCTTAGTCAAATTCTAAAATTGTTACTCTCTTTTCTTTGACTTGCCAGATGTTTTTAGCACAGCTGATCATGTCTTCTTGATAAACTGTCTTTTCTCAGCACTCCTCTCCTGGGCTTCCTCCCATGCCACTCCTTCAGGACAGCATCTCTAGGGGATACTTTCTGCAATATTCTTCAAGTTCCCAAGGAAAGTCCCACACCTATTCATTCTGTAACCTCCTCTCTTTACTCTAACTTCATCCAGCAAGCAAAGTCGTGAAAATTCCACTACCATTCACATGCTGATGAGTCTTGATCTTCCCTGTGACAGATTTTTAATATTTTGGCCTTAGTGTCAACCTTCTTCCTCCTTCTTCAAGTACCTCTAGGTATAACAAAATTTCCATAAATATCTTAAAATCCTTTATGTCTGTTTGGGTTTTTTTGTTGTCGTTTGTGGTTTGAGCTTTTTTTTTTGGCTGTTTGTGTGTGTGTGTTTTGGGGTTTGTTTGCTTTTTAAATACTAATTTTTAATATCCTGGTATGAAGATGCTATTTCTGACATTGAACAACAGTCATCATCAGTCCCTTTTACTCCCCAGATGCTTCTATCTGTCATCTCTTGAATGCTCTAAGTTCTCTGGGGACACATTTATACAACACCTAGTAAAACAACATCCCAATTCATAATAAGAAACTCAAGCATAATTAGCATACTAGTTATAACAGCACCAGCAGTACTAACAGTAGTAGTAGGAAAAATAATTATTAGCATAGGACTATATTCTCTTTTCAAAAAAACTCTTAAATCCTTGTGAATTTTTAACATATTTCCATCCCCCAAGGTACAAATGTAAGTGAAGGAACTGACACACCATGCTTTATGCTGATGATATACTGCTCTATTTATTTGACACAGAACACTCTTTGCCTGAGGAAAAGACAATCTTATTGCACAGTTACCACACTGTCTCAAGTTATAAGCTTAATTTAACCACATCTAACTCCTTGTGCTTGATGACCAAGGTTCCCAAATATTTCTTCCCTTAGATTTCCAGAGCCTCTATTTTAGATATTTTAGAAGCCCTACACTTTGAACTATGAAGAAATGAGCATAACATACAGTCTTGTCTACTACACACTGGGCAGTGCTGAATGAACAATGCTAACCTTTGCAGCTATGCTTGTGCACTGCCTGCCCAACATAGAAATATCTTTAAGGGAGTATCAGTCCTAGGACACCTTTCTTCAGATTAATCTCAAACCAAGGTAAATCTTGCTCAAACTTTTATCTCACAGCACTATACAGTATGTTGCAAGCAAATAATGAATGCTTAAATTATTTTCCAAATTACTTTGAATCTAAAAATAAATCTTGGGTAAATATCATTTTATTGCACCTAATAAAAGTGATTAAAAATCTCCAGTGAAAAGATGCAAAGCTGGTGCAAATTATTACTAGCAATTATTACTTATCCCTTCTAAGGATAAATAGCCACCTTTAATAACCTCTGAAGCAACTAATGAAATCGCTCAGTGATTTTCTTAATCCAGAACACCTGGTCTAGAAGTGCATTTTTGGGGAGAGATGATTGACTGAATGTGCAGAGCCCTGTACTCCAAGTCAATCCTTCCGCTTAGAGACACTTACAGATACGTCCATGGAAAAAGTCAGGCACGTACACACTGGTGTTGAAGGTTCAAAAATTGAAAATACAGTAATTCCAGTATGTATTTTGTGATCTTTGTAGTAAAGCTGTCCTAGCATAGTAAGCTGAAAAATTAACTGAATTTATATGAAAAAATGTAAAACTGGACGGTGATAAAAAACTTTGGTATGGCCAATATTTTTCCTGTGCAAACACGTTTTCTCATATACCTGTACTGCTTCTGCTAGTGCTTACAATAGGCAAACTCCGGTATAGTGATTAAATGCAAGTGCAGGAGCATATTTTAAAATTAATCATCCATGATTAATTAGTAATCTTCACTTTCTGGTAAATTATACCTAAATTGCAGAAAATTATCCTTGCTGGGAATAATAAAATCATCTACAGTTTTGGAGTATTTTGGAGAAACATTTTACATATATTTAGGTATTATAATGACCACAGAAATGTCAGAGTATTAAATTTAACTTTCCACTACCTTAAAAATACATATATGTATATAATCTGTAACTTCAAACTACACAGTATTCCAGGAGTCAGTCAATCTGAAGTAAAATAATTTGGAAAAAAACAACTTTCAGGAGGTGGAGGTGTGATTAATTTTGGTATCTTTGTTTTTTTAGTGCACACTAAATAGTTATCCTGTCTCAGATCTTGCAAAAGTCACTGCTGGGTGCTATTAAACACAGCACTAAAGAAGGTGAACTGCATGTGGCCTAATACAACATTTTTGTGTTTCTAATTCATTAATAAGGCCTTTTCCTTAAAAACAAAAACAAAAAAACCCACAACCCAAACAAACAAAAAAAGAACAAAACAAAACAAAAAAACCAACAAAAAACCCCCCAACAAAACCAAACCAAAACACACATAAACAAAAAAACCCAACCACAAAAAATAAAAACAAAAAAAACCCCACAAAACCAAAAAGCACTCCATAAATACAACCTCTCCTGACAGCTAGACTCTTCCCATCTTGAGTTAAATCTATCAGAGAGCTATTTCTGGAAATGATTGTATTGAAGTGGGGCTACTGCAGAAGGAGAAACCCATGAACCCCAACACAGCACTACAGTAACAGCAGCTCCTGCTTCTAGGACATGAATGTCAGTCTCAGCACCCCATCGCCTTCCACTGTTCAGGCATGTCAGCTTTTTCAGGGCCCTCCCAGGTGAGCAGGCTTACCTTGCATCATACTATTCAGCTTCCTTATTTAACAGTGAGATTGGGGAAAGATAAAAATATAATAGATGAGAAAATTAACAAAGCAAAAGAAAAGACTAATGAATTAAAAATATTAAAAAAAAAAAGAAAATTAATTATGCTCATGAAACCATTAAAAGTTAATGTAAAATATTTTAACAATTTTGTCAGTCACTTATGTGGCACAATTTCCTTTTGACATGCTTACTTGTGGACAGCAGCAAAATTTTTAGGAATTGAGTCATGTTTTAACAACAGAACACCTGCAATGAAACAAGGACGCAAAAGTACACCGAATATTAAGCATTTGAAGCAAGAGGACCACCCAGTTCCTGTACATGCAGATTTAATGAACTTCAAAAATAAACGATCTCCTATGCATACATGCCAAGTCATCAGATTCAAAACACCAGCTGAAAAATCTAGTTCCTTCAGACCAGACATGTTATTACTGACATTGAGGGACTTAGTAAGACTGATACTAAAGCAGTTTCTTGACTCATAAGGACTTTGTGTAACTCTTGCCAATGTATTCAATTTCCAAATTTTTTCCTCAGTTGACCCACAAAGCCTCACAAAACTGCTGTTATTGTTAGAAATGTACAAAATTGGATGCAAGCCTCATGTTTCTCATTATTTCAACATTCAGGTTCAAAATCTAATGCAACATTACTAGTGGAGCAAATTAAGACTTCTAAAATGAGTGTCACTTAAACACACCTGCAGTAGTAAAAGGAATGTCATTTATATGAAGCTCCGTAAGCAGTTCATAAAGTCATTTATTCACCACATTATTATTTATGTTTTTTACTTTTCATAGTGCCTACAAATCTATGTAAATATATAATGTAATATATGTAAATGATTGCTCCAAACATATTCTTACAGTGATTCCATAGTTTGGACTAATAATAGTGAAATAAAATGTGGGAGGGTTTGTGTTTTGGGGGTTTTTTTTGTCCCAATGGAAAAAAACTTGCTTCTAAGCCAATTTATCCCAAAATAGGAGGCTTTATTTTCACTTGGGTTTTAGCATTTTAATGAGGTTTGCTTGGGTTTTAATTATAATTGTTATTCTCTTTAAGCACAAAGAGTCTTTGTGTATTGCAAATGTCAACAATAGCAGACAAGATTTTAGCTTGGAGGAAGAAACAGAAAACCAGAGGAAGATTTAGAAAAAATAATAATTTAACTTGAACTATTGAAAGAAGAATGTATTATTTCTACAGTTCTGTTACCAGCACTGACAAATCACTACCAGCTCTTTAAACAAAGGAATTGCCTTTTAAAACCAGAGTAGTCATAATATTTTTCCCCAAAGTTTTTCACCAATATTTCAAGATGTCTATATACCGTATATAAAACAGAGATATAGACTACATTGCTGAACATTTGCAACATAAATTAAAAAGAGATGTATGCCAGTATGAAATGCTAAGTGCCAGGAAATTAGTATTAAACTTTTTTCCTGTTACATTCTGAAGAGTAAAGGTCTCTGTTTCCTGTGAAAAACCATTTTATACAATTGCTTGTGGGTGCAGACTGTTCAAGATGCCATGAATAATTCCTGCAGCTCCAGTCAAGTAATAGCATGTCAGCAACTGCAGAAAGGAAAGAGAGAAGTCTGGAGCATTGTTCACAAGTGCTACCTGAGAGCACTCTGGGAGTAAAGTACTCAGCATCCTCAATGACCAGAAATGAAGAAAGCTCAGAAATCAGTATGAAATGATCCCAAAATCCTAAACCAAAAAGCAGAATATCTATATTCTTTTAAAGAACCCATCAGCATATTTAACATGAACTAGGGTAGAAGAAAAAGAGAATAGTCTTTGCTTTTCAGTGGGGCCATACAGGTGACTACATAAAGAGGGCAGAGATAAATTACTACTGTTTAACAAGCTTAGTATTACTCTGCAAGTTTATAGCTTCAACTCAAATTGGAATTGAGGTAATTCAGATAACCCTGCTGAAATGATACAAAGTTTCAGCATTAATTTTTAATGCAATTAATCTGCTCTCTTTTATTCTTAATTTTATTTTTTTTAGAACTTGTTTACTATACTAGGCATGCCAAGAGTTCTGCATTCCACTGGTATGCTGCAGTGATATACACATATATTAGGCACCTTATTGCAGCAAGCTTACTAGCTAACAGACAAGATAAACTCACAAGTAATTATACCATTTCCAAAGATACACCTAAACAGAAACATTTTGCACTTCAGTGAAGCTGCCAAAAAAAACAAGTAACTCTGAGTTAAAGATTTTGTAAAGCCAAAAATTCCTTCTCTTTTCAAATCAATAACCACATGCAGCTGTGTTACAGCCTCCATTTTACTGGTTTTCAAAAGTAAAGGTAATAATACTGGAAAGTAGGATGATTGAAGTCTATAAAGCAATGTATATAACCTACACTTTTAAAGAAAAATCTCATTAAAATACATATGCCAAAGAAACTGTGTGTGTTCTGTGAAGAAGGAGAAAAACACATACTCCCCGCAGCTAACAGTTACTGCACATCTCTAACAGGTAACTTTGGAAAACCTAAACTATTAGATCCCTTCCTCCTCTTCAAATACATTGTATACAGAATGTACAAAGTCTGAATTTATTCAGACAACAAATATTTCCTGATGTGTCTTCAGAAGGACTCCCTGGATCTTCTAGGACATCCTTCAAACTCGTTCAGAAAAGACTGCTAAACTAAGTTACCAAAGTGTTTGATGTAGTGAACTCTTTGAACACCCTGAAGAAGCCAAGCACTCACACTGACTAACTGATCTCTCTGTTAGAAAGCATTCCTTGTTTAGCATTAGGTCACTATTTCCTGTTAGACCACCTTAAATAATTCCTCCTCCTCCTCTCCTGTTTCTTCTCAAGTATTTGTCAGTTATATTCCCTTAGGCAGGCTGTATACAGCACATTCCTGAGACCTGTCTTCATACGTCATACTCTCCTATGCTTTTATAATTTTTGTTACCTCTCTTTGAACTATTTTCCATGTATTATGTTACTATGTAGTGTAGCGCACTTAATAATAAAAGCTATACATACAAATATACCTCTACTTGCATCCAAAGAAATGCATCCATTTGTAGGTGGAAGAGGCATGTGAAATCTCTGGTAAGGAGGGAGCCTTTTGAGTCTCAGATCCTATGTCTAGGCCAAAGAGCCTAACAGAAGATCTGAAAGTAATAAATCTCCTTCCCATTTCCGAATTATTTGCTTTTCTTCCTTTTCTTTCTATATATTGCCTTACAAGGAGAGCACATAATCTTCAAACTACAAAAATAATTTTTGCTGTTGCGTGCCTACCTGTTACAATTAAGACTGGGTTTGCATATAAGCTGAACAATGGCACCAGTCCAAGTATATCAGGGATTTTTGCATGTAGAGAAGAGCACATTTTCCTCAAAATGATTAAGGAGAGACACACTTTCTTTAGATTAGGCTTGCTTTAATCCCAAAGTGACCTTTTACTGTAAAACCTAGGACAGGTAACATTTTATAAATGCATTTACCTTCTGTTTTCTGAATAAAGGCTGATTTCATATTTCTATCTATACCATTGAAAATATTTTTTTTTCTCTCTCCCTCCATCTATTCTTACAGTCAAAGCAATTTTGTAGCAGAATAATAAACCTTGAAAATGTATGAAATGTTGGTAATTTCTGCTGCAGTAAGTTTGACACATGACAGAACCAGGTATTAAGGATGTTAAGCCAGTAAAGTGAAAAAAATTAAAGAAATAATCTTAAAATTGAGTAGTTCTAGGATTTAGAAAATATTTCACATATGAGATATCAGAGTCTCCTAACCCTGTGTATCCAATGGCAGATGAGATCTCTCTGGCCCACCCAAGAAATGACAAGCCAGGTTGACATCTGGATCTATATTTTTAACATTAAAAATGTATCACTTGCAATATTGAAACAGAGAAAATAAACCTTGTACCAGCTTCCAATGGCTGACATCTATGTCTTGTGCTAAGAAAAATTTGTTAAACCCATTCAAATCAGGGTTCAAGAAAGTCTCTTATTTTTGTTCTGCATTCCACAGGAGGGTTTGTGGGCAACAATTGGTTTTTCTGAAGATATGTTATTAGCCAATAGATTGTTATATGATCTAGTTGAAGTTTTTCAGACATTTTTCCTCTGCTACAAAATATGAATTCATCAAAACTGAAAAAAACCCACAGTAAAAACCTACTTCATTGCCAAATTCTTAGCTAATGAACACACATAAAATTACACCAAGGATCCAATTCTCATTCTCAACTCTGACATACAAAGCATTGTAAAATAATTCATTACTTAATATTCAAAAACCTGGAAAAAAATAATTACTGCCAAAAATTAGCCAACAGCACAATATTAATTACAAGTTTACCCAACAGCTACTTCCCTGTCCTAATTATCCATGTTAGTTTCAAGAAAGCATTAAGAAAAAAAGACAAAACATATAATTCCTACTTCATACTTGATAAGAAGAAACTGTGTGATTCATCTTTCAAATATCAATAACACGCCCTTTCAATATTAATTTGGAGACTCTCTCAGGCACATTATATTTCATTTCTAATAGACTTGAGTAGATTTCCTGGTTATTTGTCAACAGTGGTTGAAATCCAGGTTAAAAGTATTGGTAGGAAATACAATCAGAAAAAAAATAAATTTGCCCCATAGAGCTACATTGAAAGTGCCCATCTGGCCCATGCGCTCTCATTTGCATTAACCACAACACAGAGTACCTGATATTTCAATTCTCTGGCACTAGATTCTGACAATCTTATTTGACATTTACCAACCAGCACTGTCAAAATCTACCACTTGAGAAAACATGGCAATGTATCACATAAGTCACTATATATGTTCCTGAAATATTGATGATAAAAACAACCGTGCACTGACCTCATTAATAAAAGTTTGGGCTCCCCGTGGGCTTAGGAGTAAGATAGCCCTTCGCAATGTGTCCCGATAGCGGTTCAGCTCTTCTGTTTTCATGGTAGAGAAAAGGTTGGCAAAGACTCTGCTGATGTTCCTGTCCACTTTTTGTAATGAAACATCAAGTCCCAGTCTTGAGGCCTGATCAAGAAATCCCTGTAGTCCACGTATATCTGTAACACAGGAAGGAAAAACAAAAAAAACAAAACAAAAAAAAACAAACAAAAAAACAAACAAACAAAAACAAAACAAAACAAAACAAACTACTGCATCAACCTTCGCCAATTAGGCAAGCATCACTAATTAGGTGGAAAAAGACTTTTTACGTTTTCCTGCGCTATTGTCAGAAGAGTATTTCACACAGCCAGCTTCCACAGATCCCTTTCATAGCTAATGCCAGCAGGGAAACTCCATCAACTACTTCTCCCCAGAGATCTCTGAATGACTCTTAGGAAGAGCCAGGTCATGTATTTGAGTGGCTGCACATACCTCCCCAGAAGCTCAAGGCCACAAAGCTTAATGTTGCACAAACAAAAAGGCAGTCCCAACCAACAGTATCACAATTCAAATGCAGAAATCCCCTAAATTTCTCTCCTTCTACCATAACCTGTCTTACACATGACCATGCCTGCTTTTTCCAAGAAAAAATTACAATATCCAGAATATACACAGGCCTCCTTTTCTTCTTCTGTTTTCTCCTTTCTATTTAACTAGAGGTTTACCATTAACCTGTAAACCTATGAAAAACCACACAAAGCTCCAAATTAATAGGATATATCATAGTGTAAAAAAAATTGGCTTTTATGGGAAACCATGCAAACAAGCCCCTTCAAAACCTGTTCCTTTGAGCTCTGTCCCTCAACTTCAGGTTGATTGAGAAAATACATTTTCCTAACCACGTTTGCTAGGACACTAACATGTTAATGCTGAAAATCTGATTGTTCAAACTGTACTCTGTCATCAGGACTATCAACTAATTACTGAATCACAGAATGATAAGGGTTGGAAGGGACATTTGGAGATCATCTAGTTCAACCCCTCTGCCAGAGAAGGTTCACTTAGAGTAGACTGCACAGGAACGTGTCCAGGCAGGTTTTGAATGTCTCCAGAGATGGAGACAAATAAATAACAAATGTCTGAGTTTTTATTTTGTAGTGAAATTTAGAGCAAGAAAAAGGTCATTGCTTGTACTGAACCAGGTCACTCTCAAAATTAACCGTGACCTGATCACAGCTATACCATGTCATTAGGAGCCCATAATTTTATGTGAAACATGTATAACTTGTCTTGAATAAGAAATTATTTAACCCTCTTTTCTCACATTCATTTGTCACACTTTTATCATCAAATTTCCTTGCTACCCCATCTGAGTGGGCTGTTATACCACCAATCTTGGTGCTGCACGGTCATACACATTAACTGTCATACATGACCATACATGGTCATACACATTAACTTATTTTTTCTCCCCTGAAAAAACATTGTATGAAGTGATATTGTATGTAGTGATAGGACTCGAGGGAGTGGATTAAAACTAGAGATAGGTTGATTCAGGTTAGACATTAGGAAGAATTTCTTCCCCAGGAGGGTGGTGAGACACTGGAACAGGTTGCCCAG
>WUAM01000351.1:177945-189269 GCA_024336885.1 Actenoides hombroni
CCCTGGTGACAAGTGACAGAACAAGAGGAAATGGCCTGAAGTTGAACCAGGGGAGGTTCAGGCTGGATATTAGGAAAATTTCTTTACAGAAGGGGTTTTCAGGCATTGGAATGGCCTGCCCAGGGGGGTGGTGGAGTCAGCATCCCTGAAAGTGTTGAAGAGGCAGTTAGATGTTGTGCTTAGGGACATGGTTTAGTGGTTTTTGATATGGCTAGGAATAAGGTTGGACTTAATGATCTTGAAGGTCTCTTCCAGCTGAAACTATTCTATGATTCTATGATTCTGTGAGTCTACACTGACTCCTGGATGGTGGCTAATGCTTTGTGAGGGTGGCTGCAGGAGTGGAAGATGGCCAATTGGCAGTGCAGAGGTAAACCCATCTGGGCTGCTGCATTGTGGCAGGACATCGCTGCCTGAGTGGAAAACATAGCTCTAAAGGTGTGTCATACCGATGCTCATGTGCCCAAAAGCCATGCCACTGAGCAACAGCAAAACAACGACCAGGTAGAGAAGACTGCCAAGATTGAAATAGCTCAGCTGGATCTGGACTGGTAGTGTAAGGGTGAGCTATTTGCATCTCAGTGGGCCCATGAAACATGGGGACATCTAGGGAGAGATGCGGCATACAGATGGGCTCGTGATCAAGGGGTCAACCTGACCGTAGAGACCACCACACAGGTCATTCACAAATGTGAAATGTGCTGCAATCAAGTGAGCCACAAAAGTAAAGTTCCCCTGGAACAGAGGCCAATGGCTGGGTTTTCGATATGGCAAGGGCTGGCAAATTGACTACGTGGGACCACTGCCATGAACATACCCAGGCAAGCACTACATGCTCACCATGGTGGAAGCAACTACTGGCTGGCTCAAAACATACCCTGTAAATCATGCCACTGCCCAAAACACTATCTTAGGCCTTGAAAGGCAAATTTTGTGGTGACATGGTACTTCTGAAAGGATTGAATCAGACAATGGGACACATTTCCAAAATAACCTTATAAACTCCTGGGTGAAGAAACACGGCATTGAGTGGGTGTATCACATCCCATATCACCCAGAAGCCTCTGGAAAGATTGAAAGATATAATGGACTGCTAAAAACTATGTTGAGACCATTGGGTAATGGAGGATGGAAGCACTGGGATATAAATTTAGCAGAAGCCACCTGGCCGGTTGACAGCAGAGGATCTGTTAACTGTCCTGTTCCCGCTCAAACAAAACCTGTAGTGCACACAGGGAAGTGGCTGGGCAAGTGTGGGTCGCTCCTCCCTTGGGAAAGGGCAAACCCATTTGTGCGATTGTCTTTGCTCAAGGACCTGGATGTATGTGGTGAGTAATGCGGGAGGATGGGGAGACCTGGTATGTATCTGAAAAAGAGTTAACCTTAGGAGAAAAGTAAAAATCTGTGATGTGAGCTGTATGTTCCAGGAGGTGCAGTGAAGAGTGGTTTTTGCAAAGAATTGGATGAGTGTAATGATGACCCAAACCTAGCTGGTGTTGGTGCCCAACAATCAAACATTCTGCTTCTCCTGTCCCGACCATCCATCCCGACAGATGGGGCTCAAGTCATCACCTGTTTGTGAACATCTGGAGGAATTGAGAAAAAACATGTGAACAGGGGAATAATATCTATCTGTTAAAGGACGGGGGATAGTAGTTAATGAGAATGTATTGACCTGTATTTGCATATAAAGATGGTTTTAGAGTATGTAGATTAAAATGTAAGTGTTGATAAGAAGGAATTTCAGTGATTTGAATTAGATAAAATGGAATAGTTAAGTAGTATTATGTGGGGTCTGAGCATGATGCAAATGGTATGGAAGAAGTGGTGGAGATTGTATTGTGTCTGACTGAGCTGGAGTTAATTTTACCCATAACAGCCCTCACAGTGCTGTGCTTTGCATTGAGAGCTGGAAAGGTGCTGATAACACACCCATGTTGTGGCTCACACAGCACCAAGGATGGTTTTCCAATATTCCCCCTGCAGTGGGATGGGGTGGACAAGATCTTGGGAGGGGACACACCTGGGACAGCTGACCCAAACTGACCAAAGGGATACTCCATACCATATGATGTCAGCTGAACTATAAAAGCTAGGCAAAGGAGGTGGGGGTGAGAAGGGCATCAGCTTTCCTCCAGAGCAACCGCCATTCATTTGGAGCCCTGCTTCCTGAAAAGGGACAGACGTTGCCTGCTTGATGGGAAGTAGAGAATAAATCTTTGTTTTCTTTTGCTTCCGCGTGCAGCATTGCTTTGCTTCTTCATTAAACTGCTTTTGCCTTAGCCCACGAGTTTCATCTTATTTTCTTCCCCCTGGTCCAGCTGAGAAGAGGAGGGGGAAGTGATAGAGTGGCTTAGTGGGCAACTGGCATCCAGCCAAGGTCGAACCACCACAGCACTGTACAACACAGGAGTGTCCATTATCAGTGCACCTCTCCATCTCAGAGAGTAGGCAGGTCATGATTGTCTGCGTGTTTAACAGGAAATGGCTGTCTAGTGTAAAGGGCTGCAGTGTGAAGTAGCCAAACCTCTTCCATCAGAACACAAACCCCATCAACTAAATTACACTTCAAAGGGCCAAAGCCTCACTGAGTTTATCAGAACACCTCTTCCACTTGGCAGGATGGGATACAAATCAGCATACATATATTAGTGACTACTGACAGTTCAAGGGAAACATAAATAGCAAACAATTTAGCCTAAAATTATATACAGGGGCTCTAGCATTCCCCAGACATTTAACCACAGGTAGGCTCTTAAATTATTAACATTGCAAAGGACATTTGCACAACAATTTTGTATGATTTAAGAGACAAGCTGCAATCTTCTGCCGCTGCTGATTCCCTCCCCTGTAGTTACACTCCTGTAATTTCACACAGCCACTATTTTAGGTCTAATCATGATCCCATTAAGTGACACCTGTAATTCCAGGTGAGGAATATATAACAACAGCCACTCATTGTATCAGCACAAAACTTTGGAAAAGGATTAGAGAAATTTTCAACCCATTTCTAAGCTGCAACTTGCTTAGTCTTGATCTTAATTCTGAGTTTCACATTAACTGACTGTGTCAAAGTGCAACTATTGCTTTGGGCTTACACTGCAGTCCAAGCTTAGAGGAAACTACCGTGTTTCAAGTGACTTGTTTTGAAGTCATGACCAGTGCTCCTCAAATCTTATCTAGGAAAAACCAAGACATCATTTAAAGATTAAAGATTTCCACTTACTTCCTGCATAAATATAGCATAAAAAAGCTCTATCATAAGCTCCTACTGTGCTCTTCTCCATGCCTCAGGTTTGACCCACAAGGATCATTTTATTGGTAAGCACAGAGTTCATTTATTCAGGTTCATATGCTCATAAGGATCAAACATATACTTAGTTCCAGGTTAATTTCCAGTATAAGTATTTTTACTAAAAGCAAAACTTACTTATGAGTACTTAAACCTATGTCACATACTTCAAATGTTAATATTAACCACTGCCATGTAAGGACACAAAGCTTGCCAATATATAATAGCATGTTTAGTGAAAATTTAAAAAGCATTCATACATCTAAGAGTCTGTATCTTATTTCTAAAAAGAATGTAAGTACTCCGTACTTGGACATTTGAAGACTATGGAATTTTCTGATCCATACCGGTTGTTTAAAGGAGTCAATCAGTGGTGTGAGTGTTCTACCTCAATTGGAAGAGCTCTTATAAAGAATTCTATAAGCTGTTCTAAATTTGCCTCATTATCAGAAGATCCTGTACACTGTTTGTATGAGTCCAAGATAGAGTTAATGCTTAACCCAACGTTTTCACAGTGCAGTAAAATAGTCACTATCTATTACTAAAGTTGAATGTAAACAACTGAAACCAATGAAAACAAGAAAAGAAAAATGCTTTTGTACTCATGTATGCAAATGCTTAAATGGAAGCTTGTGCTGTATTCAATGGCTTTGTGATTTCATAATAACTGCTTCTAATTGCAGTTACTACTAATATTTATTAATCAGATCATATCCTAGGTGTGCATGATGCCTTACATGCAAACAAGACAGATGTCAGAGCTAGAGAGTTGACTGGATCAAACTTTACCACTGTTGAGGAAACAGCAAGAACTTAGACAGTGACAGGACTGACAGGGTGAAGTTCTCTGCAGTGATCATAAAAACATGTACATAAAAACTAAACACAGTTTTAACAAATTAACCTTGTTCCACAGCACACTTGCTTCCGTGTTTAGATACAGCAGCAAATACCTGCTGTGTTCCAAGAGGAGTGGGTGGTAGTGGCTTATTGATGTAGGACTTCTGCTCTTCACGCTCCTACTCTACAGTTCCAGCTTTTCAGTCACAAAAGCTCCTAGCTATATAATTGTGAAAAAGCCATGCAAATTGTGGTCAGACACAAATACCTCAGGAATATCCACTGCTCCATTGCTTAGATGTGTCAAAATTGGACATCTGGTTTAACAGGTTCAATAAGATTTTTGAAAAATGTATTTCACTAAGGAAGAGGGCATGGCAGAAAGCAGTGTGCTATTTCTTTATGTGATATCTGACTTCAAAAGCATCCACGGTGGCCTATGAGAGTAATTTATATCTTCTTTTCTGATCCATTCAGCCTCAAAGACAGAGAAGATGCACAGATCTCAGTTGATCTAATGCTCCATTTCTCCAGAAACTGCCAAGCCATTTGAAGATATCCCAAAGCTCTGGAAAACTGTGGGTGGATTTTGGCTTCTAGTGCTTCACCAAGACAAATAGTCGCTATGATATGCTCAAAAAACGTTAGTTTAAAACATAAAGTGAAAAGAAATTTGAGTGAAGACTGAGTTGCACTATAGAAAGCATACATGATACTCATGCACCAACTTGCTTTACTGCCATGAATGTAGCACTAAGCCTTCCTCTAACACATGTAGTGTGTGCATGTGTCTCCAAAAGCCTTTGCTTTTAATGTGTCTTCACTTAAGAGAATAAAAATCTTGCAAAGAGCAAAATATCCCCTATCTTGCTATCTACATGCTACTTTTCAGTGTAATTCTTCATCCTCATGTCCATTTTATACTTGTGACATTACCACAAGTGTAATGATGACAACAGAAAGCTCTACCCTCACTATGAAAGGATGCATGAAATAATGACCATACTCACATTTCTAAATAAAGCCAAACTAGAATATATGTCACTTATTTTTATGTAACACATGATTAAAAAAACCCCAGTTTGTTTGTTTTTAATATGCCTCTAGCAGCATATTTTTTTTACCTCTACATTTTATTTTGTGGTTATTAGAAAAGCAGTACTTGGCTGTGTTACCTCTTCTTTCTTTGTTCAATACCCTACAATCTTGTTTACATTAAGAATCACAAATAAAAATAAAAGTTTATTGGGCTGTATTATAAAAATCTTGCAATAAAATGTCCTTGCCTGGAGCTAAACATTTTGCCTGACTTTTATTCCCCTCCAGATTTTTACAAGATACCTGGTCAGACTAATTCCAAATCACACCAGTAAGTACCCAACAGCTGATGTTAATGTAGGACTTGGAAAGGTGTTTCCTCTGTTTTTCTTTCCCTGAGACTGAACAACGTAGTGAACCAGACAGACAGCAGCTCTGTGCACTAGGGATTCTGAATAGAAAACAGATGAGTGTAAGGATATAGTTTTTTCCTAAATTAGAAAAAAAAAGCTAATATAGTGTCTGACATCTTTGTCATTTTCTAACTTCAATGGCTATAATAAACCACTTGTATTTAACACTCAGAAGCTGGTGTTTGCCCCTTGTTCTAAAGAATCTTCTTATAGTCTGTTGTTCCTCTTTACAATCAAGACAATTAAATTTCCCCAGTAGAAATTGCTTTCACAATTGGCATAATTTGCTTTCACTTATGATCTCAAATTGGTCTATGTGCCCCAATGAACTGGGCAGAACTACACAAGCTCTGCCTTCTCCCCTGCCTACCAAACATGTACAGCATAAATAGCTATGAAAAATTTAATGAAGAGAGGTTAGTACCAGATTATGCTGCCTGAGATGAATACAATATACTCTGTGTTCTTTCCTCTCAAATTATGCAGTAATTTTTACTGTGTTTGCACGGGATACAACTTAGTAAGAAACAAAACCGTGGGTCTTGTTACATCAAAAACTGATCCAGAAACTTTAATTAAAACAAGTTAGATGTAACCTACTTTCACGGAATTTTTTTTGCAAACTTGTAAGTTATTTTTAGGCTAGGTACCTTGATCACCATGGTATAAAACCCTTCACAAAAGCTTTTGATGCAGAACGTAAGAGCTTACAGAGGACACAGCCATGCGATGGCTGAGATTGAAAACAGAAGTATCAGTTATTTTAAGTACACTTAAAATAACTCATTTGTGGATGTGACCATTAGTCTTTCCCATTAAATTAAGTTCTATGGCACATAACTGCAGGACTAGCTCTTCTTCCCACACTTTTCTTCTTAAATATTGCCACAAAATAGCCAGCTTCCACTTGTACAACAGACATCAGAAGAGGCACAGAAAAACTAATGGTTTATATCTTCTTTGAATCGTAACCACTAATTTTATCAGCAGTAAAGACAAAAAGCCTGGACTTGCTCCAAGTTTAGAATTTAAACCATGTTCTGAAGATACTTAGACATTCATTTAAATGTTCTGGAAAAACCCAGAGCACCTTAAAGAACAAAGAAATAATGCATTTGTATCTCATTTAAGAACCAAATAGGGTTATTACTTGGACTGTTTAACTTACCTATCTCTCTCAGTGTTTTCTCTAGTCTTTAGATGAACATCCAGAAAAAAACCCAGTAAAATAAAATTTAATAAATATCTCCAACTGTCGCTCATCTAACTGAAGTTTTCAGTGGTCAGACACATTAGGAGCAATTCAAACATCTGCAAATAGTTGTCTCAGGACACTGGAGATATAGCACAGGATCTGCAAGTGACCCATGCCTGTTCTACAATGGCCTAATGGAGGATAATGTAGATGGCCCATTGTAGATACCCTCAGGCCCCTATAATAGCACTAACAGCTACTTTTAGGTACAGTCACTGTCTCCATATTTTCATAGATTATGCAAAATCATGTATTATTCCTTCACAACAAAATACATGTGTTACTTGCTAATGTTCAATGGATTTACATGTATACAACAGAAGTAAAAAGCTAACTTTGTTTTATTTTCTTTGCCCACAACCAGAGGGTGATAAATTAGTAATGCCAGGCACTCATAGTACCCTTGACATCTTTTAAAGTCAGGAAAAATAACTCCAATGTGGTTACATGAACATAGTAACTAAGAATCGTCAAAACCCCCAATTCATTTCTCAGAGGCTAAGCTTTTCATTTGTGACATATGACATCACATGATTTTCAACAACTATTCAATCTTGGAACATGCTTTTGGTACTATCACACCAGTGCATCTTTTCTTATTACTTTGTACAAACATTTGAAGACTGAAATAATCAAAATAAGCTACTGTAAATCTTTACTAAATTTGGAAATTCAGACTCAAATTTATTATTGAAATTCAAAAGTACTGATAAGCTTCATAATCACCAGCAGGTAATCTGTGATTCAGGTGAGTAAAAGTACAAAAACTGTAAAGGTACCATAGCTGTGAGGTCTATAGAGAGGGGGGCAGTACATATGAATATACATTTTTAACATAGTACAGAAACATTTTTTTGCATGGGACAGGTGGAAAAGGAATTGCTGTCATTTCTTTGCCATGCTATGATGAAAGTAGAAATGGGATCACCATAAAAAGTGCAACTTCTTACCCAGAATTTCACCAAGTTTCAGCAACACATAGAAAACAGTACTTTCCAAAACTATTCAGCATTTGGATCTAGAATGCTAGATTCTAGTTCTGGGACAGGAAAAAACTCTAAATAATTTCTTCCATAACAGAAGGGGAAAAAAAAAAAAAAAAAAAAAGGAAGAAAAATTGGGTCAGTGATTATTTTTGCAGTCATAAACATGTGAACTCTTAATGTGCTCTCATGCCAAAGTCACAACAGAGTTCTGAGTTCAACAAAACCTCAGTTCTCAGAGATGTGAATGGCAAAACTCCACTCTGCACACCACAGCTTGATTAAACACCGATATTAATCATGGACTTAAAGTGCTCTCTAAAGGGTACATGGAAATCAGATTTAAGATGCTGATGGAGAAAACATACTGTCAATTAAAAATAGAAAGTAAGGTATAGTTAGTGTTCTCCAATTACATTCAGAATAAAAGAAATTTTTTCTAAGTATACTTAGAAAATAAATTCTAGAGAAAACATGAAATTACTTTTTTTGTCTCAAAATGAACCAACGGTATGTAACATTTTTAAGTTACAAAAAGCCCACCCCAAGTTGTTGCCTTACTAGGAAAGACCAAGCTTCTCAAACATTCAAACTTTCAGGGTTTAATTAGATTCCAAAGTGGAAAATATTTCTCCTGTGACATAGGGAAGTACACCAAAGTTGCCATTCTAAGATTCACTGACCTTTAACAGCAGAAAAAATACTAGAAGATGAAAAAAAAAAAAGCTGGAAAACAATTCCAAATAGAGTAACTACCAAATATTATGCAGTTGCCACCTATACAGATCCATCTTTCCTCTCTACGCAACATAACATAAACTTTTCTCACTACATAACATAGACTTAAAAGCCTACTTCTTTCTAAAGGAAGAACATGTTCCTGTTCAGTGAAGGAAAGGAGCATATTCTGGACTGGACAATGACCAAACTAAAGACAGAAAAAGAAATGCTAAATTTCTTGAAGCTATGTTAAATTTCTTGAATCTATGCAGACCTTCTGAGTATCCAGAATCTGTACATTCAGAAGTCAATCCATCATACTAGCTGCAGTACGTTGCTAATAATTTTATTGAAAACAGCGTCTTGGTTTGCTTTTTTTCCCCAGCAGAGCCATTTCTCATTTGAACACTTTGATGATTATTTTCTTAAAGATTCAAATCTGACTTGAAAAGAACAACTGTTGTTCTGTTTACTTCCTTCTGGTACCTCTGTAGCACTAATTTCTGAGAAAGGTAGCTATAATATCTTCATTTTCATATTTACACAAAATGAGGGAAGTAAATATATGAAAGTAACAACAATGCCTAGCCCCAAGCCTGGTGTTTTAATCCTGCTAGTCAGAGAATGAAAAGATCATAGACACAAAAAAGTACTTCTCCCCCAAGCTTTTTCATAGTCTGAGCAGTTTTAAAGTAATTCAAAGATGCTGAGAATATGGCATTATTCATGGTTTACTATTTTCAGCTGGGTCATTTCTCTAATCTAATCAGCTAAACTTTGTATTTTGAAATTGTTTTCAGAACAAGAAATACATAATTCTCAATATTGATTCCGCAAGACAAGTCACGTGTCAGCTCAGAAAATGTGTGGACACTACAGGATGAATTGCTGACAGTCCAAACTCAGAGCCATTCTGGACAGCATATTAAAAAGAGGTGCTCCTCATGGTCGAACATGATGCTCTATAAGTTCTTTTCCAAGCTAAATAATTCTATGATTCTTTTATTGCCAATACACATTAATTCTGACCTTAAAAATTTCAGCATCCTAGGCTTCTAGTTTACTTAGGGTGACTGTCATGCAAATTTGTGACAAATTAGAAACAAATTTGGGCTAGATGAAAGATGTTCAATTGACAGTGATGCAAACTTTTTTTTTTCTTTTTTTTTTTTTTCAAAAAAACTCCCCAAACCTACAGGGGACACTGTCAGGGCAATTGCAGCCAAAACAGCATGAAGACATTTCTTTTCAGATAAGCTTATTTCCAAGACAAAAGACTAGTGTCCTCTAATGCCACATCCTGGTTTCTCTAAATCTGGATTTACAAGGTATTAGCCACTATGTAAATAGCCCAGTATATTTTAACTCAACATGTTAATGGAGATGTAAAAGGCATACTACCCACACTCAAAAGGCAATGTGCTAGTGATACACATTAACTTGTATTTTCCAAATCCTAGACAACCCAACATTTTCTGTCTTTTCATGACAATGAAAAGACATGTCTGAACAGACAGCTGTTCACCAAAATTAATTTTCCATCCAGCTATTTTGCACTTACATATTCTGCCTGTCCTGGTTCCAGTTAGTACAGAACAAATTCTATTCAGGGATTTTACTTTTCAGCTCAATCTCTTCTAAGTAACTGCACTTTCTGAAGTTGATGGCATATTTCTGCAGACAGTGTCTGCTTCTAACAGTGATAACACTCTTATGTTTATAGTCACTACCAGGGATTGGTGTGCAGAAAAGTTCTTGCTTGTACTTGTTCCTATGGAGACCAAGGTCACTACTAAATCTTGTGTACCATGTTGGGGGTGCAGTAAGAGGCCACACCTGCAGGGAGGAGCATTCAGGACAGGTGACCCTAAACTGGCCAACAAGGGATTCCATCCCACATACATTATATTCAGTATAACACTGAGGGATCTCAAGAGTCAAGTCTCTTCCTCAATGATCAGCATCTGAGGAGGACTCTGTCCGTTCTGCCTTTGTTCCCAAACAGTGCCTTCCTGAATCCAGTTTCAGAATCCAGCTCCTGAATACGGTTCCTGTCAGCTGCTGAGTCCAGTCTGGGACTTCCCCAGTGGCAGCTCCACAGCATGATGGTGACATAATTGCTGTCAGGGGGGTTAGGTTTGATATTGATTTTGTATATATTTGCATATATTCCATTTTATTGTTATTATTTTCATTAAAACTGTTCTATCTTTCTTTACCAATTGATAAGCCTCTCCCTTATTCCCTTTCTCTTCTCCTTTGGGAAGGAGAGGGGTTAACAGACAGCATTTGTCACTCCTTCAGTGGCCAACTCAGCCCTAATACTTGATAATGCCAGAAATGTAGTTTAATTAATACCACTGCACTTTAGCATAAAAAAGTGAGTGCATAAAGGAAAAAAAAAAAAAAGTCACTAGCAAATTCTCGAAAACTTGCAATAGAAATTTACATATTCTGAATATATATAAACAGATTATCACAACCCAAATCATGCAGACTGAAACATAGAATCATAAAATCATTTCAGTTGGAATAGACCTTCAAGATCACAGACTTCAACATTGAATCATAGAATAGTTTTGGCTGGAAGAGACCTTCAAGATCATTAAGTCCAACCTTATTCCTAGCCATATCAAAAACCACTAAACCACTAAACCATGTCCCTAAGCACAACATCTAACCGCCTCTTAAACACTTCCACCACCCCCCTGGGCAGGCCATTCCAATGCCTGAAAACCCTTTCTGTAAAGAAATGCTTCCTAATATCCAGCCTGAACCTCCCC
>WUAM01000351.1:189922-208483 GCA_024336885.1 Actenoides hombroni
TTTTCTTCCATGTGGTTAGAGATGGCCTCCAGAATGAGCTGCTCCATCACCTTTCCAGGGATGGAGGTGAGGCTGACCAGTATGTAGTTGCCTGGGTCTTCCCTCTTGCCCTTTTTGAAGACTGGAGTGACATTGGCTTTCTTCCAGTCCTCAGGCACCTCTCCCGTTCTCCATGAATTTTCATCAATGATGGAGAGTGGCTCAGCAACAGTGTCAGCCAGCTCTTTCAGCACATGTGGATGCACCCCATCGGGGCCCATGGATTTGTGCGTTTTCAGTTTATCCAAGTGATCTCTAACCCAGTCCTGACTGACTAGCAGAGTGTCTTCCTCTCTCCAGTTCTACTTTCTTACTTCCAGTGACTGGGGTTACTGAGGGCTCTTTTTGGGAGTAAAGACTGAGGCAAAGAAGGCATTCAGCAGCTCTGTCATCTCTGCATCCTCTGTTACCAGATCTCCCACCTCATTCAGCAGTGGCCCCACTTTTTCCCTACTCTCCCTTTTCTCATTGATATATTTGAAAAAGCTCTTTTTGTTTTCTTTCACCTCCGTGGCGAGACTAAGTTCCAAGAAAGCCTTGGCCTTTCTTGTTGAGTCTCTACATACCCTGGCAGCATTTCTATAATCCTCTCAATCAACCAGACCCTTTTTCCACATATTGTAAACCTCACTCTTCCATTTGAGATTTTTCAGGAGCTCCCAGTTTATCCATGCAGGTCTCCCGCCTCCTCTGCTTGATTTTTTTTTTTAAGGGAATACATTTATCTTGAGCTTGGAGGAGGTAATATTTGAATATTGACCATCTCTCTTGGCCCCCCCTACCTTCTAGAGCCCTAGCCCACAGGATACTTTTAAGTAGATTTTGGAAGAGGACAAAATTAGCCCTCTTAAAGTCCAGGGTAGAAGTTTTACTTATTACCCTGTTTCTTTCCCTAATGATATTAAACTCTAACATGTCATGGTTGCTACAGCCAAAACTACCCCCAACTATAACATCTGCAACCAGACCTTCTTTGTTAATACAAGATCCAGCGTTGCACCTCTCCTCATTGGTTCTTTAACCACCTGCAGCAGAAAGTTGTCATCAATGCACTGCAGGAACCTTTTGGACTGCTTATGTCTGGCTGTGTGGTCTTTCCAACTAAAATCAGGGCGATTGAAGTCACTCATGAGCACCAGGGCATGTGATCTTAAGGCTACTTCCATCTGCTTGTAGAAGGCCTCGTTGACAGCTTCTTCCTGGTTTGGTGGTCTGTAGTAGATGCCCACAACAGTATTGCCAGTGTTCGCATGCCCCTTAACTCTTACTCATATGCTTTCAACTCTTTCGTCATCTCCCCCTGGGTTAAGCTTAATGCATTGTAGTCGGTTACTCACATAGAGAGCAACTACACCACCTTGCCTGTTAGTCTGTCTTTCCTAAAAAGTACACAGTCGTTCACTACCACATTCCAGTCTTTCAAGCTATCCCACCATGTCTCTGTAATAGTGATGAGATCACAGCCCTGTGACTGCACCCAGATTTCTCATTCATCTTGTTTATTTCCCATGTTTTTTGCGTTGGTATACAGACACTTCAGAGACTTAGTAGAGGAGCATCTGTTACCATTTTGGGTACCACATCTTCCACTGTCCTCTACAACCACTGAGATAGCAGTGGAGCTGGTACACTGTCCCACAAACATCCCAGGCTTGCCTCGCTTGAGCCTGGTTTTTTTCCCTTCCTCCTTTGAATCTAGTTTAAAGCTTTGCCAATGAGCCCAGTCAACTCCCGTGCTAGAATCCTTCTTCCTCTTTGAGACTGATGTGCCCCAGCAGCCACCAGCAGGCCAGGCCTCATGGAGATGGACCCATGGTCAAAAACCCCAAAGTCCTTCTTGTGGCACCAGTCTTAAAGCCAAGAGTTTATCTGTTGAGTTCTCCTCAGTCTTTCTGGGTTGGATCCTGCAAATAGGGGGATAGAGGAGAACGCTGCCTGTGCTCCCACTGCCTTAACTAGACAACCCAACACCCTGAAGTCATTCTTGACAGCCCTTGGTTTTCTTCTCCCGAGTTTGAAGGCAGGAGACAGGAAGTCTGGGAGAGTTTTACTAATCTTTGAACAAGCAACAACAATAAACGGGTAGTTGTATAGTAGGGACATAATGTGAAATTCATAACCTTGTAAATAGTGATCATCTCCACGAACAGGACAACAAGACATCTCAAGGCACCTGAGTATGCTGAACAGACAAGAACCAGTTTTGTGACAAGAATTAGGATTTTAGGCTTTAGGTCACTAAAAGAACATGGTGATGAAGAAGAGAAGATGAAGTAAATGATGATCAGAGGTCATGAAAGACCACCAAGGGGAGAAAAGACCCTAACCCTCATTTTATTACGCATGCTCAGACTATGTAAATAAATTCCAGGAACCCATTAGCATAAGAATGCTCTTTCTAAGAAATACAATGAATACGTATGTTTAGCCTGCATATAAACTATGTATCCAGCTTGCATCGGTACTCACATTTGGAGAAGTGATCCCCTGTGTGTCTGACACCGCAAAATAAAGAATGCCTGCTTAATAACTTCAGTTATTGATTTTTTCACTGCATCAAATTCATTGCTGCCTATCTGGAAAGTTAGTAGTGGATAATAATCCGTGTGCCATACTATGGTAGGAAGCTTTCTTTCTATGTCCTTAACTCAGGCCCTGGGGAGGCAGCACACTCCTCTTAGAAGTGGGTCAGGTCTGCATATCGTGCCCTCCATTCCCTTCAGAAGGGAGTCACCAATAACAATGACCATGGGGGTTTTTTTGTTAGATGTCTGAATTCTGGGCTTGGGCTTCCTTAATCTTGGGAACACCTCCAAGCCTGACGATTCCCCATCTTCATTGATTGGTTGCACTTGCAGGGCATCAAACCTGTTCTGCAGGGGCAACTGGGAGGTTGGGGGAGTAACTGTAGCAACATGCCTGCCACAATGGGCAGGAACTTTTTGCCATTGCCCTCTGTCGAGGGGGTGGGAGGGGGTGGATGGGGCAGGAGTTAGCCTGCTACATCAACCATGAACTTGCCTCCACTCCCTCTAATCATTTAGGCTTATGCCTTCATCCCATCAGGGGAAGAATCCTGTTAGTGATTATTAGTGATTCTTTTTGTTTCTATATCAAGGCTGGCAGAGCCTGGCTCCACCAGTCTATTTCATCCTCAGAGTCCCTGATGTTCCTTAACCTCTCCACCTCGTCCTGTAGCTCTGCCACCATTGGCCTGATGCTCCTTAGGCTATCCAGCTCATCCTGCAACTCTGCCACTCACATGAGCAGATCATCAAATTCATCACACCTCATGCAGCAGTTCTCAGGGCTTCCACTCGCAGCAAGTGCAAGGCTCAGGCACTGGCTGCAGCCCACAGACTGGACAGCTGCGTGTTTTCATGGGAGCTCCAGCTGGGTTCCCACGTTTACTGCAGCAGGTGATGGGAGTTTGACCTTCTGACGGGTGGAGACAATGGCTATGGTCTTTCTTACCAAATTCTACTAAGTAAGGATACCACAACACAGAAGGCTCTTGTTGGGTTTCCTATTCTTTCTCGGGTGCTGAGAGCCGATCGCTCAGTGTTTATGAGCTGGGCTCCTGTTGGGACAGTGCCTCGCACACTCTGCTGCCACTGTTCCAAGATTGTGAAACAGCAGTGACGGTGTGGCTGTCTCGTCGTTTGTGGGCTGAGAGTCGCTTCCAGTTCCGCCACATTTAAATCTATCGCGGTTTCCCCAGCAATGCCTCCAGACACGTCACCCTCTGGCCTTACACGCGAGAGCTGCCGACTCCTGCCGGGTCTCTTCTTTCTCTTTCAGGCTTCGCCACTGCGGGAACTCCCTGTCCACCTCAATAGCCTCAAAAAGAGCCACAAAACTACTGCTCAGCGACAGAACTCTCTGGTGCTGGTGTGGCTGTCTCGTTGGCAGGCTGAGTCCTGCCATCTGCTCCTCCTCTTTCTCACACATCTATGAATACATTTTTGATGCGGGCAGCAACACCACTCAAATTCCAGGGCTTCTCAAAAGGAAGAGACAGTAGAGCTGTCCAGTGAGTTTTGCAGAAGCCAAGGAGTGGACTGAGTACTGACGAGCAGAAACTTTGTGGCTAGCATTCACTTTGGGGAACATTCTTCCAAAGCATAGTAAAAATGTGGAGACCTACAGAAACATCACATAGCTATCTTGAGATTCACTGGTTCTCTGACATGGCCCTGCCTTACAGCTTCTAACCGTGGATGCAGAAAAGTGCCTGTTGCTTTCTCTCCTCTTTTCTCATGGAACAGAGGGTGCTAAGACATGGTTACATCACTTCACACCTATGATGATGTCACATCACCCTGTGGTTACTCACAGGCATGGGAGATCTTTGGGGTATTTTTTCTTGTTACCTTTCCTAGTATTGATATTATCCTTTTAAGATTTGTGACTGTGTAAAGTCAGTATTGATAGTCTCATTTCTGGATGAAAATAAGGACTCCAAAACCAGTAATGCTTACTTTAAAAATAGAGATAGCTAGAAAAGATATGTAAAATTATTTTTACCTTCAGCTTATATCACAGTTATATTTCTCAGAAATATTTACCCCCCCTAAAATTAGGCACAGGAGACACTTATATTAAATGAAGAAATACGCAAATTAGACTTACAATAATCACATTGTCATAACTCTTGGAGCTGACATGGGAAGAGAAAAAAAAAAAGTACAATACTTTTGATGAATTCACAGAATTTGACAATACACTGCTGACAAGACAGGACTTTGGAAAAAAAAATTAAATACCTTGGATGATAACAACTTGAATTTTACTGAAACCGCAACAGTCCATCCTAAACAGCCACTTTTAAAAATTGATTAAAAATTATTACAATAATGCTTTGCTGTCCATTCCTATACTTATAAAGCACAGAGTAGTCATCTAAATCTTCCATGATAACTTCTTCAAGACAGGAGATTATGAGCAGTATAGAGAGGGAAAAATCCCATGTGTTGGGATTAGACTTTGATTATAAACTTCCTGAGAGAAAGATGTCATAAATCTATAAATCTATATTCTTTATGAACTCTACTACATAACAGCACTCTTTTAGTCTAATAATAGCTAATAAAATGCAACAATCCTCCTATGTGGAAAAAAAAGATTACTTACTAGATACAACCCCTCAAAAGAAAGTCAGACAGCATTATTTATTTAATTTTTTTGTAATGAAGCCCAATTTATATTTTTCTTTTCATTGTCATCAGCATGCTAGTTGTTACATAACCCTTTAAGGAAGATTAGGCATTAATAGCCCTGTTTTCAAAATATAATTGAGTACTTACTTCTTTTACTCTATTATATGTACATCCCAACACAGGAAACAATGGAAGGACTAATTCTAGACATCTCAAAAAACAGGTGATGAAGAAAAGTTCATTAGGATCCTCCCATGCACTTTTGTTAGAAATGTCACTTCCACATTCCCCATCCTGGCCCCCATTCAGCTCTTCTGTAGAGAACAATAACAAAGATCATAGTAAACTGCAAGTGACTCGGAGCAAGATGAAGCTCAGAAGGCTCTGGAAGGAGACAAGTTGCCAGTTTCAGGGGCAGGACAGATGTGTCAGTCTGTTTTTTGAGGCAGAAGGAGTGGGTACAGCAAAGCAAGCTTAAGAGACTTAGTTCACTGACAGCATGTTGGCATGACACTTTGCCACATTGTTGTTAGCTGTTACATTCTACATTTATAAAAGTACATTATGCTGCTGAACAAAGACAGTAAAGAAAATAAAATTGCTTCCAAAATGAATCCTGAGCTCATACTATCCCTCTGACCTATCCATACCACTTTGAGCACAAGGGGTCACCCATACACCTCTTTATCCATTGCTGGCATTTTTGTATCAACCTCTACTGAAACCAACAATTTTCCTCATGTCATTGCATGGAAAACTTTGCTAAAGACCAAACATACAAGCACTTATTGTACCTAAGCGATTAGTAGGCTTACCAAGGAAAAGGTACCACATTAAGTTTAACATACTTTGCCTTTAGAAACCTCATCTGGTTTTATCCCATTTTCTTTCTTATGTATGTATCTTTACCCATTTAAAACCAAAACCAAAACCAAAACAACTCTCCCCCTCCTCTAAATCTTTATTCAAGGCAGACTTACAAAGTCTGTTGTTCTCTGGATCACAATTTCTCTCTCTCTCCTCTGCCTCTCCACTACATGAACTTATAAATTACAATTCTTAAATATACTATTATGGTTGATACTCATCAATCACACGGTAATACCACTACATGGGTACAAATATCAGATTTGTATTTCCATATTATCATAAGGCAGTTCTTTCCAAAGTCCAGCTGACTTAGGTTAGCAGGTCTCTCCTGTACAATCACACTCCCATGTTATAGTTCATCTTTACGTGCGCTGCTGTCCATTGTTATAGCCTCCCTTTGATCAGCCATTCTAATTTTGCTAGATTGGTCAATATTAATCAATCTTTCCAAAATCCAAACATAAATGTATGCACTGAGCTTTGCAAGCCTAGTTAGATCATCTTTTTCCTCCCCCCCCCCCCTATTTCTCACTGTTTTCTTTTTGTTGATTTGGCCAGAGAACCTTTTGTTTATAAGAAGCAACTCAGCTGGAATTTGCTGGTTCTCATGTAGCTCTAAAATGCTTGGCCTCTATGATATAACATACCTGACTTATCTTTTCCTGCTTTGCCTGTTCCAAGTGTTCATCCAGGTCAATGAGAGCCTGTGTTGTGTTGTTTTAAAGAACTGTCATACTTCCTCCATGTTCATGTTCTTGAGCTGTTCAGTTAAGCAGCATTTGAGATTTTTCGCCTTTATTAAAACTTCACCTTCTGTAATAAAGAGCTTCAGATACAGGCCAATTTTTGTCTTTTCACTAAATTTAAAATCAGTTAATTTTTTTTGTCCAAGCTTTTTTCTTTACCTAATTACTTTGTAATACATTTACTATTACCAGTAAAAAATCCATAGCATTTTTTTGCCTTGGTGGACCTCTAAGTAATTTCATCTTTCTGATGATAAAACATCCCATGTATTTGAACTAACATTGTCTGTCAGCTTGAATGGACCTCAAAGATCCAAATGCTCCATCCTCTTGATCTTGATACAGAAAAGGAAAAATGAAAAATAAGAACAGACAGGAAGACAAGACTGTGTCTTACTTTAAAGTGAGAAAACGTGAAGATCAGGAGGAGATTGCTGATTGTAACATATTGCGTAGGTTCTGGGCTCAGGGCCAATCACCAGTTAAATCTGTGCCCTGGGCTTCAGCTGGCCATGCCAGAAATAGTGATGCTATTCTAGGGAAGATGCAGCTGGCTTCTTTTCTGTGACTCCGTCCACTTACAGATCTCAAAGGGACTAACGCAAACAGTGCAATAGGCTGGGCAGTGATGCTCAGCATGACACACACCTTAATTTCTGCTCTTTAACAGGGGACATCATGCTTCCAGTAGCCTGGGCAGTGATGCCTTCAGCATTACTTCACACAAAAGTTTTGTGCTGAATCAAAACACAGTCAAAGATAGTTTTGCATTTCTTCCATTGATACGTCCATATTATGCAATCTCCTATTAAAAGAGGCTGAAATACTTCACTCAGTGTTTGCTTTTTGTTGTTGAGAAAAATTCAGGAAATTGCATCCTGCTATGTTGGCTCAGCAGTAAAATGCTCTCAAAACAAAGCTACACTTTCCAGTTACGGTATTTATAAAGCTACATTTTAGAGAAACATTTTATAGTAGACAAACTAGTGTTTCTCTGACTCTCATTCTTAATAGAAAGCGTCAGAGGGTTTTCAGGGTGTTCATTGAAAGCATCAACTGACCGGATGATTCTCAAACAGGAAGAAGAAAATAAAAAACTTCACACACACACACACACACACACACACACAAATTCAGTGCTTCTATTGTATTTGCTTCTAAACAAATGTTTGCTTAGCTTTTCTACTGTCCTGAGGTATAAAATTACTCTGAACTGAACTGATTACAAAGTACCAAGAAAGTCCTGGTATCTGCATAAGTGCATGGTCTGTATTTGAAGCTACAGCTGAAAGATCATAATATAGCCCCTATTCACTCTTTTTGATAATTGAAGCAAACAAACACTTTGTAAAAAGCAGTATACAGACCAATGATAGAATGCTTAATATGCAGCCAACCTGTTCTTGACTTGTACTTTACATTGTGCAGACATAAATAATAAGATATTTGGGAAAAAGTAATAGCCATTTAGCCTTTCAAAAGCATAGTTCTTTCATTATGTGCAGTTCACTGCACAGCAATATAACTTATGAGCACAACGCTTACCTTGATCTTAGCTAAATCAGTACATCAGCAGCCTAAGAGATCAGCACAGACAGCTATCAGGCATCTACATGACAATCATATTTCATAGAGGTGCTCACAATTTAGCCCACACATTTTCTACTCTGCTCATATTTTCCAGCATGTAGACTGAAACATAATCATATCTTTACTACCTTTCTTAGCAAGCTAGGAAGACTTTCAAAGTTGAAACTACATAATTTGTAGGAGGCATCAGGACATAAAAATACCATTTGCCAACTAATAGGAGCATTACTGCTACAAAGTGGAACACTCTCACAAGAAAACTCTAATACAGCAGATATGACACAGCAGTCAGATAGAATGATAGCCTATAACTGTGGCATTGCAGTGTGCATTTTACAGGTCCGTCTAGAGCAAGACACCTTGGAAAAATTGTATGTTGAATGAACAAAGCAACTTCATTATCCCCGCCAACTTTGGAAATTTGTATTCTGGATTGTAATTTTGTTTTTGAGCAGCAAAGCTGCACCATCTTCTCCAAGATCACACACATACAACCACCAGATCTCTTAAAGACCAGACTTCTACATGTCGTGCTTGGGAAGATCTGAAGGGGGGAATATCAGTGGAAGTAGTAATATTGAGAGAAAGAAACCTTTTTATATAAGAAGTCAGCTCCAAACTAGCTAGAGCAATTAGTATAATAGAGAGCTTGTGTACAGAACTGTCACCCCTGCAAAAATTCCTCAGCAGCTCCTATGTTTGACCTGATGCAGGGAAAGAGAAAAGTGAAAACAGTGCAGGAAAAAAAACCCACAAATCAAACCAGTAACAGAGAAGACAGAAGGAGAAATTAAAATGTTAAAGAACTTAAAAGAAAGGACAGGAGAGATAGCTCACCAGATTTTCACATGCAGTACAAGACCCTTAATTTTGGGTTGCAAGGTCCTATACTAGCTCATTATTTACATATATATCTTAGACATTTTATACTTGTGTTTCTTCTAGTGCACCTTTATGGGAAGACTGCTAAACATTTACAAATATCAATTCAGCCATCCAACACCCTTTCCTAACATATTTCTTTTGTTCTTATTCTTCCCCAAAAGTAAACTTCATCATTACAATAAAGGTATGAAATCCTTGTGCATGTGATCATCTCTCAGTATAATTTGTGGAACACAGGAAAAGTCTTTTCATTAGCTTCATAAAAGAATTTATGCCATCATAAAAGCACCCTGAAAGGAACAGCTCATAACACAAGACAAGAGCATCTGAACAGAACAATTTATAACAGCATACAAATTCCAAAGACCACGACGAAGACATCTCTCTGGATTTTCAGCAATAATGTCGTCAATAAGCCTAAGAACAAAAAAATGTTCTTTTGTGACCTTTGCATAATTCATTTGCTTTTACATGCAGTAGAAGAACCACCATCAGTGGGTCTTGTAGAACATTTCCAAACTTTTTTTTTTAAGCCTGTCACACTGCTATGAGTTTCATGAAAATGTTCCTGACAATGCCACTTTCATTTCATTTTAGCTACAAGTTCCGTCCATACAGTAACCTGTTTCTTCTTGTGCAGTGTACATAGATTCAGATCAAAGTAGATGAACACAGAAATGATTCAATGAAAACACTGTTTTCAACAATGTCTTCCTGGAAACTTTAAAGGACATGCTGCTGCCCTGCCTTGGTTAGCACATGTGGACCCAAATATCAATGAACAAGAGCAGATCAGAAAGGAAGGGCCCAAGGAGAAGGAATATTTGTCAATTCATCCTCCTCACTGGAACAAGGAAACTAAAAGATAAATTCATCACCAAGTAAGGATGAAAGATGTGTAGAGGGGTTAACAGAAAAAGACTGACAGAAGGAGTAGGTGAGAAAAAAGACTGGTTTGATTTCATTTTTTTTCTTCTTCTCAAGAGATGACCAAGTGCAAAGCCTAAAAAGGCAAGACAGAAATATAAAGTGAGAATCAGACTAGTGGCACCATGAGAACTATCTACTTGAGGCAAATAGCAGATTCTCCTTCATTTGAGGTCCTTTGTTCAAGGTGAACAAGCAATATGCTATAATTCAATCAATCTACTGCATAAGACAGATAAAATAAGATAATCCTCTCTGGCATGAAAATACATGAATTTGTAAAAGGCTCAGATAAAGAAGGAAGTGAGGGGAGGTTACAGGACAGGAAATGCAAAATTTTAAGTATGATGTAACAAAGTATGAAGTAACAAAGAAATTCTCACTGTTTTCAAGCTTCAGAACAAATGTGTAATCATAGTAGTAATTTAAATGCTTAATTCTCATTTTCATACACATCTATACTCTACAATATTATTTTTTTCCAAGACCCTGAATAAATGCAATTGTTTCTATTCTTTTCACTTTTAAAAAAGCTAAAAAATTTAGGATGAAACTTCCCCTGACATCTTACACCTTTGAAAGAAGATATTCCATAGTTTATTAAATAGTACCTGGTAAGATTTCAAAATGGGGTGTGGCATAATCCTTCCAAGTATTTCCTATCTACAGTTAATTCCTGTTTAACATTCAAGAATAGTCCTTATTGTGCAGAAAGCACCAACTCCAAGAAAACACAGGTTCCCAGAGGAAAAATTCAGACCTTTTATATTATCAAAATTAGTAGGTACTCTTATGACAGTGAATTTTTCCATTCCCAGTTTGTGTCACAAGATTGTTTGTGTGTTTGTGACACACAAGATTGCAGTTTTCATGACAGAATATTTATATTTAAGATACAGAGACACAACTCAGTGGCAGAGAATTCAAGCACACAAAATAACAATAAAATAGTTACTACTGGCACTGAAAGTTGCCCCAGAACATTTCATGCCTCACAGTTTATGTGAGTTTAAATTTATGCCTATCTCTTGTGAAGTTACATTACAGTCATTGTAGGAATCACAGTGTTAATTTTTCTCCCGTTTTGTCACTGAGATTTCTTGCTTGACATCTCCTTTAATACAGAAGACAAAACTACACTAGAAAAAATATGTACTGGCAGGAATATAGGAATTCTTCATATGTAACACTTCATATGCAACTGAGATTCAAATAATTGCATATTTAAAGGTACAACACCCAGTTATTCAAACACAAGACAAAGACTTAGAATAAAGTAGTACACAATAACATTCTTATATTTTAAATAGACAACTGCATCATTTGAATTCATTTCAATACAAAGAACTCCCAAGACAGCCACGGGTGTTGTTATTCCACATGTTATCATTGTCACTTGTATTTGGAGCTCCTTAGCCCAACATCGGAATATTGAAAATTAGGCACTATGCAACAAAACATTTTAACACTTGAATCTTCTTATTTGCAAAATTGAATTTTCTTCATTAAATATTATGGCCACAGCATGATAGAAGTTCTTTAAATATCTTCAGCTTTTGAATGATTTATCAGAAGAATTCAAGGAAATTATTATCTGGAGTCTAGTAAAGTATGTCCATAAAGCAAAAACCCGATACAAATGCATTTTCTCTCAAAGACATTATGCTAGTACAGCACAAGCGACACTGAGAGAAGTAGCACCAAACTGAAATGTAATAATTTTCTAAACAGTTTACCATGATGGTAAGAGCAGCATTGCAGTGGGTGCGGCTGAGCTGCTTTTCCCCATCCAGCCCTCATGCTGCAGTACTGGGAGCTGGAGGGTGTTGATAACACCCCCGTGTTATCACTGCCAGTGCTCACACGGCACCAGAGGCTGGGGGGGCAGGATGGGGGAGGGGATACAGCCGACCTGAGCTGACCAGTGGGATATTCCATACCATGTGGCGTCAGCTCAGCTATAAAGGGAGAGGCAGGAGGAGGATGGGGGGGCATTCTGCCTGTCTTCCAAGCAACCGCTATGCATTCTGGAGCCCTGCTTCCGGGGACAGGCCCAACATCACCTGCAGATGGGAAGTAGAGAATCACATCTTTGTTTATCGCAAACCATGGGGTTGTTTTTTCATCTTATTCTCTCCCCACGTGCTGTGCTGATGGAGGCTGAGGGGGGAGTGATAGAAGGGCTTGGTGGGCACCTGGTGCCCAGCCAAGGTAAACCCACCGCAGACCTTTGGAAGAAGGGACAGACAACTATCGAAGACTACAAGGATGGGGTGAGGTTATGCAGCGAGAAAATTAGAAGGGTCAAAGCCCAGTTAGAACTGAAGTTGTCCATTGCTATAAAAGAAAATAGAAAATGTTTCTATAAACACATTAGCAGCAAAAGGAGGGCTAAGGAGAATCTCCATCCTTTATGGGATGCCAGGGAATGAGGATGAGGAATAGGCTGAGTCTTTTAATGCTTTTTTTGCCTCAGCCTTTAGTAAGACAAGTTGTTCTCCAGAAACCCAGCCCACTGTGCCAGACAGGGACAAGGAGAAGAATGAAGCCTCCATAATCCAAGGGGAAGTGGTGTGTGACCTGCTGCTCCACTTAGAGGCACACAAGTCTAAGGGACTGGATGGGATCCCCCAGACTGGCAGAAGTGCTCACCAAACCACTTTCAATCATTTATCAGCAGTCCGGACTAATGGGGGAGGTCCCAGTGGACTGAAGGTTATGTGATACCCATCTATGAGAAGGGCTGGAAGGAGGGTCTGGGGAACTACAAGCCTGTCAGTGTGACCTCAATATCAGGTAAGGTGATGGAGCAGATCTCCTTGAGTGCCATCACGAGACAATCAAGAGACAACAAAGGGTTCAGGCCCAGTCAGCATGGATTTTTAAAAAGCAGGTCTTGTTTGACTAACCTGATCGTCTATAACAAGGTGACCCACGTAATGGATGAGGGAAAGAATGTGGATGTTGTCCACCTGGACTTTAGTAAAGCCTTTGACACTGTTTCCTACAGCATTTTCCTGGCAAAACTGTCTGCTCGTGGCTCGGAGAGGTGTACTCTTCACGGGGTGAAAAGATGGCTGGATGGCCAGGCTCAAAGAGTGGTGGTGAATGAAGTAAAGTCCATTTGGCAGCCAGTCACAAGTGGGGTTCCACAGATCTCAGTATTTGTGCTCGTCTGTTTAATATCTTCATCATGATCTGGATGGGGGGATTGGGTAAGTTTGCAGACTAAGTAACTTTGCAGATTATATGAAGCTGGGCTGGAGTGTAGGAAGGCTCTTCAGAGGGACCTGGACAGGCTGTATTGATGGGTCGAGGCCAAGGTTCAACAAGGTTCAACAAGGCCAAGTGCTGGGTCCTGCATTTGGGTCACAACAATGCCATGCAACACCACAGGCTTGGGGATGAGTGGCTGGAAAGCTGCGCAGTGTAACAGATGGAAAACTGCCCTGGGGGTGTTGGTCGACAGGTGGCTGAACATGGGCAGTGTTCAGCAGTGTCCCCAGGTGGCCACGAAGGCCAACAGCATCCTGGCTTATATCAGAAATAGCGTGGCCTGCAGGACTAGGGAATTGATTATGCCCTTGTACTTGGCACTGATGAGGCAGCAACTTGAATACTGTGTTCGGTTTTGGGCCCCTCATCACAAGAAAGACACAGGTTCTGGAGCATGTCCAAAGAAGGGTAACAAAGCTGGTGAAGGACCTAGAGAACAAGTCTTATGAGGAGTGTCTGAGGAAACTGGGGTTGTTTAGCCTGGAGAAAAGGAGGCTCACAGGAGACCTTATCACTCTCTACAACTACCTGAAAGGAGGTTATAGTGAGGTGGGGGTTAGTTTCTCTTCCCAAGTAAGAAGGACAAGAGGAAATGGCCTCAAGTTATGCCAGAGGAGGTTAGGTTGAGTAGTAGGAAAAACTTCACTGAAAGGCTTGTTAAGCAGTGGAACAGGCTGCCCAGAGAGGTGGTGGAGTCACCATCGCTGGAGATATTTAAGACATGTAGATGTGGTGCTTAAGGATGTGGTTTAGTGGTGGGCTTGGCAGTATTAGGTTAATCGTTGGATTTGATGATCTTAAAGATCTTTTCCAACCAAAATGATTCTATGATTCTGTTTTGGATTTCAATGTCTTGAACAGATGAACCTGGCCAGTGTGTGGTCCTTTGGTTCAAATGTTGACCCCAACCCTGACGGAAACTGGGAAGCTACCATGCATGTACTCTGTGCAGCCCTTGCACTTCCTGTATCAGAGACCACTCATCTACCACAATACCTAATTTTTTGCTGTGGCACAACCTGGAATTTCTGAGGTAATAGCAGATTTGGAAAGCTGACAGATTATCTCCAGTATCCACTCCCCGTACAATTCACCAGTCTAGCCAGTCTGAAAAACAGATGGGGAATGTCACCTGACAGTTGATTATTGGCACTTGAATGCCTCGCTAACAACTTCTGTACTAAACATTGCAAACTTAAGGGCTACTTTGTAAGGGGCTGGACACCCATGGATGGCAGCGCTAGGTTTTAAAGATGTGTTCTTTATGGCTCCCTTACAAGAAAAAGGTAAAAGAAAAATTAGGCTTGACTTGGTTAGGTATACAATAGACCTCTAACAGACATTCACCCACTATTTCTCATGCTATACTTGCTGAAGTTCTACAGTCTCACTTCCTCAGAACGTGAAACTCTACAAATACATAAATGATATCCTGATTGAAGGAACTTCCTCTGAAGCGGTGGGGAAAGTGACAGCAGCAGTGCAACAAACTCTACAAAAAGCAGAAGTCGATATTCCACCTGAGAAAGATTGAGGGCCAAGTGAAGATAGTCTGATGGTTTCTGCTGCAAAGGGGCCCCTGGGATTTGAAGAAGAAAATTCGTTGAGACATCAGGGCGGGGACCCTTACAGATGTGTGGAGTTACACATACGTCCCGGGGGTGCTGAGAGGTTTTGGTCTGACTGCGTTTGTCGACACAGTTTGCTCTAGGGCCTCACAGCGCCAGGATGCCGGGCTCGCCTCCGCCTCCGGGCCCGCCTCCGCGCAGCGGGAGAGCGGCTGCAATGGCGGCTGCCGGAATGGAGCAGTTCCGCCAGAGGCGGCTCTTGCCCTGACTGACTGCTGCCCGGAGCCGCCCTCGTTGTGCGGCGAGCGGCGGGCGGGCTGCGGCAGCGGGAGGGCTTGGCGGCGGGCTGGGAGCCGCCATGCGATTTCGGGCCAAAATCGTGGATCTCGCTTGCCTCAACCACTTCAGCCGTGAGTATGGCGGGGCCAGGGGAGCCGGGCCAGAGGGCAGCTGTGCCTCGGCGATTGGCCGGAGCCGCCTTTCCAGGGAAAGGGAGGAGAAAGGGCTGTGCGTGCTGTGAGGCCCCGGTCGCGGGTCCAGAGGCCTGTTCCGGGGGGAGGCAGCGTGAGGCGCGTTCCTTCGCCCTGGGCTATTTGGGAGTTCCGCAGCACCAGAGCTGCGTTCGTGGAGGCTGAACGTTTCTCCTCTACCCCTGGGATGAGACGTGTGAAGCGGTTACCCCTGTAATGTCCCCTTCCCTTTGCCAGGTGTCATTAATACAATCGCCAAGTTAGCCAAGACCTGCACCCTGCGCCTTACTGTCAGCAAGCTGTATTTCATCCTCTCCGATAAAGTTGCAAACGGAGGCGTCAGTATGTGGTGTGAGCTGTGCCAGGTAAGCCCGGGGAAGTGCAACAACAACTTGTTGTTGAGGACTAGAGCGAGCAGTTGGATCTGGTGTACGAGGCCTTTTTTGTAGGTGTAGCCCTTACCTGAGAGGTGCCAGGCCTCTCGAGGCCTGTCTGGTCACTGAGGATGCTGTCTTTTGCAGGACTCCCTTTTGTTTGCAGAAGCTTGGTGTTTCTAGCTAGACATCCCCTTTACCTTGGTTGTCGCTTCAGTGTAAAGCTTCAGTGTGTGCTGGCCCACAGGGGCTTGCTCAAAGCTGAAGACAGGAAAGTGTAGCTCACGTCATACCCCTTGTTTTCAGAATGACAGGTGTCAGGGGAGGATCTGAAATCAACAGGTTTAATCTGAAGCAATGAGCCTTTGTGCTTATGCGGCATATCCTGATTCCTGCAGGTGATGCCAGGCAGTGTCAAGCTTGTAAACATGCAGTTCTAAGCTTAAGGGCTGATAGGTAAAACTTGACCTTCTGTCTTTTTTTTTTTTTTTTTTTTTTTAATTCACTTTATTTCCCAATTTTCAAAAATTGTAGGAGAATTTCTTCGATGAATACCAGATGGAAGGAGTAGCTGTAGAGCACAATGAAATCTATTTGGAGCTGGTGCCTGAAAACCTGTCAAGAGCATTAAAAACTGCTCTGAGTGCTAAGGCAGTGAAGATCAAGTTGACTAACAGACACTGTCCCTGTCTCAGAGTTGGTGTGGAGCTAGTAAGTGCAACCATGCTTTTATCTTCATTATTAAGAAAAGCTTTTAAAAATCAAGTGCTTTTCCTAAGATCAAAGAGAAGTTTTGGTAGTGTTTGCTGTAATTCTAGAAAACTAAATAAAGAAAAATAATGCCATTTTCCATTTCACTGGCTTTTCCTGCCACACAGAACCAGCTTTGCAGTTTCGAAAAGGCAAGGAAGAGATGGTTGAAGAATGAAAGCTCTGTGGTTGATACATCCTTTTCTAATGTATAGTTTTCTCCATTTCTTCATTCTCTGAATCTTCTGTGGATTATCACCTTCTCAATAATTGAAGCCATTAGGTGAAGGAGGTTTCAGTGTACTGTTTGTCTCTGTTTTGCTTTTGTTTGTCCTGCTTTTCCATTTTGAACTGCTGTCTTCCAGGGTTTTTTTGGTGTTGTTAACACCTCTTCACTAATTCACCTCTTCAGCTCTAAGGATTGCTTATACATAATAATGACTGATACCTCACAACATCTTCTGTATTCAAACTGAAGTCCGCTTGAGAGCGGACTGATAGAAACCTATGGAAAACTGGAACCGAGTGTCTGGGCCACTCGGTATTTCCCAGAGTGGCTCTGAAAATCTGAATTCACAATTCAAGTCCTGTGTTTAACTGCAAGAGTATCCTCTTCTCCCTCAAGCCATCCTTATCAAGCAGCAGTCGGATTGTGACACATGACATTCCCGTGGGGGTTATTCCCAGAAGATTATGGAACGACTTCAGAGAGCCCAGTGTGCCAGAGTTTGATGTAAGCTATTTTTATATTCCTTAAGGAAAGGGGAGGTTGCAAGTGGAATGCTGTTGCTGCAGAGTATACTACCAGTGAGTCTTGGAGAGGAGGTGAAAGAGGGAATGATGGAGGCTAGAGGTTTGGAGAGGGATGGAACATGGCTTCCATCTTGACAGAGGAGTCCAGAACCTGTAAAAATAGAGCAGGTGGTTAGCAGTTGTTGCTGTGATATTTAGAGTAGAGGAAGGGATGAGCAAAGAACTTGCATGGCTTTAGGCAGGAGCACCTCCAAACCACACAAGTTTAGACTGTTTCAGCTGTTTAGGTAGCAAATGGCCCAAATAATCTGTTCTTTCTGAAATTCATGGCCTGCCTAGCAGAGTTCTATATATAGATGTGTTTACTCTTGATTTTTAATATCCTCTCTGTATCATTTTTGACATTTAGCAGAGTTGCAAGGAAAAGTCTGTGTGTTTGAGGTGTAGTTGAGGTCATAGATGTCTGTTATCCCTATAGCTAAGAGTATTTAAATTCAGAGGACTTAGGACTCAGTAGAAACTTGATGTATTTTGTTCTGCTATTTCAGGTTTACATCGATGCAATTCCAGAAACTATTACAGTACCATGGGAATCATGTTCTTTTCTTTTTGGCCATAGTAACAATTAACTGTTCAGTAGCACAGGTGTGGGTTCTGTGAGAATCTGATCTGCAAAAGCCTGTCTCTGGTTTATTTTGAACTGAAACTTGAGATAGTATGTCTGAAACAATTGCTAGAGCAGTGGCCTGCTGGTATAATGGGAGAGAGGTCCCTGTTCCTGAGTCATTTGCTGGTTTCAGTTATATATTGTGCTCCTTGCACTTAGTAGATAACTGAGTCAAAAAATAATATAGAATTGAAGGGAGAAATAAATGCTTCACATCCCCATCAGACATGAAATATATGTGCAAATGCAGTTCTTATATCTCTTTCTAGGTCAGTATTTACCTACCAGTGCTGAAAACAATGAAGAGTGTGGTGGAAAGAATGAAGAATCTGAGCAATTCCATTGTAAGTTGAGGCACTTCAGACATGTGTCTTACAGATCTTGGACATTGTCCTGGTTTGAGTGAGAACAGAACTAATTCTGTTCAGTGATTTTACTTTTCAGCTCAGTTCTTTTGGTTAACTGCACTGTCTGAAGGTAGCAGCCT
>WUAM01000351.1:278529-289045 GCA_024336885.1 Actenoides hombroni
GGAGAGATTCCCAAGGCGCCTGGACACTGCGCTGCTGGGCCCCCTGCTCTGGGTGCCCCTGCTGGATGGAGCAGGGGTGGGACACCAGAGCAGCTCCAGAGGGCCCTTCCAGCCACCACCACGCTGGGATTCTATGAAGTCCATGCTGCCGTTGTAAAAATGTGGGAGGGTCTGAGTTATCCTGGTGAAAGTTACAGCCTGGTTGTGCTGTGGATTTGTAGCCTGAAGATTCACCTGAAAACTCAGCAGGAAAAAAAAAAAAAAAAAGCAACTTCTGTAGTATCTGTAAAACTGAAACCAGTAAGAAGCACAAGTCAAACCACGTGATACCTTTGTTCTAATATTAAAGAGCAACCATCTGGAGAGAGTTGAAGGGAGCAGTCTGTGGCTGTCCTGAAAGCAGAAGCTGATAAAGCCGAAGGGGAATTTTCTTTTGATGGGAAAATTCCCATTAGCTGAAAGTTTTTTTCTCTTTGCAGAAACCTCACAGGTTCGATGGACTTGTTCTTGAGCCAGCTTGGCAGCAAGGGAGGACTTAAATCCCATCCTGGAAATCCAGCTGCCATGGGCTCAGCATCAGCCCTGGCTGCAGCAGGATTGGGTTGCATTGCCCATGAGCCAGGCGACAGCGCTGAAACTGGATGAAACTTTTCCTGGGGCCAAAAGATGAAGTTGAACCTTGGCTGGGTTTTGTTTTGTTTTTCTGCAAGCTAAGGAAGTCCTGGCAATGCAGCCAGCCTGATGAGTTTGTTATCTTAAAGACCAACTGGGTGCTGGTGACAGAGCCAAGGCAAACCAGGAAGGAGAATCAGAAGATAATGAAGTCACCAAGGGAGGGCAAAGTCAACCAGGGCAGAAGGACAGCATAAGATACTGGAACTATTTACAGCTGAGGTTTAACTGGGATTAAAGCAATGCTCTTCCCTCAAGGCAGCCTCTGGTAGCTGTGACTAGTTCACCCTGTCCTCAGTGAAAAGGCAGTTTCTCAACGGATAGAAAGAGGAAAGACAAGGGTGCGGCTTCCAGAGGTGTAATCCTGACAGGGAGCATCCACCTCGAGGTGATACAAGGGAAGTAACACTTTTAAGCTACTTGAAACCTCGGGTTTTTTTAATGAGAAAAGTGGTGTAATAGCAGCTCTAGGCTGTCAAACTGGGTTGCGGGTTCATTCTCTACCACAGAATTTCCTCCTAGCAGCTGTGGGAAAACCAGCAGACACACAGCCCCTCACTAGACAACATACCTCCAGGGCTGGTTACATTCCATTCCCTTTTTTTCCAATTAATTTCTTAAAAATGGAGGAAAAAAAAAAGAAAAAAAAGAATAAATCCCCCCCCCAATCCCAAAGCTGCCATGCAGGCAATTTGTTTGCAAATGGCTAGTAATAAAATCACCGTGTCTGTCCTGGGAATTCCTGAGACTCCTTGGGAAGCAGAATCATTGAATCACAGGCTGGTCTGGGTGTGAAAGGAGTTTTCAGGGTCATCTCATTCAACCCCCCTGCACTGAGCAGAGACATCTGCAAATAGAGCAGGGTGCTCAGAGCCCCGGCCAACCTCCCCTGCAATGGTGCCAGGGATGGGGCAGCCACCACCTCTCTGGGCAACCTGGGCCTGGGTCTCACCAGCATCAACATTTTAAGGAAATAAATTATTAAGGAAGAAAAAGTAGAGCAAAGCAGAAAAGCAACTGGTGATGGAGCCAGCAGGACTCTGCAAGGAAAACACTGGCACTGCTGGTCCTCTACCAGGACCCAAAATAACAAGGTCCTTGCAAGGGCAGTGATGACACGATGAGTCCTGGTTCGCACAGCATCTGATTCCCCTGTCAGTGAAATGACAATGCTGGTTTGAGGCCATGGAATCACATAATCATTTTGGTTGGAAGAGACCTTTAAGACCATCAAGTCCAACCGTTAACCCAGCACTGACAGGTTGCCACGTGGAACAAGACTGGGATTAAACACCCGCTCCGAGGAGCATGTACTGAGACTTGTCCTGCCAGCACCAGCCCAACCCAGCTTCTTCCAGAGGGATGCACGTGGGAGCTTGTGGATCCCTCATCCCCTTCTAGCATGATGACCCCTCGCTGCCAGGTGATCCTCAGGAGATGCACTGGGGACATTAGGCTAGCAGGAGCCTCTTGTGTGTCCCCAACTCCAATTTTAGAGACCCCCCCCGAAGTAGAAATAGCCTCTAGCACATCCATGAGATGAGCCTCAGCTCCAGCTGGTTCAGACAGCAGGGTCCAGAGGGCTCAAAGTCCCTCAGTGGCACCCTGGAGAGGTGCTGTCCCCATGCCCAAATCCTGGCTTCATGTCCCTGTTGTTCTTCACAGCCCCTGTTACAACATCTGGTGCTGTCTCCTTCCTTCCACACTGCCCTTACTGGTATTACCACAGTAAGCCCTAGGAGGAAAATACCTATGAAACAACAGAGTTTGGAGGTAACTGGGAAAAAAAAAAAGAAAGAAAAGGAAAGAAAAAAAGTGGATTTTGGCAGCATACTTGGTACATGCTGAGGAGAAGGGAAGAAACAAGTGAGGGATGAGGAAGAAGCTGTCCCAGATGCTTTGGAGGCAGATGCCCAGCAGCTCACCCTTATCTGCCAGCCCTTTCCAAGCCCCATCTGTCACCTTTTCCAAGCCAGCTGAGCACTGACACACCCCATACACCCCCTCCCTCCCATCCCTTGGGGGTACTACCTTCACCCACCGGCTGTCCAGGACTTGACTTCCCTCAGGAGGAGATGCTGCAAGAGTTCAGCCGAGACAGGAGGGCAGCCAGTGGCACATCTAAGGTGGAGCAGCCATCCCTGTGATGGGGACAGAGCCGTGCCCCACGTGCAGGTCAGGACTGAGCAGGGATGGGGACCCCAGCTGAGTCTCCTCTCCGGACACAACGAGGTCTTTGCAGCATGAAACAAGGGTCGTGCCAACCCCTCCGCTGCTCCTGCCAGGCATCCGACAGCGCGGCTGGGAAGCCAGTGCTGGCAGAGAGCTGACACCATCCCAGCATGAATATTACATGAGGACCTGAGAACCTGAGATGCCGACACAGGCTGCGTGGTGGCACTGAGATCAACCCCTCCGTGCCAAAGCTTGGGACTGGTTTCCTAAAGCACCGTGATCCTGGAGAAGATGCTGTTGCTCACCTGCCTGCTCCCCTCCAAAACAGTGCAAGCTGCTGGACTATTCCAACCCAGTTCGGCAGCAGGGCAAAAACCCAGGTTCCTACAAGTTTGAGGGTGTAGGACCAAACACCTCGACTCTGTTCCCAAGTAGGGGCAAGCCTCCAAGCAAGCTCAAAACTGTATTAGACACCAGAGTCTCCATTTGGACTCTCCCCTCAGATTTTATGGTGTCTGACACAGGATGGGGCAGATGAATTGTCTTCAGCTGAGGGCTGAGAGCACATTCAGTCTGCTGCTTCCAGACGCTTGGTCCTTTAGGGTTTTACTTTTGAGGCATGGGCAGGGAGATAGAAGCAGCCTCTCCTGGCCAGCTTCTAGTTAAAGATACGGTTACAGGTTAGTGGTTAATTATTCATGGCTGAAAAAGACATTTTAATCATTGCTTTTTACTGGGGAACTGGGAACAGGGTTTCCATGGCTCTTTTCTTTGGAGGAATCATGCCCGTCAGGTGAGTGATGCCTCCATCACCTTCACGCTACCAAGACTTCCAGTTCTCCCACCTGTACTGGGGACAGACCCCACAGGGTCATCCCACACACACTACCCTCAAGCCCAGGGAAGACCCCAACCCTCAGACCCAGTCTGCCTCTCCCCACTGCCTGCACAGCCAAACTGGGAAGAGGAGCCAGTGAGGACTAGGCTGCTCAGTACAGAGAGATCTCTTCCCATTTCTTCTTGAGCCTGTCTTCTTCTTCCTGACTACATGAAGATATTTCTCTCCTTTCCTCATCTCTGCTCCGACACCATTCATGAGGAGAGTCCATCAGTAAGATACTGCCATAAACTGGTCCTTAAAATGCAGTGCAAGGGATATAAGCCAGAAAAGACCTCACTGACTGGGCCATGTCCCGTGGTGGCTGCAGGTCCCCTGGACTGCAGGAGATCAGCCTGCACTTGGAGACTCGAGCTTAATTTTCAGTAGATCTGCTAAGACAGAGAGCTGGAGGATGCTGCTGTTGGGAGAGAGCTCAGACACAGTCTGGTCTGGGATTGATGCAAGCAGCTAGGGATAAAAGAAAGGTGGAAGCTGAAGAAACTTGTCTACATGGATGATGTGGCAGCCTGACCTGTGAGCGCAGGAGCTATAAAGCTTGTGCCGAGTCCCATTTGCCCAGCCCTGTGCTGATGACCTGCACCAAGACCCTCTTCTGCCCTGACTCCTGGCCAGGCTGTCCATGTCCAAGCTGGGAAACTCACCCCTGGGCCAGCACCCATTCACAGCTGATGGAAACCAGGCTCCTCTCGAGACTTCATGGTTCCCTTCCAGTGCTACAAGGGACTGCTCCAAACCTGTCTTTTACATTTGGCTGTTGCTGTAGGTAAATGTTCTCTGCAGGCTCTGAGGCCTCGGGATACACATCCAAGAGACCCAAGCTCCTCCAAGGCTGACAGGCTCAGCTTTAGAGAAAGGGAGAGCACACCACATGCAGGAACAGCCACGACATGAGCTAGGAAAGCTGGGAGCGAGGAGGAGAAGGAGCGAGGAGAGCAAACCTACTTGTGCTCCTTTGTCTTCTCTTTGCCTTTGCTGGAGCCGGTGGCCACACATCAAGGGAACAAAAGGCAAAAAAAGCTTCAGTGCACTTCAAGTGCTTCAGATCAGACCATAGCATCAGAAGAGGCTCCTCTTCCCTTGGAGTCTCTCTGCTCCTCACCAAGTGCCCCATCCCCAGGCTGCAGTCATGGGCAACCTTCACTTAACAGAGAGAGCTCAGCTGGAGGAGATGGGCTGGACCTAAAAGTCCTCATCCCAGACCAGACTGACACTAGGACCTCATACCCTGACACCGTGCAAGAAACACTGACTCCTCACCTCCCTGTTCCACTTTGCAGACCCCTGCTCTGTCTGCTCTCTGGCTTTTTAAAGCTGTTTTTGTGGCTCCCATGTTTCCCTGTCTGGGTCGGTCCTACCTCCCTGTTCTTCTTCCCAGTCACTCTTCCCTGGCTAATCTCCCACAATGTGCATCAGCAAAGTGGGGAGGAGCAAGCAACTAACCAGCTCTAGAAAGTAATTAGGAGGGCTGGTTGTTAATTATAGCTTGTTAACCCTGTTTCACCCCATGGCCGTATCTGTGCTGGGGATATGGGGCAGGAGGGTGGCTTCAGAGCATGGACCTCCAGCTCCCTCTGCACTAAGCTGCTGGAAAACCACCCAGAAAAAAAAATAAATATAAAATTGATGTGTTGCTGGATGTGTTTTTAGAGAGGTGAAGTCCAGAGGACCAGCTACAGCACCAGGCAGGGGGTAGGGCTTAGTGCTGGGTGGGGGTCTTGGAAGACCAAGGTCCTACTGCTCAGCCCAGCACAGGCAGGGATCAGCCTAGAGCCTGGGCTGGAGAACGACCAAAGAAACTCACCCAGAAGGTGCTTCTGAAACAAGAAGCTCTGCTCTCTCCCTGCACTGACACTTCCTCTGAGAGCAAACCAGCAGAAATCATTCCCTTGCCAGCTGAGCTGGTCACTGGAGCAAGCAGCCACCGGTGCCAGCAGCTCAGCTGGTTCATCTGCATTGTAAAAGCTGCCCCAGTGCCCCTGCCCTGTGCCAGGAGAGGATTTAAATCACTCCACGTTCTCTCCGGCAGCTTGCGGATGTGGTCTGAGCTCCCTGCCAAGCCCCGGTTCACCTCCATCGCACCCCGAGCGTGGCCCGTTCAGCTGGGTCTGAACACACAAGCCCTTTGAGTTGCTGTGGGGATGAGCATCTGCACCCCCTCTCCCCAGTGACTTGCTGGTGTGAGACCTTCCCATGCCACAGCTGGGCTGGGAAACTCTCCCTTCCCATCAGTGCCCATTGAAACTGCCCTTGGGGGTGCCAGTGTCTGGTGTCTCCTCAGTCCAGGATGGGGAGGAACGTCCTTGAGTAGGTGGGAGAGGGCAGTGCCTGAACCTGCATCCTTCCCCAGCTCATTTCACTGGTGGCTTGGATGAGGGATGCAAGAATGTTCCTCTTGCTCTGTGTCTCCCTCCTCCTGCAGCTCTTTGCTCTCCAACACACGGTGCTGCTGGTCCTGGGCACTCAGATCATGAGTGCCTGAGTGAAAGAACCAACTGCACTACATGAGAGGTCCAGAGAACCTTCTCCAAGGGGCTGGTGGAGCAGCTAACACCAGGTTACTCTTCTCCCTCCCCTTGTCCCTTCCACACCAACCCTCACTGCAAAAGGTGCCTCTCTGACTCCAGACAGACACAGTTTGGGCACTGGGTGCTTGAAAAGGTCACAGATTTCCCATTAGTGGTACCCCCAGAGAATTCTCATTTTATGCTTCCAAGCAACTTGGTCTTAAACATTCTGAGCATGAACTTGTGGTCTTGCCCTGCAGTCGTTTCAGGGGATGCAATAACACAAGAGGCTGGAGCTGGTGAGTGAGCCCGGGCACCAGGAAGGTCGGGGGAACTTGGGGTACCTGAATGGTAACACGAGGTGTCTTTTCTCTTTCCCTTTAGCCTTAGCTCTGCAATCACAAAGAGCAATCCATTCAGAGGCGATTTGTCCCACCCCAGACCCTCACCCGCCTTCTCCCCTCAAAACCCCCATCGGCCACATGCACCAAGCAATCACCCAAACCCAGTTTTGAGCATGCCAGAGGGAAATCTCACTGCAACAGGACTTCCCAACCCACTGGCATCCAGGAAACTGGGTACAGAGGTAGTGGCAGTACTGGTGATGCTGAGGTGAGGAGGGAGGAGGGAAAGAGGGGGAACAACACAGGACGACAGGGAAAGAAGATGAAGGGATAAATGGTGTGGCACTGGGTGCAGATGGATGGACAGATGGTAGCACAGTAAGATGGATGGATGGATGGATGGATGGATGGATGGATGGATGGATGGATGGATGGATGGGTAGATGGGTGGATGGATGGGTAGATGGGTGGATGGATGGGTAGATGGGTGGATGGATGGACAGATGGATGGACAGATGGATGGACAGATGGATGGAAGAATGGAGGGAGGGATGGGTTGAATTGGATGGATGGATGGACAGATGGATGGATGGATGGGTAGGTGGATGGATGGATGGATGGATGGATGGAGGGATGGATGGAGGGATGGATGAATGGTTGGAAAAGCACTGGCATGAATGGACAGCTGGACAGACCTGTACTGGGATGAAGGGAAGGAAGGATAGAGGGAAGGAGGGAGGAAAGGAGGGACAGATGGACAGATGGTGAGGACTGCAGTGGTGGCTGGAAAGAAATGCAATGAGATGGATGGATGCATAGGATCATATCGAGATGGACTGATGGACAGATGGGCAGATGGATGGGTAGTGATAACTGCACTGAGGGGAATGGGTGGATGGGTGGGGGGATGAATGAGTGGATAGCTCAGCAGACAGCCAAATGTTATCCTCAAAGCTCCTTTGGAAGGCCCCTGGATAGAAGGAATTGTGTCCTTGCCAGGCATAGGGGAGGACAGACTGACTATGAAGAAGCCTGTTCTTTGGGGAGGAGGAGTGGGGTGAGCAGGAGAAAGCCCTGCCCTAAGAAGAGGGCAGGGAGCAGTTAGGACCTTTCCCTGGGTCCAAACACCATGCAGAGGTTGACACAACCACATGCGTGTCACATACATGCACACACCATGCCCAAAGGGCCTGAGCGAAGCAGGGACACCATGCCCAGTACCTGGGATCTTCAGGGTCCTCACTGTTTGGAAGAGACACAGCCAGGAGGGTGAACGTGAGGAAGAAACAAAGCCACCCAAACAGACACACCCTCCCATAGCCCATGGGAACCAACCAGGACAGGGAAGAGGTTCATGCTGCCACCACCCCCTGGGAAGATCCCCCTGGGCTGATACTGAGAAGGTTCATTCAGGGCAATGCACACCAGAGGGTAAGGTCCCACTCTGGCCTTGGCCAACACTGCATGGCCAGGTATTGAGGAGACATTGTCCCACAGCTCTTTGCAGCCACCCAGGCCTTGCTTGCCAGTTGTAGGACAACACTCTTCTGTAGGTATCTTCTGCAGGTTTCTTCTGTATCTTCTCCACCTCCCTCCAAATATTGAGCAGCATCAATGAACAATAGACCTCACATGGATGGGTTGGGACTGGGATCATTGTCCTGGACTCACCAATGCCAGATAAACTGGTTTCTACAGAAACAGCCTTATCAATGGCACCTTTGGGAGTCCACTAGCCCTATAGGTGGAGTGGTCACCATCATACTATGTGGGATATGGCTGTAGAGGGGCCACAGGACCTGCCTCTCCTTTACAATGTGCCATGGAAGAGGTTTGCAGGTGTGGCTGGGTCCTACAGAATGGTCCTGGGATGAGAGAAACCCCCCCCCCCCCCCCCCCCCTCCAAAACAACAACCAACCAACCAAGATCCCACAATTCATGACATTCTGGTACCTTGCTACTGACTTGTATCCATCGTTAAACTTAATCCTGAGTGAGGCACCAAAGAGAAAGAAAAAAAACCAAACCAAACCATTATCAGGCTTCTTGAAGGATCCCACCAGCAGCAAGGGAGACATTGATCTGCTGAGTGCAGGGACATCCCTTCCAAGGAAGGGTGGTGGTGTGTCCCACCACCACAGAGTGTTCCAAGATACACTTGTGTGTCTATAGATAGACTGGGGTCCTCTGCTCACAATGTCCCCAGGAAGAACCTGGCTGGTGGCAGGACCTGCACTTCTGGCACAGGGCACAAGAGTCGTCACCGCCCTGGCAGAGCCAGCATCATCCATTGCTCCTGCTAGAGCTGGAAGATCTCCTATACTGGAACAGCTTGGGGTCAATCTAGGTGACAGGTGCCGACAGCTTCCAGGGAACACCTCAAGCTGTTGGAGGCTCTGCCTTGGGACTCACAACAGCTCCTGATCCATCACTTTGAACACATTTTCCAAGCCCTTTTCCTGCTTCTCAGGGTCCTCAGGAAGCATTTTTTTTTCCTCTAGCAATTTAATGCTACATTGACAGGGTTGCAAAAAGGGTGGGGGAAGCTTGGCAGGGACTGATAGTCTTTGGGACATATTTCACTTTTATTTTTGCTCAGGATGAGGAGGCCAGACTTGTCTGGTTATGCTGATGGAGACCCTAGTCCCGTGTGTGACATCCCTAAGATGTGTGCCCAAAGGCCACACTTCAGTTAGCAATTTTGGACCCTCCTTATCTACTCGGACACGGAGGTTATGGATTGTCTGCACCGATCTTCCACGACAGCCAAGGATGGAGACACACCACATCCAAAGGCTGAGTCAGATCCTATGTCCCTTGGGAGATTCATCTTTCCTTTGACTTCATGAGTTGGACTACATGACTTTAAAGGTCCCTGCAAACCCAAACCGTTCTATGACTTTAGGGGCAAACTAGGAAGATGTGGATCATGGCAAGAACCTTGCTGAGCTTCCTAGGGCCATACAGGATGGTGTTGAGATGAACCTCACAGCTCTATCTATTTTTTACCTCTCTCTAGCTGCTCTGGAAAGCCACCATGAGCAGTAATAATGCCAAGCAAACACGCTTGACCAGAACAGGGCAACCAGCAAGGTGTCCAGGCCTGTCAGGAGCGGGGAGTTTTGCTTCTCCCAGACTCCTCTCACGGGTATTTTCATCACCAAGTTCAACTCCAGTTCTTGGCAACGATCCCAGCTTTGGAGCAAGTGACCCATGGGGATAATTAGTGGCAGGCAGAGGGTTGAACCCAGCCAGACACGTCTTGGATCCACTGGGTGCACACAAGAAAAGGCACCATCAATAATTCACCACGACCAGATTGCTTTCGGCTGCAGAGCGCTGTCCTGCCCATGAATATTTCAAGGTCAAATGCTATCAGGTGGCGCTTCCTGGGATCTCAGTTTCAAGGTGATCAGGAGCCATGACTTGTACAGCCCTATCCCGTCCAAATTTTGGCAGTCCAGTGGGGTCCCCACTCTCTCTGAACCGTCTCTGGAAGTTCCCTTCTCTCTCCACTGGCCACAGACAAAATCTAAGGATATGTCTATGTTGGTAAATAAATGGACCAAAGCTCATTCTCTGGCCATGATACAACTTGTGTCCCACAGGTGAAGTTCCTTCTCCCTGCAAACAACATTCAGGCTCCCAGTTTGGTTTGGGGTGATCCCTGGTCTATCATATCTAATGGGTGTAAGGGTGTGAGCAACAGGATGAGGGAGGTTCTGCTCCCCCTCTACTCTGCCCCAGAGAGGTCACCTCTGCAGTACTGGGTCCAGTGCTGGGCTCCCCAGTTCAAGAGAGACAAGAAGTTACTTGAGAGAGCCCAGCAGAGGCTGGGAAGGTGCTGAGGGGCTGGAGCATCTCTGTGCTGGGGCAAGGCTGAGAGCCCTGGGGCTGTGCAGCTGGAGAAGAGCAGCCT
>WUAM01000352.1:343-13832 GCA_024336885.1 Actenoides hombroni
CTCTTGTCTATGATATTTCCTATTTGATCTAAGAAAAAAAACCAAAAACCCCATCTTTCATATTTCAGAAGAATTCTGATTTTCCTGCTTTTTGCATTTATTGGCATATTTCAGATGTGAACTATTTTTATTTTAAAGAAGACAAAGGGCTAGTTTTCATTCAGTCCTAGTGTTCAACATAGCTTTTTTTGGTGGCTTTTTATTTTAAGAAAGTGAGCAGTTTTGATATTATGTGAATATATGTTGTGGAAAGCTTTCATTTCTGAGGGCATGTCCCTACTTTAAACACATGTGCTGGATGTGACTCTATTTCAGTGTCTGTACGTAGTCTCATGTAATGCTTTACATGCTCATTTGATGAAGCTTGCCCTGTACTTAAGGTCTCACTCTACTGCACAAAGTAAATAAAATGCAGAACAAGTACCCAGTTCAGCTTTAGGAGGTCTGAGGAATTTTTTGCCAAAGCAGGTTGTCCTGGGATTGAATTCTACTGTAATGTCTGTATGCCACATTTAAGTTTTGTTTTATTTCAGGTAAGAAGCTTGAAAATGCAGGGACACATGATTGCAAGGGGAAGAATGGCATGATATGTTACCTTTGCATGAGCTAAATCCACCACCCTGGTAGTCTTTTCAATTTGAGCTGTGAGCAGTGATAGCTTTTCAGATGGAACTGGTGGGAGATGGATCAGTTCCTCAGAACTTACAGAAGTTACAGTCAAAAAACTTACAAACGTCTCATCCTAGCGCCCCTGGGAAAGGAGCTAGAACTTACAGAACTTCAGTTCATCAGAACTTACTTGGTCTTGGCATCCAATACCTGAAAACACATTGAAATTGTGGTGCTTTAATGCATGGCTTTCAGTTTTTCTGTTCTCTATGTTTAGTTTTATGGTAGAAGAGCTTCTTATCTTAATTTCTAATGATTATGAAAAAATAAGGGCATAGTTGGCAAGGATACGGCTTCATGTTTCCTTTTCTACCTGTGAAGTTGTCCAAGAGATGGAGAAATAGTCACAAAAGCATTCACAATTATCACAGGGATTATTTGGTTATCCAGATTTGTCTGAAAATTACCTACTTGTTTATAATTAACTGAAGTTAATTTTATTCAATAAACTTTACATCACTGTTCAGTTCTTTTAACTTCTGATTTATGAGACTAGCAGTAATTTTTGGAATTCTCTACCAATGGATTAACTTTCAGTTTATGCAAGGAGCTTCTGAAAAAAAAGCATAAAATCTCAGTGGTCCTAGCACAGCTTCTCAGTATGTATAGTCGGCAATGTGAAGAGCAACATCTTGAAGCCCTGGTTTTGTTTCACAGCAAAAGGAATGAAGACAGAAGAAATATGGCAAATGTGCTGTGATTGAGTCTTTGTTCAAGGTGCACTAAGGTGTTGGGTTTTGTACAGAGACAGGGGAAACCTGCATTACCACCTGATGGGCTGCTCTTCCTGTTCTATATTCAGAGTTTATAACTGTCTTTCAAAGGCCAAATAATGATTTAAAATAAATATCTATGCCTAAGTGAAATTCGGCATTAGACATAAAAATTGAATGAAAAATAGTTTATGCTTTTTACTAGAATTTGAGAACTATGCTTTTAAATAAATTTTTTTTAACATCATTTCTAGTTAATATTAGAAAAGTTAATGGTTTTGTAAAGGTACCTTTATTTGACATACATAGAAATGGTATTGGATGGGTGTATGGAACGTACCTGGCAATCTATAATTAACTAATCTTCTAAATGTGTAACATTTAAAGCTCATGATGAAGATAAACTGACCTAAAAAGTAAGTGCAAAAAGGAAAAAGAACAGACAAACCAACCCATCTACTCTTCTGTTTCTGTACAATGTTAGTAATGATCTTTCAGCATCTGTTCAGCATTCTGCAGCTAGTGCAGCTGATTGAAAAATTAAATACACATATTCACATTTATTTATTGTGATTGTGTAGAGAGGTTGTGTTGTGGTTTTTCCTTTTGAAAGTCATGCCCACTTTTGTTGGAAGGAATTTGTATTTCACACCTTCCTTGTGTCAGTGATATGGAGATTATGCATGTATCAGGCAGGATATCCAATGGGATAATGGAATCTACATAATTTCAGAAGAAACAAAATTCTTTTCTATTTCTCTCCATTCATACTACATGGAAAAATACATAAGAGCTCTTTTCCTCTCTTAGCCAGATATACCACATTGTTTTCTTTCTGTAGCAAAACTGTTTAATAGGTTTTTAAGTTTAGAGAATGAGAAAGTTAACTGTCAGTCTTGCTGATGACATTTTCTAGGAGGAGAAAAACCACAAGACCTTGCTGTCTCCAGCTTTACTCTTCATAGGAACTTGTATGTGTTGGCAGCGTAATGATTTGAGCTGAGTTAGATTTGTATGGTATTTATATAAATCCATTTTATAGTTTTGTTGGTTTTTTTTAAGTTTGGCTACACTCTTGTCGTATTAGATAAACATCTGGTGTGTTACCTTTTTTGTATGTTTGTATGTACAAATATGTTGAGGCAGGGGGGAAGCTAACCAAATAAATGGCTGCATTAGAACATTTTTCTGTTTTACCTGCTGGCAACCAAGGAGGGATTGCTGCCTTTTTTTTATACTTCTTCAATTAGAAAAATGAAAATAATGTAAAAGGAGTGTCACAATGTCACAAGATGTCTTCTCCAACTTCATAGTTGCTCAGGTTCTATTCCTAAATTATTTGTGTTATTTTACAGTATCTATTTATCTAAAAATGTGACAATACACTGAGTAATAAAATTAGTGTATAGACTTTTCTGTACATCCTGTATATATTTAAATGACCCTGTGAGTCTCCCAAAACAAACTTTTAACATTCCAAATCTTTTACCATGCATCTGCTACTGGCATGTAGCCCCCCACCCACACAGACTTAGTTGAAATAAATGAAATTAATTCTAGCTCATGTAAGTAGAAACGCCTGTAAAATACAAAGGTAACCTTACCTTGCTGGTAAAGTTACTAAAACATAGGGTTTTCTTAAGTGGAGTTTTGTGGGTTTTTTAATTCTGCAGGATTATGCACAATTTCATACTTTCTTAAATTCTTATCTTATATGTTCCTTTTGTTTTCCTTTGCAGATGGGGCTTATACAGATTAATGAGGACTTCATATTTATTGAGCCACTCAATCACACTTTGGCTGTGACAGGTCATGCACACAGGGTGTACAGACGAAAAAGGTCCATAGAAGAGAAAATTACTGAAAAGCAAGCTTCTCAGAATCAGTACTGTGGTGTTGTTACAGGTAATATACAAATATCACTGAAAAGATCTAATGTAGCAGACATATTTTTAAGATATGTAGATAGTAGTTAAAAACAACAATCAACAAAAGCATATCTGATTATTATTGTAGCAGTAACTTGTGGTGGACTTTGAGGCAGCATGTTGAGGCTGCTGTTTCACTTCTTGGAAGAGGGAACTGTACATGGAAGAGCAGACACTGCTTCCTAATATCCAATTATAATTGAAAGTAGAAATCTTAGGGTCATTTTTTTTTACTTCAGCATAATAATTGCAACCTACTTCTTGTCCCTCTGTGTCTTCATAGTTGCTTAATTACTTAGTATGTGCAGGGCTTGTGCTTCATATTCCATTTTAAAACATTAGCACAGTTCATTCCAGTTTCAGTTAGTAATAAGTCTTGAACTTCCAGATGAGTCTGCCACAGAATTGAAATTATTTTTATAACACTGTTCTTGTTCTATGATTGACACATAGAAGAAACCTATGAAACAATCTAATGCATCTTCCTCAATGGCAGGTAGAAGTTGTTGAAGTAGGAGTGTTTCAACAATTTTGCACATAATGATAATGATAATAGTGATTTAATAGTTTTCAGTGGAGATGGGAAAAATTACTTTTGTGACAGATGACATTCTGTTGTTCCTGCTTCATCATTAGCTCCTCTTCTTCAAATGACAGAAGACATCTCAGGCTTTTGACTTCAGCATAAACTCAAGGTGTTTTTAATGTCGTGAGAAATATATATTTCCCAGGAAATAAACCAGAGTGGGTGCATGTTTATAGGCATTTTTTTTTTAAATTATTTTTTAAATTGTTTTGTGTCTCTTAACATAGTATAAGTGAGATACTGACAAAGTGGAAAGAACTAGCAGAGATGCACCAATATGGCTAGGGAGATGGATTATATTTGGGAACAGGGTTCTTTCAAGCAGGTAAAGAAAGGTAAAGTAAGTATGCAGCTATAGTCTTCCAGTGCCTAAGGGACTGCAGAGAGAAGGTGAAGCGAGACTTTCCTTAGAGGTATGCTATGACAGGATGAGAGACAACAGTTTTAACTTGCATTCAAGGAAATTTCAATTGTCCATATGGAAAAAAAATCTCAGCAAGCATGCTTAACACTGGAAGAGTTGGGTTAGGGAGGCTGTGGACTCTACATCCTCAGACATTTACAAAACATAGCTGGAAATGGCTCTAGGAGACCTATCTTAGTTTAATTCTTGCCGTGACTAGAGCAGGAGGTTGGCTTTGCTGACCTCTGAAGATCCCTCACAGCCTACACTTTTCTGTGTCTGTGTCTTTCTTCCTGAACATCTATACTTCTGTTTTACATGGTTACAGAATAAATGTGATAGGTTTTTCTTTTCCTGTTTTGGAAGTATTCTTCCACAGGTTGAAATCACAGATGAGTTAGCAAAGCAAAGTGCTTTTTGTAGCTATTAAGAAGGATGAAGTAAATGACAAGTAACTTCCTCCATCAGACTCCATAATCCTCTTACAGGCATTGTATTATATTGCAACTGCTTACCTAAAAGTGATACTTTCTGTATTAGCAAAAGCTGTTTGCTTAAAGTAAAGCTGTTTATTCTTCCGTATTAGTGATGAGACCACTCCTGCCTGCTTGTTTTTGGGAATAAGAAAAAGAGAGAAAATGAAAAGTATGTATGGTGTGTACTCTGGGAAAGGGGAGAGGGGCATCTGATAAACAGCAAAACCATGATGTGTATGAAAATGAATGAAGATGCAAACTCTTCTTTTTCTGTCATGTTCATTACCAGTCATCCTTTCACTTTCTCTTATGCTCTAAAATGGGAAAGTCAGTTTATTCTGATCTTATGCCCAGGGCTGTGACTTGGTGCAAGTAGTCTGTCAACAGAGATTCAAACAGTTGCTTGAAATAAGTTTCATTATCTCTGATAACAGCCTGAAATTTCAAAATAACTCAAGCTGTGCATAACTGATTGGCATCTGCTGGCATAACCTTACTGCCAGCAGGGTATAAATATCTACAGTTTCTAACTGATGCTATTCTACTGGCAAGAGCACTTCCTCACTTTGCAGCTACAGGTTTTGTTATTAAGTGGGGCTGCAGCAAGTTATGTACATAAAAGTGCTGTCTATGCTAAGAGCAATTTGCTGGTGTGTCATGCTGTTAGCTAGTATCACTAAAGTATTCATGATGTGGACACAGCCTTGAAAGTTGGTTGAAGCAACAAAAATAAGCCTTTATAGCAATATGTGAGGATTTTAAGACAAATCCTAAACTAAGTAGATCAATGAAACAAAGATAACAGAAATGAGTATATAGGGCTCTGATACTCTCAGGTTATGCACAGCTGCTTCTGGTAGAGTTGTAGCTGTGTGACACAAAGAAGCTATTGTCTTGGCAGTATGGCAGCTTCTCAGCAATATGGACCTTATCTTATAACAGGATCTCTTGCTTCTACAGTACTTGTATCAGAATAGGTGCTCTCAGACAGGTATTTATGCTGCTGGGTTAGAGGCAAGTTGATCTCAAAGACTGGCTACCTATCAAGCAAATGCGTATTGCAAGTCATGGGTTGTAATTATTAGAAAGAATGTATGTATGCACTGGAGGTGTTGAAGGATCACTATTGAAAATGATAGCTTTTCATGCAGAACTAGAAGAAGCAATCAAAGAAGGTATTGTTTGTTGTACATTACTATTATGGGCTGGATTGAAAGTGTCTGTACAGCCAAACTTGTTTACAGAGAACAAAGAACTTCTTTTTGTGAATGGGGTATATCTTTCTTATTAATTAGAGGAGGGAGAGATTTGTGCCAACACAAGCAGATGCCTTAGGATTTGTGAGAGTGAGCAAGTATATCCATTTGTTCAAAGTCTGTGTGATGTATTTACATATCTGCACATACACAGACCTCACACTCTATGCCTTTCTTTAGCACATTGTCCATGAAACTTTTCAAAGCAACCAGCTCACAAGAGTGTTACAGGGAAAATGTGAAAGAAGCAGATGCTATTAGAGCAAAGAGCCACATCAGAAAGCTAAGCTCTTTTCCTTCTATCTAATGTGAAGCACTTGTTCCAGGCTGAAGTTGTACAGTGAACCTAAGTCATAGTAAAGGCATGGAGCACTTTGGGAAAAAAAATAAAACCAAAAACATTTTCTCAAACGGTCATTGGTTTTCACATGGACTAGTGAGCAAGACCTCTTATGCAGGATACAGTAGATTTGAATTTTAAATCCCTTCTATATTTGGAAAACTCGAAGCCTCCTCTATGTTTCTCAGTTCTGGCAATAAACAATACATGTTTCTTGAGTTATGAGCAGATTGTGCGTCTGTTCCTGTAGTGATGCCATTTTGCAGGAAAAAGCCTGCAAATTTCTCTGGATTAAAAGCAGAAGTTTGACTTCATGGGATGGAGACTGGGCAGTCAGCTGTAAAAGCTGTGGTGGTTCTTGCTCCGCAGCCTGTTTCCATATGATAATCATGAAATAAAATGCATAAACAGTCTTGGTTATAGGTCTAAATCTATGAGATTGCACTAGATGGAGACTGGTGCTGCTTTAGGCATTGGTTTCCATTCCTTGGGTCAGAAACAAGTTGTGACTCTGCATCAAGGCATTTAAATGCCTATTCAATCTACAGTGGAGGTGTAGGTAGTGGCTTCCTAAACACCTGAATATGCCCTACTTAGCCAGAATACTGCAAATTCTGTATGGCTAGGGGTACCCATTTTCTTTTCCCTGGGAGGAGAGTAACTGGGAAGTGATGATGATTGCTCTGTAGTCTGAGCCTTGTGAATGTACTCATGGAATGCTGTTGTGCCTGAGGACTTTTAAGTGTCCAGTATTGCTGTAGTCATAGCCTGTTCTTAATACTGGCTCTGATACGTTATGCAACCTGTGGTTATAGTAACTGGATTTTCAGCTCTTTTAGTTGCTTTAGTTTGCTTTTGGTTCATCTCTTTAGTTTGCTTTGGTTTGGTTTGGGGAAGGGGGGAAGAGAGGGGCATTTATTTTGTTAAAACTTCTTGTTATTTCCTCTTAATTGTGTATTGAATGTCAAATGTACTTGCTGCAGTATTTCTAGCATTCTTCCTGGAGTACTGGAGTATTTCTAGCTTTCCTTTCAGTCATGTGAGTTTAAGTAATAAATTGATACGGAATCTGCATATTTTCTATAGTTGCACAAAGCAGAGCAGCACAGAACCCTCCTGTAGCCTTTTATTTATTTATTTATTTATTTTTGCAATTTCATGACATTTTTAAGCGGATTTATACCTCTTCAATCCCAAGAAGCATTTTTTTTCAGGTAGTCTGACTTCTGTCTTGTTAGCACATGCCTGATTGATGCAAGGTATGGGTTTTTTTGCAGGAGTTATCTCTTACATACTCTACCTTCAATAATGAGCAATTCTTGGTAATTTTTACTTATTTATGAATATGTAAATAAACAAATACTTTTGCCTAAAGCCTGTTTTGCCTGTTATCTGGCAGTAATCATGGCAGTTGTTTGAGTACAACTGGTACCAAAATTACTACTTCCATTTATTTGGAGATCTTAGGGAAAAGCTAAAATTTTCAGATAAATAAGATCTCATGTGATGGGGAACTCTGCCAAAAATTTGGAAGAGGTTGGCTGGCCAAGAACAGATTGTCCTTTGGTTTATTAACCCAGTATATATCTGACGCAAATGATGGACATTGCCTCTTGCAGCCAGCTTGTCTGCAGAGCTGTGCTGTATTCTCCTCCACTACAATCCCAAAAGACAAAAGTTTAAAGAGTTTATGGGGCTGCAGTGATGTTAGTGTTTAGCACAATGGTGCCTTTTATTGTGAACTGTTTACTGTCAGTTCTGAATACAAACACACTGCTAGCTAAAATTTCTGGAGAGGTGTGTTAGGAGACTTCTCTAACAGCCGTGCTAATATTAAATTTATTGTTTTCAACCACTAGCTGCTGTTTTGTGCAAAGTGAACAATGAATAAACTGTGTTGTTGGAAATTGCACTGGAATCAATCACTGCTCCTAGGAGGAAGGCAGATTGACCAGATGGCTCATGAGAGCTCTTTTTTTAACTGAAATGAGTTTACTATTTAAACTTAGATCTACAGTCTACTCTTGCAGCATTAGATGCTTGTATGGTAAGTCATAGCTGTATAGCTTATAGGGTGTGGCACAAATACTGACATTGAAGTTTCATTAAAAATTATTCTCAAAAGAGTGATGAAAACACACATAATGTTTTAAAAACTAGGCCATAGATACACAGTTAGTAAACACAGGCAAAGCCAGAGACTAGCTGTACAGCTAGGGCTAAGTGTTTGAAAGTTCAATATGTGAGAGGCTAAGATTAATTTTAGCTGGCTTATAAATTTATAAGCTGTTTCTACCTCTAGGCAATCAAACATGAACTATTTATTTCTGGAGAACATACACATTTTTTCTTTCAGTAAATTTATATGCTTATTTGTGTTAGTAAGACTTAAATTGTCACCAGTTGTACAGGAATCAGTAAGCCCTTCTAAAATGTAGTGAGATGGACTAAATCACTCATATAATCTTAGAATGATTTATAATCATATAATGACTACAGAAAAAGATAGACAACCTTTTTTAAACATGGATGCTTTATACATTTTACATTGAAAAGTATATATCTAAATTATATTTACATTAAATCTATGTTATACATATATTTATATTAAATCACACATCCTTATTCCACTGTTACCTTGTATTTTGAAAGTTAATTTGTGAGTTCAGTGATTTTTAAGGCATATTTTTAGCACCTTCCTGAAGAGTGACATTTCTTTGAAAGTAGTCATGTGTTACAAAATGAGCTGCAAGGATTTTGCTATTACAGATGAGACTGATTAATTGCAAAATATTTCCTCAGAATTTCTGAATTTTTAATTATTTCCAGAGCATGTGTTTCTAATCGTCATCTCAAGTATTACTTTTTTTTTGTAAACAGAGAGTCCAATGTGCCATTGTGGAAACTGGAAAAAATTTTACTTGATTTCAGTGACTTCAGTGAGATCAGTCCCAGAATTTTTTATTTGCTCTCAAGGGGATCTGACAGAATTTAGCTATTACAATAGGGAGTTTCACTTTATATTTTGTTTTAAATTAAATTATTTTAAATGTAGTTGCCAACTGCTGTTTGCATACCTAACCACCTTCTAGCTTGAACTGTGTAATTAGTTCTTTGTGTAATTAGTTTTCATTTTTCCATATGTGCTGTATTAGTAATGGGAATTTTGTCATGTTTTTTGAGGGAATACAAAATTAACAAGAGCGGTAACCTCTAGTTTACCATTGACGTAACAAGTTTTTTGATATGGAGCTTTCTGTAGGTTTAGAAGCCTGTTTCCAGGGTTTGGTTTGTTGTTTTACTTTAGCTGCTTGTAATGACAGCAGGACTGACTTTGAAGTCTTATTAGTAAAGCATCACTTTTTTTGCTTCAGACAAAACTATGTCCTACATATCATTCTCTGTTATTCATCTGAAATACCCTTTCATCTTTTCAAATCACTGAATTGTTCCATGTATTTTCTTAATACTGATTTTGTGGCAAATGTGTATTTGTCATCTTTTATGCTAAGATACATTTACATCAAGGTGTTTTCTCTGTGATTTATGAAGATGGAGAGAGAACAATTATGCAATCTCAGTGAGACTATTTTTCTGTCAAACCTAACGTGAATTTATTTTTTTTCCTACAAACCACACTAGAAGGCACACAGTTCTTCACATATATGTTAGGTGAAAGGATGTGAAGAATATAACTGACTTTATTTGAGCAGCTGGGTAAGATTACTGTTTCCGTGGTGTGAATTAACATTTCTGTGCAGTCCAGGACTTCAGTCTGAGCCTTAGCATCGGCAGTGCTAAATAAGTATGTTTTTAGAGTTCATAGCTGTTACAGTCCATGCAATCAGAGCTATATCATAATGACAGATAGCAAATCCTAGAACTACTGTAGAGGTATTTCAAAGGATGAGTTTGTCAAGCAATGTTTTATGTTACAGATGAAAGAAAATCCAAGAATCAAAAAGCATCAGAAAGTGGAAGAGGAAAAAGATACTCTTATAAATTACCTCAGGAATACAATATAGAAACTGTTGTGGTGGCAGATCCAGCTATGGTTTCGTATCATGGAACAGATGCAGCCAGAAGATTTATTCTAACCATCTTAAACATGGTAGGAAATTTAAAATTAATTTTTGTGTTTTGCCAGCAATACAAGTACTGTGGGCTGATTTCATTGCTCCTTTTAATTTTTCCGAGTGGGCACCTGTAAGGGACAGTCAGTACATGATCATCAGCAGGTTGTGAAAACTTACGTTTTACGTTTTGCAGCATAAAACCATGGTGCCGCAGAGTTGTCTGTACTGTCTTGTCTTATATGTCCAGGAAAGCCATAAAGTGAGATCTGAACAAGATGATTTTTTTGTCAGAAGCCTGTGATTTTGTTGGGAATGCTGGGGTATTGGATGATTTCTCATGATCTATGCTTGTTACGAAAATATGTTATTGAGAAGGATTGTGTCATCCTTAGTGGCTGAAAAATAGTAAAGGTTATTGCACTTGGACAATTTCATCCCCTCTCAGATCTATCTGCAGCTGTAATGCACTCATTTGGTGCATAAAGCAGTGAAAACTCACATCTGTAATGTACAAGGAAAGCTGTTCTAAAGAAGAAGCATAAGTTGAACAATAAATATAAACTTTAACCATTCTGAATGATAGGAAGAGTTATGTCCTGTCTCAGACCAGTCAGGCCACAATCCTGGATTTAACTGAATAGAAATATTCATATGAATAGTATTACATGCATGTGTAAGTATTTGGAGAAACAGGATAAAGTTTATAAAGTGGTCATTGCCATTGAGGGGAAAAGGTCTTTTTTATGCTCCCAGAATGAATATGGGCTAAGCTCTGTTCGCCCTTCAGAAGAGCAATAAAATACATTAGCTTAATGTTCTGTTTAAATTATTGGAAATTAAAGAAGCCACAGTAGAATATGATTATTTTTTTAGGTTCTTTGAGGTCCTGTTATTTTTAGTCTACAGTGTTTTGTGTGAAACACAAACATGTATTTTTATTTACTGTTTTTTATCTTAGGTTTTTAACCTTTTCCAGCACAAGAGCCTTGGACTACAAGTAAATCTTCGTGTGACTAAGCTTGTCCTACTTCATGAGACTCCGGTAAGTATATATTATCTCTGTCTTAGCCTATAGATGGTAATTCTACTTATCTTGTTGCTCCACAAAGGCTTGCAATATTCATTGACTTCAATGGCTGACAAATTTTCTCCGCTTTGGTGCATTATTTAGTTATTTACACTGCTGGGTGGCCTCAGTAACAATTAAGCTTCTTCTAGTTTCTGTGATGCACATATTGAGATTTTTCTGTGCTTGCAGTTGGAAGCTGTTTCCTTGTGAGAATCAGCTAGTCCTTATCAAAACCTGCTTGTGCTCTGCTTTTTGTGAATATATAGCTCAATACAAAATTCATCTCCCTTAAACCGAATGGACAGGAGATGAAGAACTAATGTTCTTTTTCAGGCGATCCCTAGATGAACAAGAAGTGTCATCATATAGCACTATTCTTTCATTGCAGCTTTCAGGCATCATATCAAATCCTTTCTGTCTGAAAAAAGACAAGCCAGCTGATTTCTTTTTATTCGTCTCTGGTTTGTATATCATACTTTAGGACAATGTCAACTTGGTTTCTTGTTTTTTCTACAAAAATTATGGAAATCCTTTAATACTTTATTTATTAAGAAAAAGAGATGAGCTAAGAGTTCAGGTGAACAGATCCACTGCACAACTCTCAATGCACTGCCTTCACTTTGTCTTTAACATGAGAAAAAGATGATCTGTGCTCCTGAAGTTCAAGTCATTCTGCTGTGAATATTTTATGCCACAAAAAAGAGACTATTTTTGCTTACTCATTCAAAAAATATTCTCAATTCTATTTATAGAATCCTAATTTTAATAAAATGAATTTATTTTTTTTTTATTTCCAGGCAGATATGTATATTGGACACCATGGGGAAAAAATGCTGGAAAGCTTTTGTAAATGGCAACATGAAGAATTTGGCAAGAAGAATGATATACACTTAGAAATGTCAACAAGCTGGGGAGAAGACATGTCTTCAGTTGATGCAGCCATACTGATCACAAGGTAAAATACTGGAAGATGAGCACTAAAAAATAGTCCATGGCCTAATATGAACATAGATCAATGGAACTGATAGGTGACCAACACATTTAGGATTTCCTTTTTCAATGAGTTCAACTTGAGGCTTCTTTCCAGAACACAAATGTGATGGTAAAGTGGTGGTAAAAATGTTTCAAAAAGCAATAGTTCCCAGATGCTAAACATCTGAAATGACAACCTAGTCACTATATTGTTTTTTCTTTGGTTATAAAGCTAAGGCCATGGATTGGATACCTTTCTCCATGTGTCTTCATTTAAAAGAGGCAGTACACACAGAACTGTAGATACTTTCATTCTAAATAGAAAAAAATATTTAGACCATTCAGAGCTGGATCATCATGATATTAGGCACATTACTGAGTTATGCTTCCCTCTAAGGGACCTAGAACTATTGTGTTTTGTTCTGTGCTGAAGGTACATCATGTACACGGTATGTGCTCTGCAGCCACAGGGGTGTGATCTCAGATCTGCAGTTCCTTATAGGTTTAGGCTGTAAGTGGCATTCAGAGGGATGCATCTTGATGTTCAGAGAGTGTACTGTTATTATCCAAGGTAAAAGACCTTGGTTAAAAAGATGGTTCAACTGGTCTAGGGTTGGGCTTAGTGCCATTTTTGAGGTAGACCGTAGACTGGATGACCTTCAGAGTTCCCTTTCAAAGAAAATTCCTATGGTTGGATATATTGGAATATGATTGTGTGGTCCCATGCTAGATGGGGGAGCAAGCATGTGTAATCTTTAAGCTTAAGTGTAGCCTTACAGTATTTATTTAGGGCAATCTCACTAGGAGCTATATGGATGTTTTAAAATTAGTTTGCATTCTGATTACTCCAATAGCTGTAATATATTTAGATTTTCTGAAGCAGAAAAATGTTTCCCTAAATTTCATTGTTTTGGAGAGCAGTCACATAGTGGAAGCAGGAAATGAAGAAGTCTAAAAAAAAGGTGACAGCTTTGTTGCTACTTTTGCTGTTTAATTGCTCT
>WUAM01000352.1:20258-32282 GCA_024336885.1 Actenoides hombroni
TTCTTGATGTTTTCTGTTGCACATCTCATCTAAACATCATTCTATTTAGAAATTGGATACTTCTGCTCTGAAGGCAGTTCATAATGCTGTGTGTTGTTGATTAAAAATGCACTAACTAAATTTAATTTTGAAACAATGGGTTAGTAGTTATCCATTCTTGTTTAGAATTATTTTCTATGGTTAGCCAACTCATTCAAGCTCAGAAATCAGTCCCAAATCTGATGAAAGCTCTTGTTTTCTCTTACTGGAGTAAGGACCTGTTTTCCCTTCCATGGGCATGTAAAGTAACTAGAGTAATGAAAGTTGTATTCTGGATTTCAGTTAGAAGGGGACTTCAGTGTGCTTTAACCAGGTTCTTGCTTTCAGTGTTAGACTCAGTTAATAACTTGTGCCACAACTGCCTCTACATGCATTAATGGTAATGCTGATATCTTTGTCCTATTTTGCTAAGAGAAGAGTGGAAAAGAATAAACGCAAATACTCTCAGTGGCATTTCTGAGGTCTTTGTTGTGTGCTTTATTGCTCTATTTTACATCTCCTCTTACTTGGAACATTCCATATCCTCTCGTTTGTTTTGCGTAGTTTCAGTATGCCAGTTCCATATGTATATATAAAGTGTGGAGGTATGTAGATATCTATATCTACATCTATATCTGTGTGTGTCATATACACACACAGGAATGTTGTTATAATGTGAGGGAATATTTAAGTTGCTGTGTGGGAATTATAGAACAATTTTTGTGAGTCATTGGTAGTTCTAGCTAGGCTTGTAAATCTTTAGTAAGAAGCCTAGTCTCAAATGTATGTAATGCATTCATATTCTTGGAAATTAAAGGAGTTATTACATACTTTCAATGTAAATCAAGAACTAAGAATGGTTTTTATACTTTCCTCTTGCCAAGTCATAGCAGTACTGTTTCCCCCAAGCCCCAGAATGAAACTCTGGATGCATAGCATAACCATAGTCAGAGTCAGCCAAGAGGGAAAAACAAACCAAAACCAAACCAGCCCCTTAATGTTATGAGAACAAATCTATTACATAAGCAAAAATCTTTCTGATATTGGGAGTTTTAAAATATCAGATGGTATTCTTTTGCATTTGAAAGTATGATCTGTTCTTTTTTTTTTTCACTTTCATCAGTTAATATTTGTGGCAGTTGTATGAATATGTGTGGAAGACTGCCTATGTCCTTAGATTGTCTTTACACATGTTCTCTTGCTTCACCACAAGTCCCATATTTCTAATCATTCTGACATGTTGCTTAACAAGACAATAAGTCCCTTGTGTCACATAGTGCAAAACAAAGAATTGTATTACAACCCAGTGCATTAATGCAATTTGTTGCAGGTTTGAAAAAATAAAAGAACTTCCTTCTGTATCTGATTATAGTTTCTTGTTCACCACCTTTGGCTCAATTTCCAGGGCTCTTCTAAGTGGTTTTCCAGAGTTTCTGTATCAGTTTATTTGCAAGACTTTTTACTAGCACTATTGTTTTCCTTGTCTGCTCTGTAATTATCTGGCAATGCTGACTGGAGATTCAAAAGTTATATAACCCCATGTCTCTGGCTGTGTGGCCTTTAACAAGTGTCAGAAATATGCTAGCCTCTTGAGATTGCTTTTGCGTCTAAATCACTCTGTGGGAATAATCTGTGGCAAACAAACAAACAAACAAACAAACAAAAGAGCTCTTGGAGTAGTTACATTTGTAAAAGTGCTAAGTATCACTAGTCTACTGTCTCATCTGAAGAACCAAATTTTTCATGCGTTTTGTTCCTGGATAATAAGTGTTTCTATACATGTGTATCTTTACTGCTATCAGTCTATCTGTGTATCTGTCTAGCTTCATGGACAGAGCATAAAAATAAAATCTCTGGCAGATATGGTCCCTCTCTAAAAATTAGAGACCATTACTCTGTGGTACAGCTAAAGAACATAAATGCATTTATCTGTGTATGTCAGAATGAAGTTCAAGTAACTAGGTTGTACTTTGCTTAGATACTATAGGTGTGTGATTTTTGTACCTTGTGCCCCATTGGTTCCCTCCCCATCTCCCCAGTTCATACATGCCTCAGCAGCTCTATTTTTACTTAAAAAAAATAACATGAGTTATAAACACTCCAGTAAAAAGCAGTCTTATTTATAGACGTATGTCTGGACTAAACTCTGTGTTGGAGATAGTATAGTCTTCTCCCAGAGAGTTAGTTTGGAAGCCTTTCACTACTAGAATGGGAAATGCTAGCAGAAATGGTTCTCCACCATGTATTCCTATTAGTCATTTTAACCGTTGACTTTTTAACACAAAAAGTTTCTTACTCTGCTGTAAATGCTGAATTACAGTGCTGCCTTTGGATCTGATGCTAAGCACTGAACATATTTTCATTTCAGATGAAAGACAGACTAATTTTGACTTGTTATATCTCAAGATATAAGATATAGGGAAATAAATAGAAATTATGTACAACACAATTTAAATATATGGTATATGTTTTGTCACCTGATTACTCCTAAATCTGTTCTGAGAAAAAACTGAAATTCAAATGTTCTGGGCAATCCTGGCCTTTGCTTCCCCATGCTCTTTGTTAAGATAAAGGTGTTCTGTATTTATTCATTGAGCCATGCAAAATATTTGTAAATAGGTCACAGAGCTGTTACCAGTCTGACAGCTTGGCTTGCTTAACATTTTTCTTTTCCCCCCAATTCTAGGAAGGATTTCTGTGTACATAAAGATGAACCATGTGATACTGTTGGTAAGTAAATAAACATAAGAGACTGTGTGGATAAACCACTTCATAAAATGTTACATAAATAGAGATATGAAGCTAAAAGATGACAACAGCATCAGTGATGGATAGCTGTAACTACCTAAAATGCAAAATACATCTCAAATGGCAGTAATACTTTGTTAGATCTTTGTACGCCTCCAGGAAAATAATATGTTTACAATATTTTCATCTTCTTCATAAAACAAACTTTAAAAACATTTTTTTTTCTTTTTAATTTCACTGACAGTTTAATGCAAATTTGTTTTAATATTCTTAATTCAGAATATGAAGCCAAACAAATATGTTTATAATTCTTTTTATGCAGGGGATTTTTCTTTGGTGGGAATATGTCTATGATGTTTAAAAGAAGTTTTCCTAATATAGTGTAATATAGTGATACAGCGTGTATGAGATATGTAACTTCAGAAGAAGTAATATGAACTATTGTGCAAGGCATCTTCTGACATCCTCAATTAAAGAGAGTGCTAGCTGCACTGAGTTTTTCTATCAGCAGCCATTACTTTAGTTCACACCCTTTTGGGAAGATAGTTTTTTTCACTGTAGAGGTCTGGTGGAAAAGATAGCAAAAGGTAGCAGTTTTTCTGTTCAGTCACAATTTCTGGGTGAAAACATGCCACGACACTTAATAAAAGATGTCATGGCATGTTTTAACCCTAAGATTTCATTTGGATAATAGAAGTCTTTAGCAGTTCTATATGTAAATACAAGTATTCAGAATTTAAATTGTTTCACTCATTAAGATTAGGATGATAGTAACGGGCTATTAACTGATGTCAAGCGTGTGCTCCCTGTTAGGTAGAGGGGAAGGGGATTTATTTTTTTCCTGTTTAGTTTTGGTGGCAAAGGTTTGAAGAGAATTCTTTTGGAAACTCTGTTACTACTTGCTAGTCTTTTTCTCTCACTGCTGTATCACATGTGTCTGTGGGGTTAATATGAATAAAGAAACCTAAATGAAGAATGGAGTGTTTCTCACAGCAGTTAGTGGTTAAGAATTGATAGTGTTCTTGTTATCTTGGACTTAGGTGAATTTTGTATGAGTGGTGCTCAGAGGTGTATATTTTTGTCTTGTAAGCGGAAAAATGTTTCCTTGTAGCTCAAAGTGGAAGCAATGTGACAAAACTTCTTCAGCATCTTATGCTGATCTAAGCTGAAGATCAGATCTGGAGTACTTTGCAGTATATCTAAATTGGGATAAACTGCTGTCTGGATTTCACAGATGACGTGAATGTATTCAAGGATTTTTTTCTGAAAAAATATTTCCTCTTTGATTGAACCTTGGAGGTAATAGAATGACTATTAAGCTCTGAATTTGTCCATGGAATTGTAAATAAGATTGGACTGCCTCAAGTATCAGTCATTCGCATTTCTATGACTAAGAAGCTTGGATGAAACTTGAAAATGAGGCAGTGCATTAAACATAATTGCACAGGAAGTAAGCAATTTGCAGTCTTAGGATAGTGGTAAGTAAAATGAAGTAGAGGCCTTGGCTGTCTAATCTGGCATTTTGTGGAGTGGCTGTTGTGGACTTTCCCATTCTGCATATTGTCATTTAGAGTTCTCTTCAGGAGTTGAAACATAATTCATATGTGTAGTTCTTTCCATATAGCTGTAATTGTGCAGCAGAATCTGTCATTCTTTTTCTGTTGTTCCATCAGTTGTTATATGAATTTAATCATTAGTTTTCCAGATGAATATAGCACCTTTCCAGAAATTGTGTATCAATTCTATGCACATTTGCAGTACTGTGAGTCCATGCACACTTCTAAGAAGTGATCTCTTTCTGAAGTACTTGTCAACCATCATCCACGAGCTGATCTAAGGAAGAGTGTTCAAAAACTAGGGAGAACTTTGTACATTTCTCTTGAAGAAAAATTTTTAGTTGTCTTACTAAAGAAATGGATGTACATACATGGATGTACTGTGTCAATATTTTTAGAATTACAGGTTTACATGTACATTGTTGAAAGTACATGTACGTAGATGGTGGTTTCAGTTTAGCATCTTTTCTTTCCCTTTTGATTTCCCTAGGAAAACTCAAATGGTGATTTTTAGTCTTAGATTAAATCACAAAGTAAAACTTTGTTGAAAGGTAAGGAAGAGCAGTTTGATCTTCATGCAACATTATTATATGCAAAAAGAGACAGCACATTCCAGGGATGTTTAACATGCTGTAAATTATAGAATTTGCCAAAGAAAGTAGATGAGAAATGGTAATGTAGTGTCAACTGTACAATTCCCAGCTGTCCAGAACGTGCCCCTCCTCTCCCGCCCCAGAAAACCTGAAAGGATACGTCACAATACAGACGGTTGCCTGCCATAAAGAGTGAAATAAGACAATTCTCTCTGAAATGTTAACATAACTGTATGTGTACATGAGACACTCAAGGTGATCTTTGTAGCACATTATGCAGTCCTGAAATGAAAGTCATGAGAAAAGAATATTTACAGGATGGACCTCATTATTGGAAAGGGTTGTCACATTGGATCATAGTTCTTTCCAGTGATGGATACTAAACAGACAAATACTGGATTTATTGTTTATTCATTAAATGCCAAGACTCACAGTTTTCAGACTGGACATGAATAACCACTTAAGCCAGATGGAGTGAGTGCCAGTATTCTGTTATATAGACAAAAGTTTTCATGTGTTTAGTTGCAAACAATAAATTTCTTTGTGCTTCCCGTCTTGTTCTACTCAAAGTACAGAGCTTATGCACTATTCAATTAGTACTTTTCATTGTTTCTTAAAATAGCAGAGTATTTTATATGAAAGGTAATATTAACCAAGAGCTCTGTTAACCAGAAAAAAATGTCTACTCAAAATCAAAAATATGTGTCAAAGTTCCCCAGAAATATATAATTTCAGTCTTGATTTTGAAACAAAATACATGGTGCCAATCTTCCCAGTATTGCTTCACAACAGTGTTTAAGGTGGACAAACAAGAATTTCTTTTCATAATGACAGAAAACATGTTTTGGAATATTTGTCAGGTTCCTACATTCTTAATCAGGAAAAAAGTTCTGGGTATTTTGATGGTCTTGTACAAAATGTATTAACATTTCATATTTTATAGTTTTGAAAAATAGACAGAAATAGAAGAATTAGTTCTGGGATTTTATTCAATTTACCAAAGTGTGTTGAAGTTTAGAAAGTAGAATGTCTTTATTTTATGCTTTTCAGAGTTATGTTATTATTATTATTGCTAGAAGCGTTTGAGAGCTCTGCTGTGGCCAGGAGAGTTTGGGGTTACTTTCTTACTTCACAATGTCAGTCTAGACTAACTCAAATGAATTTCCTCCTTGATTAAGCTCATGTTTCTCTAAAACAATAAGCTAGACTGTCATGTGGTACCACTCAGCCCAGGTCAATGATTTCAGCTACACTATTCTGTTTTCAGCATTGTCAGTTGTCACAGACCTTGTCAAATTCTTCCTGGGTGAAGAACCACAAGGCAATTGTTTTAGGCTCAAAATTGACCAGACACAAGTGTTCTTGAGCTTCCTGTGGTTGGTTGGCTGGAGGACTTGTTATTTTTTTGCCCCTGGTGTTCTGCTCATGTGTCTGCTCCCTGTCTCCTGCTCCTGCACAGAAGTGAGATTCTATTGCTTCACCACAGATTCTCACAGCTCTCTGTAGCTTGAAGAGAGGTTTCAGATCTTGCTTTACTGTTTGATCATTAGGAACATGTTATGATTAAAACAAACAAGAGAGCTTGTCTGGATGTGGAAGAATATGAAGAAGTTTACATATAAATTAAATTTATTTTAGGTACTGAAAAAAATGGATAAAATCTGTAATTGTATAAGATTGTTTTCCCCTAGAAGACAACTGTTTTTTAGGATCTTGGCATTTCTGTCCTCCAAACAGGCTTTGTTAGCTTCGTCAAAGGGAACTGTCTTCTAAACTTGTGGTGATTTGAAGTTTTGTTCTTTTCCTTCTGCTGTAGACAGGTAAAATTATGAGTGTAGATGTCTTAATGAATTTCTGAAAAATCTAAGAAATAGTTAAGTTGTTAATTTTCAGTAAATTAAGTCTGTATAAAAATATCAGCACAAAATGTAGACTGGGGGCTAGTACATGCTGTAGTGTTCTTGTGCATGCATCCTCTGGTATTATTGTATTTAAATAACTGAAAGGAGCGATGATTCATAGGGCAACTTGCTAGTGGGTTATCACACAAACCTTAGTACCAGCAGATGGAAATCAACAGATATTTTTTCACTCCCTTCAAGAGTCAGGCTAACAAATAAGTACTGGAAGACTATTTCTTGAAGGATGTGTAGGCACATTTGAATCTCCCTTGCTTTTTACACCTTTCCAACTGCAGCGATTAAGATTTTGAATCCCTGAGACATCTTTTGAATTATGTTCATCGTTTTCTGCTAGTTCATGTCTTTCGTGGAAACACTATAATAAAGAGTTCTTAGTGTGAAATATCGCAGGCATGGACAGATGTAAAAGGTTGCTTGTCTTGTGTTGGCATGAGTTTGGAGCCTTGTTAATCTTCAGGAACGGAGGAAATGACTGTTTCTAAAGGAGGCTATGTCCTTTCTGGGACTTCCCCACCTGGAGGCTGCCTGCTGTCGTGGTTTAGCATCCCTCTACCTCTATTCCTGTCTTCCCTTGTGCCAGCAAAATGACTTTGCAAGTCTTAGTATGAACATGTGGTTGTGTTTAGTGGAAATTGTGATTGTTTACTTAAGTTGCTGTAAAATTTTGTTTATAGCTTCCCCTCAGCTCACCGTTTGCATTAAATCTTTAGGTTACATTGACGGATAGGTTCTCTAGCAGGGTGCTTGAGAGTTTCTGGAAGTGTTCAGGGATTCATAGTGTTCTTGCAGCACTATCATCTCAAAACGGTTTTCAGCAGGCGTAGGAATGACCATAATAGCTACAGTTGGAAATACAGGCAGGCTGAATGACCTGCACAAGATCAATGATTTAGCAAGTGAGAGAGAGAACCAGGAATGGAACCTAACATGTTCTTCCTCTCTGTTCACCCTGTTGCATTGTCTGCATTTCTAGTGCCCATGGTGCATCTTTTATGAAAATCTAAATCTTGGTATGCTGTCGTATCACTGTAAATTGTAAACCTCCAAGTAAATTTATTCTTAAAGAATACGTAGAATTTGAAAGTAATTTGCAGACACAAAAGTCTTCTATTCTACTATTTGAAAGCTGTTCCTTCAGTAATACTGTGCTATAGTGAGCATTAATCTCAGTTCCTGCTAGTAGTTGTTTGGGTTTTTTTTCTAAATCTTTATTGAAGATGTACTATTCCAGATGTCAGATGCTAAGCACTTGAACCCATGTATTTATTATCCCTTGTCTTATGGTATCTGATTCTACAGGTAATATCTTCTCTCATCCTTTGTCAAAAGTCCACAGGTGTACAACACATGTGCTCTGTAAAATGTTGTGACCATACCTAATGTTTTGAAATATTTATGCTGATTAGTAAAATGTCATAATGACATCTAGCAACAAAATGGAAAGCAAAAAAAAGTAGTGTTTCCAGATTCAGTTACTGTAAGCCTTTTATTACACTCAGTTAAAAATATATGCCTATGTCAAAAGAAGGTCAGGGATTTTCTTGGCCTGTATAAATTGGGTTCCGTTTGACTTAATATGCAAGAAGTGTGAGTCATTTCAAAGATAGCTTTTGCCTTAAATAGAGTCACCTGAGCTGATTATTTCAATACTATCTTTCTAATGCAGGCCGGGTGAGTCTTTTTTTAAAATGTTTCTGTCTGACACACTTACATTGTTCTGCACAAATACATTTGCTTTAAAGCTGATGCCATTTGCCTATACTCTGATTCCTGTTTGAAATTCCTAAGTACTAGGATGTTACAGAAGAATTAAATTGAGCTCATCTGATGCTTTATGACAGGCAGGGTTTCCAGTATTTCATTGATCTCAGAGGAGTGTAAATGCAATGTTCTGACGGTCTTATGGAGGGAAGGTAATTAAATGCTGTTTTCCAAAAATATTTTTAATCTTATGATATCACAAAAGAACAGTTTCCTTAAAAAAATATAATTTAAGACCAGCTACTGTATCATTTCATCCTATATTTTCAGATATTGTTTTCAGTTAAAGCATCAACTCTAAGAACATTATTTCCAAAAAAACTGCTTCCATCTAAACTGTTATTAGAAAGCATTTTCCAATAAAATGCTGACATTGCAATCTCTGAACAGAACTCCCTTAAAATTCTTGTCAGATTGTTTTAGGGAGATGGCATGAATATATTATAAGTTTTTTACTTTGGCAACAGCTGGTGTTGCAGAGATAAAAACAATAACAGAAAATGGAAGTGCCATCAGGTCTTCATTCTGTTGCAAAGGATCTAAATAATGTGGATACAAGTAATGACGGGTAAGGATTCAGACAAACTTCTACACAATAAAGACCACAAAGCAAAGTAAAAGGACACATATTCCATCCAACTTAGCAAAATGCCAATGATAGACTTACTTACTTTTCTAATGTGAAAACACTAGAACTTTAATAAAGGACATGGCCTTTTCGTCTAGAACTTGTCTCAAGTGGCAAAGCTTAGTCCAGCCCTGTGCATTGAGAGAAAGGACAGAAATAGGTAATTGGGCAGGCTATCATTGTCCACTGGAGGTTAGTGCCAGAAATAGTGAAGCCGAATTCTTAGGACCTGTTGCCAATGAACAAGCAGCCAAAGAAGTTGCACAGAACACAGGCAAGAACATTGCAGAAGTAAACTTAAGAAATCTGTTTCCCTGTGTTTCTTCATCTGTATCCATCTGGTGTTCCTTTTCTTACGCAGAAAATCTCTCTGTTGTAGTCTTGCATTCCTGCCCTAAGCCTAAGCAACTAGGGGAGTGGTAACAGTTTGCTGAGAAGCAGGGTGAGCTCTCTCATGCTGAAACATATGCTGCTGTGGCTGAACTCCCATGGACACTTGATGGTAATTTAAAGTCAGTTCAAGTTCTTGTGTGCTGCTGAGCAGGAGCCCTTGCAACATGAGCCCTGTAGTCAGGGTCAGTCTTTCTGCCTCTCTTACACTTGTGTGGCTAGACAGGATGGAATTACTGGACCCCGCGATGTGTTTCTCCAGAGGCAGGGAAAGGAGGGAACAGGTGCTGCCACTCTGTGCTCAGTGGGCATATATGGTTTAATGGGGATAAAGAAGCCTGGAGAAGTCAGTCCACACTCTTCCAGGCCCACCCCACCATCAGAACTGGATCCTTCAGCATGTGTTTGTTTTTCTAGAAGATACTAACAACGGCTTATGTTACTTATAGTCACTTGAAAAGGGCTTTTTTTGTTTGTTTCTTCTCTTTTATTGAAGCACAGTTATGGAAGAAATGCACTTAAGGCAGTTACAGATCAATAATGTAGACTGTTCACTTGCTGACACTTGCAGGGGGCAAGACAGATTTCTGATTGGTCAAGGCAAACAGGAATCCATAAGTTATGAGGCCTGTTGTTTGCAGTATGTCCTAATTTTGACATGCATTTTTGGGAACAGGTTTTTCCACAAGACAGATAAGGCTGAAAGTAGGGGATAGGGACAGAACTGCTTCTACAAAGAATGATGTATATTATCTATGTATTAATTTGAACTATGTAGATGTATAGAAATGAAAAATTTTCCTAGGAAGTGATATCCATATGATAGTACAGTATGTCTGGTATACAAACACCTATAATACACAGGATTTTCATTTAAATAATCAGGGAAATTTTGAGTTCTACCATCTACAGAATAAAACTTGCTTTTATCAGTGAGTTAAATGTTTGTAAATACAGCAAAGAAAAACCTAATTACATGTCAATTCCAATAAATGTAAGAAACCAAACCAGAATAAATAAATAGTATCTAGTCTCCAACCTGTGTCATAAGATGTCAAATGAATTATGCATGCTTGGTGCAGTTTCTCAGGAAAACAGAAGAAGGTAGGATTACAAAACATATGCTCAATCATCAAATCCAGACATCCGCTATTGCAAGCATCAGATTTAATCTTCTTCTAGAAATATTAAGTTCAGTTTTAAAAATTATAAAGATTTTGATTCCAGCAAAACTCTTAAGATGAAGTCCCATCTTACCTTGTTTCTTGTTTTACTGAATTGGACTGAATGGCAACATTCCAATGAGGCTAGAGAGCTGGGTTTTCACACCAAGACAGACGAACCTTTGTTTTCAAGCTGTGTTGTAACTCAGAGACAAAATAACTAGGTAACAACACCTTAGATTGTTTCATTTTTCTAGTGCTTTATTTTAAGTGTTTAAAGCTTAATTAATCTCAGTAGTCCTAGGGTAACAAACTCTCTGAATGGACTCTTAATGGCAATTTCATAATCACTGAGCTTACTTGTAATTACTAACCACTTATACTTAAAAAACAAGTCTTTTCTTCCTTAACCAAATGATCAAGGACTTACTGTTTCAGGCAATTCCTTCCTTTATTTAGTTTAGTTTGAAGTAGTAGGTGAAAGTGAAGGAAAAAAAAATATTTTCTGTTTTGTTATTCAAATTATACCACTGAAGTCACTTACTGCTTTCTTACTAAGCATGTCTTAATCTGTCTTAGGAAAACAGGAGGGCCTTTGGATATGTTCAGGACGACTGGAAGGTTTATTTGTATGTTTACATCCAATTTCAAAAGTTTACAATTGTAGAATACCAGGCTGGAAAGGACCTCAAGGATCATCTGGTCCAACCTCTCTTGACAAAACCACAGTCTAGACGAGATGGCCCAGCACCCTGTCCGGCTGAATCTTAAAAGTGTCCAAAGTCCACCACTTCCCTGGGGAGATTATTCCAGTGGCTGATTGTTCTCATTGTGGACAGTTTTCCTATTGTGTCTCCTCAGAGTCTCCCCAGGAGGAATTTGTACCCATTACCCCCGATCTTTTCCATGTGATACCTGGTAAAAAGGGATTCTCTTACCTTCTTTGTAGTCACGCTTAAAATACTGGACCATGGTGATCAGATCTCCCCTAAACCTTCTCTTCTCAAGGCTGGACAAACAATGTTCTCTCAGCCTTTCCTCTCTATGTCAGGCTTCCCAGTCCTTTGATCATCTTTTTGGCCCCTCTCCAGCCTGTCCACATGTTTTTCTGTATAGCAAGAACCAAAAATGAACACAGAATTCTCGGTGTGGCCTGACAAGCACTGAGTAGGATGAGATGACTTATTTATCTCTGCTGGTGATGCCCTTCTTGATGCAACCCAGCATCCTGTTGGCTTTCTTTGC
>WUAM01000352.1:63407-76561 GCA_024336885.1 Actenoides hombroni
CTGACAAACTGTAATTTAATTCAGTTTTCTTTATAAACCAAGTCTGTTACTTGATAACCTCATGGTCTTAGCAGTAAGAAAAAGAGAACTTGTTAACAATTGCTAATAAGAGAGCAAGAGGAAGAGCCTTCTGCACTTTCACCTAAATCCTCTGCAAAACTGGTAACCCTGAACCAGAAATCATATAAGCTAATATTGAAGCACAGATTTATTGTAATGACTCTTTAAGAGCTTTAGACCTATTACAAATTACATAAAAATTAATAAGAGAAACTAAGGACAGAACTGAGAAAAAAAAAATTGCTGGTGAGGGCACTGAGAGAGGTTCTTCAAATCTTCACTGCCAAGCTCCGTGAAGTCACCTTGTTGGTTTTCCTCTGCGTTCTTTTATCTGGAAGTAAAATTTACACTCCTACCTTCCTCCCGCACCCCTGAAAAAATTACCAGAAATTTGATCCTCAGACTGTAAAACTGAAGAGCTAGTTACAGAGAGTTTAGGCAGTATGTTCAGATCTCCTTGTGTTCCCTGCTGTGGGTTTTAAATTTATCTATACTGTTAGGAAAGTTTATAGTATCCTAGTACAACTAAATAAGATTTCAATGGTGAAGAGGAAAGTCAAAGCAATGGATAGAGCACAGGATAAGAAAACCATCCTGCTTTTGCACATTTTCCTCCTGTGTATGAAGAGAAAAAAAATATTGGGCTAGAATGAAGCTATATGAACTTTCCAGTATCCTTAATGAGTTCTAGTACAGGGACTGTACAACACCAACACTGTCTAACTGCAAAGTGCTGTTAGTCAGCAGCTATTTTTATCATCTCCCTCTGAAATACAAAGATGTTAGATGGAAAAAACCAAGTAAATTGAATTTAATCTACCGAATTGCATCCTACATGTAATAAAAGTTATTCAAAGTTCACTGTGCTGATCGTGAAGATTAATGTGGCTGCCATTAGATAAATCAACATTTAAAAGACTTTTCTACATTGAATACAGTACTTCTTTAGCAACAGTGTTAAAATGTTAAAATAATTATTTTATTATACCTTGGCAACCACTGAATATTCCATGAAATCCAACCTACTCTATTTTATCCCTATATGCTCTCTTCTACTCTCCCAGTAACTGACAGGTTACTGTGGGTACACTTGCTCTCTACAAGCCAGGAAATGAGAGAAACCTACTCCTTGAAGGTTCATTTAAACTTCAGTAAATCCAACAGTTTATACCCAGGATTTCTTGGACACATTCTGTTTTCTGAACAGTTCATGCACTTCAGTGTAACGATGTAAAAGATAAATTATGAACTATGTCAGAGTCTTACATTTTTTTTGTGGCTGGGAGATAATTTGATGACCAGACATCCAGGCAGACTTTTACTTTAAGCAAGTATGTTTCACATATAACAGCTATTCAACTAAGAAAACAATTGAGTGATGATGGAAAATAATTTTCATAATGATCTAAAACTAATCCACAAATATCAGTGGAACAATCAATAATGCATTTCTGCTGAGCTGTAATTTTCTACAAATATTATTACTAAGAAGCACTTTAGGATAAGTTACAGTCACACTGCATGGCAACCTCTGAGCAACACTGCAGGTGCTAATGATTTTCCTTGCTCTTAGGAATTCTTCTTTATAATTTAATGACTAAAGCAAAGGACTGAAGGGGCCCTTGAGGGCCTACTCCCCTATTTTCCTGAGACCCTCCCACTACTCTTTTATGAATGGCATCCAGACTTTATTTTTCCCTTTTCATCTTTATTTCAAAGACTTTTTTTTTTCATATCCTAAGCAAAATTTATAGAGCCTGAGAAAAGTGTGAGTGGATCTCAGAGTACAAGATTTATACCATGTCGCCATGCTTATCTTGTAAGGGAGCCAAGTTTGCTTTTATGCCCATGATGTCTCACACAAGAATCAATTAGACCCTAACATTTTTTCGCATAACAGATAGTGAGATCATGGTCCAGAAGTAGTTCTTGATGATTAAATGTGATTGTAGAATTTGACAATTTAATATAATTGTTATACTATTAAATGTTGGGTTTAAAGATTAAAGTCCAGGATGCGAACACTATCTAGTCGGTTCCACTAAAACAATTCTTGTCATAACACAGCTGTGATCTTTGCAAAGAAGCAGGAGACTGGTTATATTTCATGGTGGTTTTTAAAGCATTTCAGGGAAAAATCACAATGAAAAGAATGAGTCATGGAAATATCATAGCCCTGGTGAAATGCCTGTCCTCATCTCCACCAGCACTTTAAACAGTCTTGACTTCGCACAAATAGAGTTCTGAAATGGTCATTTGGTCTCTGCTCTTTCCTCTCAACCGGACCTTCTTTCCAGATACTTGCATGATTGCAAAAGCATCCCTGGTGCACATAGAAATGCCTCTACCTTTTCATTCAATAAAAGCTATTATTTCTGTAATCCATTGTGACTTTCATGTTGTATTTTACAAATTTTTGCTGTTAAAAACTCATGATTAACACATTCTTTTTGGGGAAAAAAAAAAATTCCTTTGTGCGTGCTTGCCAATATTTTGCTTTCCAGCGTACACACGATGAAATATTTTACAGATTGTGAATAGTCTAATATCATGAGTATAAGTTTAAAATCTCCAATAACTTACATCTCTTTGCTAGTCTAAAAAACTGTAATGACTGTTGAACTGTGCTTACAATAGATAACTGGTAAACCTCTGTGAATGCTGTACTGACTTTAACTGAATGCAACTTTCTCCACAGAGGAGGAAATTTACACTTTGGAAGTTTGTGCTCTGATTTTTCAGTGATTGTAATATTTACACTGGCCTCCAGATTTCTGTTAGTTTTCAAATCAGTTCTCATCTGCAGCATTGCAGGTAGCTAATGAAAAAAACAAGTTGTGCATTATGATTTTTACCCAGCTACATGCAGAAATTCCCAAATGTCAGAAGTAAATGGTAACAGTGATCTCCATTTGTCTCACTTCTGCAGCAGATATACTACCTGAAGAGTAAATAGTCTGTTTGTTATTTGACTGAAATGGAAAGCCAGGAAAAAAACCTTACAAATCATACTCTAATTCTAGTAATTCTGTATCTCCATTTTCTTAGGTCTGAGGAATCTCAAAGTCTGTGATGAAATGTTGTAGTAATATTGAGTGTTTATTTTAAATATTGGTGAATAGAAGTGAGCATTTCTAGAATACAATTCACTTAAGGTTCAAAGATGTTTCTAGATGGGGAAGTTAGGTCCATGATTCATAAGGAGGTGGTATACAAGTATTTGCAGAAACATACAGATGTATACAAAGCCACATTACCAAGTCAAGCATCTCAATTTCATTTACTTGCTTTGCTTTACACAGCTCAAGTTCATCTGTGCATTCAGGTACACAAGCACTTGTAAATCTGACTTCATGATTTCCTAGGTTTAGAAGAATTGTTTCTGAATTTGTAAGGAACACTAGGTTTGTTGTCAGCTGATCTGCAGTCATATGCAGGTGAAATTGAGCATAAGATCAAGGTATTGAGAAAGGAAAAGAGGATAACATACCTTAAAATGTGATGACATAAAGGAAAACTTGAATTTATTTTTTAAAACCTACATAGCTTTTACTCAAATGTAGTAATTGAGGAAGATTTAGGGATGTGAAAAGAATATATTCATAAGGAACATTAAATTAACATATGTTTTTGTGGAGTTGATCTAGAAGTGCATTCTGTCATTTCATAGTTGGTATGGAAGAACTTTATCATGAGCATCTGATACTCTGTCTCATCTACACTGTCTTCCAGAACTAGCCTAGGGGTCTTTTTGCTACGTTTAGTCCTCAGCTCTGAATTTATATCTTAAAGTGCATGTTTTAAAAAAATAATAAATTCTCCCTTGAACAAGAGCAGAAATTACAGTTTCATATTTGAAAAATGCTTGTTATAATTATCCAGGAGCAGGATAGGACTTCTGTTGATGTATTTTAAGACATGCATAGGTTAACTGTTGTCTTGTTAGTTCAGCTTTAGCACAGAACAGTTACAGGATGCATCAGGATCACTGAGATAGTTTGAATCCAGCCATTAACATAGCACTTCTGTTCCCACCACTAAATCAATGAATCTTTCAATGAATCAATGAATTCTAGAAGAATTATGAATCATTGGAAGAGCATATGTTACCACCAGTCATTGGAATGGTATGAACACGGGGTGTTTGGAAGTCCTAAAGAAGCCTCAAAGTTTCTTGTGCACACACTGTTACAAAACTCCCATGAACATAGTTCTTTGTAGCTTCAGAAAGACTTAGTAGACCCTGGATATTGAAATGTGCTCATAACATTGTTTTTTGTTACTGATGACAGTATTGGTTTTTTCCCTGTCACATAAAATGAATGAGCTCTAAATAAAAGTAGTAAAAGTATGAATTCATTTTAAAAATATTTCCCAGAAAGCTCACAGCTCCTTGCAGTCCTTGAGGGAGTGCATCTGCTCAGTGGCCACTTCTCATCACAGGGCAAAGGTGTTCCTGTGTGCTTTGTCAGATCTGACATATGCAAAGACCGTGACCCCTAGGCTTAGACTTAGAGGGTTCCTCCCTCTCTGTATCGCAACACAAGCTTGATTTGTTCCATGTGTTCGTGATTAGTAAAAGCCTAAGCAGAATCTGCCCACTTTTTGTGCATGTTTAACCTGTCTTTAAACATGCTTTGGTAATACCAAACTGGTAACTTTATGACTACATTAGTGGATTGCATGCAGAAAGTAATTTCACATAAAACAGATTTTGCACTTACTTGTATGTTTGGTTTTCAGCATGTCATTTGCACCGGGTTGTGGTGTAAAGTGGAAAGTGAGAATGAATGCAAAACTAAACTGGATCCACCAATGGATGGAACGGACTGTGACACTGGGAAGGTATGTTCCCGGTGGAAAAGCAGTATGGCTTATATTGAACACCTAACAGTTAAGGAAACAAGCTGAACAGGTCTTTGCACTTGTTTTAAGCTCCAGCTTACCCCAATTTTCATAAAAATCACACTTACACAGTTGAATGTATTATGTTATATATCATATAGATACGTACATTTCCCTACAAAGGTATGTTTTCCTAAAAGAACTGCCTTAAAAAAAAAAAAAAAGAGTTAGTTAAAGCCATAAATGTTTTAATGCTTACACTGCTTTATTTTAAATTTATTCTGATTTTGTGTCCTATTTATGAATGGAATGCCATTGTTGCACTGCTTACTGTAAATAGAAAAATAAACTTTCAAAGATTCAAAGATACAAAGTTCTCACCTATGATTTAAAATTTAGAAATAGTCTAATAGAAGGAATTGATACAGATTTGTGATAAAAGTTCTCAGGATAAGCTTTGTAAATAAATTTATAGTTTCAGTGCATATAAAAGACTGATCAATGTCATTAAAAGTATGTCATCAAAGACAAATTAAGTGGTCACCTGAAGTCAGACTTACATTAAATGTCGTTCAGGAGCTTTTGTGTTTGAATAATCTGTCATCTCTGTATATAACAGTAAATTAAGATAAATAACCTCAAACAGATAACAGAATAGAAACATTCATAAATCATCGGATTTGCATGATACTGTGCTGACAGCAGTCTCCCACAGGAGCAATTTGCTCTTTGAATCATATTACATTCACCAGGACCTGTCACCATCCTCCTAAAAAAGTAAACAAATCAATCCAATAAGGTAAAATGTTCACATAATATCATGTTATATGTAAAGGAAAAGCAGGTTTTATTAATTTTTTTATCTCTAAAATAATGATAATTGCTGTGGTCTTTTGATTCTGATAAATGTGCAAGGTTGATATTATATCTTAAAGTCAATATCTGGAAATTCAAATACATGCCTTTTGTTCAATGGTGCATTCTTTATGTTGAGACTGGTACACCCATGGTAAGAAACAAGAAAGAAGCACCTCTTATTAAGTCTACCCAGGATTTTTCATTGTGAAACTATCTCCATCGTGAACTGGGCATCCAAAATGAATGGTCATTATGCATGGTAATGTCTGACTTGCAAAAGGTGTTAATAACAACTCATTACATAGGAGTCATTCCAACTTTATACTTGTGGGAGTGTTATGATATGGTGATGACATGGGTCCTGGGAAAATCCAATGAGGAAGGTAACAATATTCTTTATATGGTAGAGCTGAGATAGTAGGGCGTAAATAATGAGTCAAGGCAAGACAAAGTACTGATTCTAATTAGAATGGCCCATTGAGCCTTGTGCCAGGCTAAAGAGATACCTTGTTTATGTCTAACAGTAAAAAATGAAGCGGGTATTGCTAAAACGTCTCAGAGGAAGTTTCTTCTTGTTTATTTTATTATCTGTTGAGGATGAGCTTCAGATTACACAAATCACTGGCCTTGTTTTGTTTCACTTGTATTGTAGAGATGGATTATTGTCCTGTGCTCTTCTTAGGATCTTAGGAAGATATGGAAATGTCATTTACATAGCCTGTCCAACTTGGTTGCTTTTCAAATCAAAGATTTATCAGCATCCCTTAGATTATATCTGAGGCTAATGCTATCTGTAAAGGAAAAAACCCAAAACATTTTGCCTACTATACCTCAAGGAATATCTTTAAATAAATATGAGCATTTTTGGTCAGAAACATCCAAGAGCATTACAAAATTTATAGTTTCTGACTGCAAATATAATGCTCCAATGCAATGAGAGAGCCATCCTGTGTGAAGACTTTCAAAGGTGGTATAATTACGCCAACATTGTAATGCCATGATTTAAGAGAGTAAATTAAGATTAATTGACCATTGAAGACAAGTGTGAAACTGCAGGTGAAGCTTAAGATCACCAGACAAGGATATAGCACAGACACTGCAAGTAATGGAAGTGTATTGTAAAAGTCACAAGCGCCTTATATTAACTGCATTAGTGACAGGTTTTGTTTTGCTCAAAATATGAGACTTCATGAAATTTATCCACTGATAGCAAATTCAGCAATAATTCAGAGTGCAAAGAGAAATGGGTTAAATTACTGATGTTAATGACATTAAGTGTTCATGGCTACTTGTAGTCTTATTTCTTTGCAATTGCTGAAATTTCATAATACATGGGACAGATAATCAGCTTGTTGATAAAGCTGAAAAAGTACTAGTTTCTGCACAGTTACAAAGATTTATACCAGATATGAGCATGTGTTACAGAATATGACAGTAGACATTGAATAGCTCTTGAGGGAGAAATTCTGGGAAACAATATATGCATACAAGAGTATTGAGGTGATTATTATTATTTAAATAAATGCCAGAAATTCTCTTGACTTTCTCAACACTAGCTTATTGAGGCTTCCACTTTCCTCTGAATACAAGTAGTGAACAAAATCTCATTTTCTCTAACACTTGTAATCTATCCATCTATTGAAATTGTCACTGAATACTCCTGCTAGTTATGTGGGAACTGTAATAGTGATCCAAACAAGTCCTGAGAACAGTCCTGAACACTGTGCTGTGATCATCCATACAGTTCAGCTGGGAGATTATCCCTGCAGTGGTCTTGGGTAGGACCCAAAAACGCTTTCCCAGGCAGTGCCCAGGCTCAAGTAAAGGGGATGGCATAGTCTGGAGACTATTTCCAGCAGGCTAGTCCTTTATTGGGAATGAACTTCTGCTTGAGCTTGTGGACAAGAGTTGCACCTGCTCCTTGTCCAGTGAGCCAGAGAAAGGTCTCTGACTCTTGTATTTCATAGAATTATAGAATGCTTTGAGCTGGGACATCTTCAACTATATCAGCTTGCTCAGAGTCCCGTTCAACCTGACCTTGAATGTTTCCAGAGATGGGGAAACTAGGATAGAAAAAGAAGCTATGGGGAACAGTAGGAAGGAATAGATCTGACTCATGAAAACTATGTACTGAGCAAAATGTTTATGTTGTGCTTCCTGTAATTATGGATTAGTGAATTGTTTTACATATGCCTTGATTTATTTACCTAAGAGCTGAATTTTCACCTAGTGGTGTAAAGCTGGAGAGTGTATCAATCGGACCTCTTTTGCGGAGCATATGGAGGGGGAGTGGAGCACGTGGAGCACTTGTAGCCGTACTTGCAACACTGGAATCAGCAGTCGACAACGCAAATGCCCTGGGTAAAAACAAGTTCAGGTTTCCATTGCTGTTCATCAGAATTTCCAAACAGGATTTAAATCTTAAGGGTACAAAAACCTTTAAAATATAGTTGTCCTATACATAAGCAATTTGTTTTTCATGAATACTGAAAAACACTTAGGAGAATAGATATTTCAGGTTTTTGTTGCACAGTAACACTGTTTTTCCTCTTCTCTGCTTCTGTCAATTATTTAGATAATATTAATGGGAGAATACAACTTTGTTTTTAAGCATCACCTGAAGAAGCAACAGAAAATTAAATTTGTAATTTTTGACTTACAGAGCGCCGGTGTGTAAATTCTAGTCTTTCCGTTTTTTTCTGGAGAAGATTGACTTCTGTCTTATTTGGAGAGCCAAGGAATTGCAGCTTTGATGAAGAGATCTTCCTACCAGTTTCACAAACATTTAGACAGAGTGTCTGGAAACAACATTTATATTCCATGCCTTTTGAAAATTAAAACTTCGTGCCATTGGGGATAAAGGGATTTTCACCACTGAATTAAGTGGAGCCTCTTTCACTATATCTCAGTGGCCAGCTAAAGATGCTTTCTTTTTTATATCTCTATTCATGAGTCATTTGTAAACCAAGAGAAAAAGAACAAATAGGCAAAGAAGTGGGAACAGAGTAGAGGTGGGTAATGAAGACAAATGTAGAGAAGACTAGACTATGCTAGACTATACTAGAACAGATTAGAATAGGGTGGGGTAGATGATTTAGGAAAAGAATAGAACAAAAGAGGAAAATTAAGAAAGATGAAACAGTATAATAGGTTATATATACAATACATTATATATATATATATAAGACTATAATAGAATTGGGGCAAAAAAAAATATTGACAGGAAAGACAGAGGGATTAAAAAAGAGAAGTGTGCATAACAAAATGTGAGGAAAACTTGGACATGGCCATAGTAGTTTTACAGAAACCTTAGATATGCGGAATGCTTTCATGTTTCCTGCCATCTAAACACCACTTCCCGCTTTATGCCTAAAAGCTATTTCTAGAATTTAGGGATGTCTTAATTTCACTTTCATTCATTCATTTTTCCAGGCAAGGTTCCAAATAATTAGCTCCAGTTTCTGCAGTTCACTGTTCTTTTGCATTTGTTCATTAGGACCTGCAAGCACAACTGAAGTGACCAAAAAGAAACAAAGCACATTGTCTGAACTTCGCGACACCACACTTGTAAAAAAGGAGAGGTAGCAAATCTGCAGGTGGTTTTTTTTTTTTTTTTTTTGAACCTTTGGCTCAATCCAGCTAGAGAAAAATCACCTGAACTATATCAAAACTGCAGTTGAGGTTCTCCTTACTGAACGCTCCTACTAGTCCTTGTGCTTCTTTGGGGCCAAGTGTAAATTATGGTTTAGCACCCATGGGTCTTTATATGTAATGTAACCAATACAAACAGAAGGAAAACATATTTTGTTCTGTGACTTTGATTTTTTGTGGGTGATTTCTTAATGTTATGTGTCATAAAAATCTGCTATTTAAATTGCATTTGTGTATAACATAAATAAACTGTGCTGTTAAGTTTGACAAAACATTACCAACAATAAAGCATGATATTTCTGCAATCTTTTCTAGTTCAGGCCTTGAAGGAGAGTGTCACGGTCCCACAATGCAGTATAGAGTATGTGAAAATCCTTCTTGTCCTGCTGGTGTGCCTGCCTTCAGGGATTGGCAGTGCCATGCTTTCAGTGTCAGATCTTCGTACGCAAAGCACGTGAACCAGTGGCAAGCTGTCATCGATGATGGTAAGTATAAACCATCTCCCACATTCTTATGATCTACTCATATGGTTTATGGCTTGTTAATACCAATGTTAAGAAAGATATGTGAAAAGTAAGGCAAATAAACAAAGCTCAAGCCCAGGATTTTTGGTAAGTCATTTTTATTTCATAGAGAAGATTTGGTGTTATTTTCACATGCTCTGGAATCTTTTGTCTTGTATTCCCATTGAATTTGTCCTTCTTGATATGTAATGACCACATTTAAACAGGAAGTCAGTATCAGTTTTCTCCTATTTAATCAGAAATTCAGTATGAAGTGAATCAGAAATACAGCTTTCTAGAGCACTACTACAGCATTAAGCATGCATATATCAGTTATACTTCTACCTACAAAGCCAAAAGGACAATATGAATACTGTGGCCTTCTATTTTTGAGGAAGGAGAGGGTACTTTTAGCTTAACTCTTGAGTATTTCACATGCCAGTGTTTGATTTTGGCAGAATTCCATATGTAATGCATACTACAAACTTAGATAAGATCTCTGTAAATCCTAAAAGCTACTGTGTGCAAAGTCCTGACATACTGCATGCTTGCTTCAGTGTAACAAACTTACTTATATACCACATCATTAGGAACATACTAAGGTAGGATTATTGTAATGTCAAACTTACAGTGTCTTCAAAGATTCTTGCTAGGAATGTGAACAATAGCTGCCATTCTACTGAATTTTCACTGAATTGTTATGAGGTAATTTATTTAATTGAAAAAAAAAAGAAAAGAAAACAAGAAAACAACAGAAATGTTATGAAAACAGTTAATTTGAGAAATTAACAAAATGATACTAACTGGTGATAAAGACAAGCCCGGAATGACACAGGAGTACTACTGTAAGTATGTGTTACTACATTTTAAGTAGTTCATTGTTTCCATTAGTATTTAACTCTTGAAACAAATTATCACAAACCATTAGAAAGCATAGATTTAAAGAGAACTATTTTGCTGAGCCCCCTAAAATGGGAATTTATTATCAAGAGCCTATTTTAGTATATACCTAGCTAAACAAGGGGATTTTTTTTCTAAGCCTTTTCTCAAGGTGCCAAAGTGAAAACTTGTGAGACTGTTTATTTAGGCTTGTATGTTAGCTCATTTCATAATAAGGAGAACTCTCTCCAGCTATTTTATAGGTGGTTATCTAGTGAATTAGCTTTAGTTTGTTTTACTAAATTTCCTTTTGGCACAGGAACACATGATTTATATCCTAAGGGATCAAAAGGTTTCAGCCTGGCTTTGAATAATTCAGTCATCTGATGAGAAATCTTCACGCTCTCCTGTCCCATGTTGAGGAGTATGGATGGTTGCTTTTATCCAGCTTTGTTATAAGAGATCCTGTTGTCTTGAGGTGTCCCTCAGGAGACACAAAAATGGATACTGGCTAAAGACTTCCAGTATTATAGAAATACATTATTCACAAATCCTTAATTATTTTTAATCTTAGCCTTTAGTAGCCGCTAATGTGCGTCACGTCCAAAATAGATGCTGTATTTGCATGAGGTCCCCTGTAGTGTGTTGGAGTTGTCCAGAATTATTGAGTTTCCCTATCTTTGAGTTCAGTGTCCTTAAAAAAATGTTTAGTTTGTTAATCTTGTATTCCTTTAAAAAAAATTTAATACATGCTTAAAGGTCTCAAGGAACTTTGGGATTACTATTTTAAGGAGAATAACAGGAATGCAAAGGGCACAAACTCAGGCAGACACTCATGATTCTCAGCTGGAGATGACTTGTTTGACTGGCTGCACTTGTTGGCAAAAGAAATCACTTCTAGGTGCACCAGTCCCCTAGAGATACCCAGAAGCTGTGTCAATTTTAGTACATTAAATGTGCACAGACCACTTTCTGATGTGTAAGTCAGTTGGTACAGAAGTCCTGGGTTCATACTTCACAACTTTTTTTCATCGTAAAAAGGACGGTGACATCTAAACTGCTTTCTGGAAATGGTCCTTTGCAGGCAGCAATTTTCAGCTTAGACCAAGCTAGTGCTAGTTAGCACAAGCAAAAAAATGTGGCATAGGCTGTTTTACAGCTAAGCTGTATAGACAGTAGAATTCCAGTGCCCATGAATGTTTCCTATCTTTCCTTTCAAAAATCTGCAAAAGATTTAGAATTTCTCAGTCAGTACACTCGCAAATAAAGATATGAAAAAATCAGTTGTCCACGGAGAGGAAACTTAGTTTATTTTATTTGGTATTACGTTGGCAGTAGTGAAGCAAAGTGAATAATTTATAAATCATGACCATTAGAAATACATGGATAAATAGGATATTACTACTTTTTTATCCTCTTTATAAATTAGAAATTATTTGTAGAATGGTTTAGAAATGTAGTAGAAAATTGCCTGACCTTGGTAAAGATGTTAGAAAGAATGTGTTCAGATTTTTGTCTTTTTTTTTTTTTTTTTTTTTTTATGGCGGACTTTGTAAATCCATTTATTTTTCTTCCTAGGGTGTTTCATCTACTTATTTTTTTTCTCTTTGACCTGCCATAGTTAGAAAATCTGGAAGGTGTTAGGTTTCTTTTTAACCAACATTTATGATCTGTCAAAAATGTAGTAGAATGAAAGTATGTATTACAACCAAAATATTCCCAACAGCTGTAATGTATGTATTCTAATTGCAACAGTGAACACGAGTTGAATACTGTGTAGGACAAGTTTGTAGCACCGTTATTCTCTAGCGGGAAAAATCAAACATCTGAGAAAGGTTCACAATCTTTTTGTTTTCACTGTAGCTAACATAACTTATCTAATTGTATATAAGATAACTTATTATGCTAACATAGCTTCATGCCACACCAGTAAGCAACTATCAGTTTTAAAAATAATGTTGATAATAATTGTGTACTTGTTCAATTACTTTTTGCCAATTTAGTGTTTTTTTCCACCAATTGATACTACAGAAAAGCCATGTTCCTTATTCTGTTCACCATCTGGAAAGGATCAACCCATTCTTCTAACAGAAAAGGTGATGGATGGGACTTCTTGTGGCCAGCATGGGTTGGATATCTGTGCAGATGGTAGATGCCAGGTATGAATTTCTTGTTGCAAACCTGGATATACAGGCACGCATTTGCAACACACACATCTCTTAAGTGTATGTCTTATTTCTGTGGTAGCATACTGCAATACACATGAACAAGACTGAATGGCTCTTTTTGTATCATACTAAAATATTTTAAGCTAATTTCACTCAGTTCAACACAGTATGTGAAGCAGCTGAAGGGTTA
>WUAM01000352.1:83799-105686 GCA_024336885.1 Actenoides hombroni
ACAGTTATGTCACTGTAACCACTGAGGAGCTGGGGAAGTCCCAGGCTGGACTCAGCGGCAGACGGGAACCAGATTCAGGAGCTGGATTCTGGAATCAGATTCAGGAACACACAGATTGAAGGCAGAATGAACAGAGTCCTCCTTCAGATGCTGGTCATTGAAGAAGAAAGCCTGACCCTCCTGATCCAGCTTTATACTGAATATGACGTATATGGTATGGAGTACCTTGTTGGTCAGTTTAGGGTCGCCTATCCTGGCTGCTTCTCCCCATGGGTGCAGCCTTTTACACCCGCAGTGTGACACACAAGATTTAGCAGGGCACAGGTCTGCACAGGGGCAAGTATAAGCAAGACCCTCTCTTCACACAAGCCCTTAGTAGTGACATTGAGAGCTAGCACTGATAGAGGCAGACACTGTCTGCAAAAATACACCGTTAATTTCAGAAAGTGCTGTCAGAAGAGACTGAGCTGAAAAGTAAAATCACTGAACAGAAAGAGTTCTGTTCTCACTCCAACCAGGATGCTGTGCAAATATGAGACTGAGTTCATTGTAAGTTGCTTTAAAAAAAAGTATTGTAAGAACAGCTATAAAAAAGATATTTCAAGCATTACCTAGATTCTTGTAATATTTGGCAGGTGTTAAAAGTTTTTCAAAAGAAAGTTCTTAATGTAGGATATGAAAAGGAAGATTACAGTGTTTTTGTAGAAGAGATACACTGGGGTTTGAGATTAGAGAGCTCATTCATGTGATACTTGTATAATGGCATGAAAGGTCCAGGCCCCATAATGAATTAATAGGACTGGTTAGTGACATATAACTATACAAATAATTTACAATCTAAAACTTGAATTTTTTTCTGTGCTAATTGGAAATGAGACATTATTTGTTTTCAGCTGAACTAAAGTCTATTAGCTGTATCTTTATTCTCAAATATGTGATTAAGCTACTTCAGGGATAGAGACTCTTTGGACCTGTAGTTTAACACTGCAAGACATCGTAATTGCTAATTCTTTTGTAGGGATCAAGTCCTTAGGTGTGTTGTGTTCTGTCACATGTTGGACCGTATTTTGGGGGAAGAAAGTGTGGGAAAGCAGATGGGGTCTGACAAATAGTACAAAATTTTGAATCCAACATTTCAGACAATGCTAATAGATTTAAAATACTTTGGACCAAATCATTGAGCTGTGTAATTTCTAATTTCAAGGGAAGCTAATTGAGGATCTGGTCCATATCAGAGACCAGAGTCTAGACCAGACTAAACATGTTTTCCTTTCATATATAGAGGGCTATAGAAGATGGTTAAGAATTAACACCTTTTAAAACTCTTTTATATCAAGATGAAACAAATGCCCTCTATAAAAAAAATGGATTGACTTCACAAAGCTGCCTTTGAAAAAAAATAGCAGTGAACAGGTTGAGAGTTTACGGGTAAAAATTAGGGGACAAGCCAACAAAGGGAGCATTGTGGTTGGTTTTCTGCAGACTGCTGACCAAAGGGAGCCTGTTGATGAAGCCTTCTTACTCAAGCCACAGGAATCATCACACTTGCAGGCTCTGATCCTGCTTGGGGACTTCAATAACCTGACATATGCTGGAAAAAGAACAAAGCAGTCTGTAAACAGTACAGGAGAGTCTTGGAATGCTTTGAAGATAATTTCTTAGTCCAGGTGATAGACAGTCCAACCAGAGAAACGGCATTACTGGACCTTATTGGTTGCTTCCCAACACAGATGAACTATATATTCCTCACAATCTTGAGTGATATGGCCCAAGTGAAGACTCAAGCCAGGACCCTGAATTTTAGGAGAGTGAATTTGCAGTTGTTTAAGGAATTAGTGGATGGGACCACCTGGGAAACTGCCTTCAGGGATAGAGGACCAGAACAGAGGTGGCAGCTCTCTAAGAACATTTTTCCTAAATTGCAAGACATCTTAATTCCTTCAGAAAAGAAATCAGGTAAGGAAGGCAAGAGATCAGCATGGCTGAGTAAGGACCTCCTTGTCAAGCTAAAGCGTAAGAAGGAAGTGTGTAGGGAGTGGAACCAGGGACATGTATCCAGGGAATACTATAGGGATGCTGCTCAGATGTGTAGGGATGGGATCAGTTGGAGATGAATTTGACAAGGAATACAAAGAATAATAAAGGCAGGCGTGTTAGTCAGAAAAGGAATATTAAAGAAAGTGTACACACACCCTGATAAATAAGACAGAAATAATAACAAACATGGCTGAGGTACTCAACATGTTTTTTTCCTCAGCTTCAATGGTGAACACTCTTTCTAGATCTCTGAAGTCCTGAAGCTTAAGGCAGGTTCTGGCAGAATTAACTCCTTCCCATCATACAAGATCAGGTTCGAGACCACCTGAGGAACCTGAACACACACAAGTATATGGGACTTGATGAGATACATCCCAGGGTCCTGAGGGAACTGGCTGCTGTAGTTGCCAAGCAATTCCCAAACATATTTCAAAAGTCAAGCAAAGTCCCCAGTGACAGAGGAAAGAAACTATTGCACTATTTTTAGAAAGGATAATAAGGATGCCCATGGGAACTACGAACCAGTCAACCTTACCTCAACTGAAATTTTCAAAAAGTTACTCAAATCTCATCTTAATGTTCTTAAATTGGTTTGAATGCAACACATGGTAACCTGAATGAAAGTGAAACAATTACTTCCTTGACAAGATATCAGATACTCTCATTTAGAATTGAATTTCAGATCTTTTTCATATTTTCTTGAGAAAAAAAAGACATATTGTTTTAGTACTTTTGTGGAGAGTATGACTAAATTTTGCACAAAGCAAAATTTACAATTCTCAAAGATTTCAACTTCCTTCTTATTTTGGTACAAATGCCTTTGTTCTTAACCTCTGTGTAAAGTGTGTCTATTTCAACTTAAGCAAAAATTTCAAGGTTAATGCAGTGGTGTAATATTTTACAGTTTTCCATAGAAAGCAATAAAAGGATTAGCAGGCACAGATTACCAAGTGGAGTACCAGGACCAGGGCACTGTTGCTCCCCATGGAGCACTGGCAGATGCAATAGCTGTACTGTGAAATGTTGTATCTCTATTGCTGTGTAGCCTCTCACCTTTCATTAAAATTAGAAGAGTGTATTTCCCTAGTATAGTAATTTAAAAATACATTGCACACATCACCATCACTTAATAGTCATTGTGATGATGGCTATTGTATGATGAGATGAACTTGTAATTAGCTCCTTGTTTTAGCACCGAAATTTTGGTCTTGATTACAGTTACAGTAGGCTTCCTCAGTCTGAGTTTTCTTTGTCTTTTTGTTTTACAGTCTGAGAGAGGAAACACTGTGTGCTGAATTTTCTTCCTGTATTGCATTACTTTGTTCAGGAAATCCTCCTTTATCAAATGCTAAGCAGAGTGGGAGTACGTGTGTGGTGTGGAATAAAAGTCAATGAACTTACTTACAATATGGGGTGTGACAGAGTCACGAACAGAAGCTGTACTGCCTGAATCCAAGCCTAAATTCTAGGCTTGAGGATACCATTTTTTACTTTGTCTAGCCCCGGTGGCTCAAGTGAGGAATCTGAAATAAAAAAAATGCAAGAGCTGGCATATTTCTATAATCTAGGGCAGGGATTCCAGTCCCCTGCACATGTGTGCCTGCTGGGTCTGTTGGGTTTGCTGCTCTCCAGGGAGAGGATGCTGCTCCATCTGAGCAGCATGATCCAACTGGACCTCAGTGTTTTCAAATACATTTGTGTTGTTTCTCTACCGGGAAGATGATTGGCCTCTACAGTTTAAACACGAAATAGACAATAATTACCATTAATAATAGAATGTTTAAAACTAAAATACCAATTTTTAAATCTTGTAAAATCACTGGTTATTTTTAGTACAGGGCTGCTTTACAGTGTTAATGGATTTTATAGTCTTAACATTTATTACACAGTGCTGCAGTGGTACACATCAGTGGTGTGTTATGCAATTGGATTTCTGCCAGTCCATAGACCTGTTGCCATTGTTTCTCATAGAAACAAAACATAACATTATAAATCTGAATAGGAGAGAAGATGATTACAGGAGTGACTCACATTAACTTAAAACTTTAAAAAAGAGATTTTGGACAAATCTTAAACTGTTGAGGTTCTCTTACAGCAGTCTGATGCCAAACATGCAATTTCAGTGAAGAGGAACGTGTAAAACTTTTTGTCCAGAAGGTGACTTCAAATATATTCTACTTCACATGATTATTCAGGCCTGATCTGAATAAAATAAAGTAAAGCAAAATAAAACTAAATTACAAGTCCTTCACGGAAGAATCTATTCTGTTCACTATAGAAACCTAATGTAAAATCCTGTGTTCTCAATGTATGAAATATCTTACCTGACTTGATGATGCTTTTGAATATAAATTAGGCCAACAAGAGGAATGATTCAGATGAAAAGAACAAGCTTTTCCTCTTTGTTAGAAGCATCAAATAATGTGATGAAAGCATATAAAATAAGTCTTTAGGTAAGATGACAGAAGTATTACCACATTCGAAGGTGGAGAAAAGGCCAATGTAATTACTAGAGGGGAAAGAATCCTGAACTAGAATTTCTTTGAAGTTTTAGCCTAACTCCACAAATCTTCAAGAATGACCTGTGAAAATTTTGTTTCCTATGCCTTTGTGGATTATAGAAATTACTACCCTGAGAACGCAGAATGGTTGCCTTTGCCTTAAATTAATTTGGTGATCAAATTATGAATTATGGTGGAGATTCTCAGTCTCTTCAGGCGTTAAAACACTAATGTTAAATAATGTTAAACACATGGTTTTGCCTTGGTTTACATGGTTTATAACTTGCACAAAGTGTTTCTGAAGTGTGTTCCAATTGAAGTTCATGTATAGCAGGGTCCATGCATATCTTTGCAAACAGAGTTACATAATTTTACCTACTTCTTAAATGATGGAAACAGAATTGAATGGAGGGTCATATTACTTCTGACACCTTTTGTACTGATCTTTTTTCGTATATTTTATAGCTCTTCGAGATGCTGGAAAACAATCAATCAATAGTGACTGGAAGATAGAGCATTCAGGAACATTCAATATTGCCGGGACCACTGTCCATTATGTTCGGAGAGGTCTCTGGGAGAAAATTTCAGCCAAAGGTCCCACAACATCGCCTTTACATTTACTGGTATGACAATATAGATTGTTGTGCTTTTTTTTTTTTTTCCTGATTCTTTTCATGGTAACATTTTTTTCCAGGCTCCTAAAAATAACGAGAGCTCTGTAAGATATACCTGTTTTTATATATATTTATATGTACATACCTGCTTATATATATATAGATCTGTCAGTCCACTTCTGAAAAAAAAATGCATTTAAATCCAAGAATAATCATTACATTGTTAAGGCAGGATGGAAGATCTGAACATTTCTATAAATGGCATAAAAAGTTGATGTGCTGCTTAAGGAGAGAGATTCAGATTAATATCAAATGGTTTTTGTCCTGGTTGAATATAGCACAGAATCACCCTTTTTGGGATTGCAGTCACCAAGTTCTCCATAAGGAACTAGAGTTTTGATGCATTTCAATGTAGGGAAGGAAAGGCTGATAGCCATCAGAAAGAAGGAGAGATGATGAGGAAGTTCTTCACAGTTCAAAATACTGAAAATGGAAGAAATCAGTATATATATGAAGCATTTTAAAATCTGATGTGTCTAGGAAAGACCTCCTCTATTTAAAAGCACTGAAATCACAGGGCATAATTATCCCCCAGAATTCTGGTGAATTACATTTGTTTATCTTATGTGGAGATCTTTTTGACCTTTATGTTAAGTAAAATAGTTTTTCCCATTGTCTTAATTTGGATTATCTCATTATTGTGTTCTACAAAATCCATCATGAGAGTTGAAGGGCTGTAGAACATTAAGTCATTCTGTTGTGCTTTTCAAGATAATCTCCTCACAGTTTGGAGTTTGTCTTCCACAGTGTCTGTGTACATAGGTAGGTTTTCCCTCTCTGTATCTTACAGGTGCTGCTCTTCCATGACCAGAGCTATGGTCTACACTATGAGTACACAATCCCACTAGATCCTCTTCCTGAGAATCAGAGCTCTAAAGTACCAGAGCCTCTTTTCATTTGGACTCATTCTGGCTGGGAGGACTGTGATGCTGTATGTGGAGGAGGTAAAATAAAAGTGTACAAACACACAAATATGTATTAAAAATGTCTATGTATATGCATTATGTATGTATATACATACATACATATATGTGTGTATACAATATGCAGATATATTGTATATGCAGTCTGTGTCTTAATATATATCTCAGTTAAAACACTCGGTGTATTAATATTTAAGACTTGGATGGTCAGTGTTGTATATTTAGTAGCAATATCCTTATTGCAGCTTATGTGATTCCATACAATGGTGGACATACTTCAGTGTCATGCTTCCTGATTATATTAAAAGAGTAGTGGTAACTCTAAGAAAAGATTCAAACTAAATAAAGTAGAAAAAGATGGTAGTGAAGGAAAAAAATCTAGGTTAGCAAAGCAAATTCAGGACACAGTTTCCGAGAAGAAATACAAGTGCAAGAGCTAGAACAAGAGTAGCAAGTTCATATGCATTCCTCTCTGTATTTGGAACTATTGGCGATAAATGATCTGTAAATGACATTTCAAACTACAGAAAAACTGAACCCCAGTCTCAGATCAAATATGTACAGTTAGTAACATGAGTTGAGAATCATCCAGAAACATATGAAACAAATAGAACAACAGCAGATATTAGTATGCTGTTGTGATATTTTTTCCTTTCTTTATGTTTATAAACCATAAAAAATGTGAATTTGGAAAAGCAATATATGATTATGAAAGCAAATATTGGAACATGAACAGTATTACTGTAACAAAATCCTTTAAAACTTTTTAGAAGATTGTTATACATGTAGATAATCCCACTGAAAAAATACTTCAGAGGGTTTTTTTTTAATGAATGCAACCTTGTCCAATTAGACTTGTGTCTCTGTGAATACTATATGGATTTTTGTTACCTGTCTTTCCTGTTTACAACCTTGACAGTCATGGTTACTCTTATCAGCAGTTCTGAAAACTGTTGGGCACCTTGTGATTGAATAAGAAGGCCTCAAAATGCTTTATTTTCTCATAACAGTAGTATAAGGAACACTGTTCTAGCTCCTTTGACTCTGTGAACAATCCTGGTGTCATGACAGATTACTATAGTTTCCCATAAACATGCTTTTGTGATTTGGTAGGAAAGCTTTTTCCCTGAAGGTATTTTGTACATGGTCTTAGTAGCAACCTCTAATTCTTAGGAGTGCATTCCTATTGACTTGGAATATTCATGCTTTTTACAGCTTCCTGAAGTATTTTTAGAATAATGCTACCACATTATTGCCCCAAATATTTCTAAAGTTACCTATCATCTGGAGAAATCTTAAGTTGCATTATGTCAGTAATTCAATTACATTAATGCTTAAATAAATATTTAAGTGTTGTACTGTAATGTTTATTATCATATTTTTCTGATGTAACTGTCCTTCATTTTATGTTATTGTCTAAAATGTCTGAGTTAATACAGAGTTCCATAAAAGGTATTTTTACTGCAAATATTCTGAAACATAAGTGAAAGATTTTTCTTACTTTAGACAAAACAATTTTAACTGTTCTTTTAGTTCTTGGCTTAAACATAAAGCAATAATGAAATGAATGCAGCTTGTACCCAGTGTAAATATTTGTGTTTAATTTTTAACATCAATATTTTGATGAATCTGATTAAAGAATATGATAGCTACTGGTAGTTTTGCTTAAACACTTAAAGTGTATGCCAGGATGAAACTATTGATGAAGCCATGTGGTTTTGTGCATGTTTATGTATGTAATTGGTCTGTGACCTCCTGTGTTGCAGAAAAGCTTTCTCTGTGTAGGAAAGAATATGAATACACAGATGTATATGTAAATACAGAAAGAACTGTCACACATTTCAAATGCTGCATATGATAGATTAGTTGCATGTGTTCTCATGTATGCAAGTGCCATGTAAAATATCAGCTGTGTTCACACAAATAATGAGCATTTATAACTTAACTGTTCCATCTGCGGACACATTTCTGACTGCTGGTGAACATTTCCTGCTTGAGTCTGCCTTGCTTCTGCACGTACCCTGTCTGCCAACAAACTCCAGATGGAAACAGAATGTTAAATTCTAACCATAGAACTAATTGTTATGAACCTGTTTTCTGCTCATTGAAGTCTTTAATTATAGGACTGCTAGTTTTCTAAAAATTAGGCTCCATTCTAACTACAAGTTACTCCTTGTGGTACGTATTCCATTAAATTCTGATTTCTAATGCTTCCAGTTTCAAGAGACACCAGCCTCCAACCCATCCATCAGGGCATGGCTTTTGTACAGAGCATGCACTAGGTCTCTGCAGGCTGTACCCAACTCCTTAAATGATTACCCTGAAGACCAGGTCAGTTAAGTGGGCTCTTTTGTTCATGGGGAAGTAGTGCAAGCTCATTACTGAAGGTGGCATGTGTTGATTCCTTTCAGCTGAGTGCCAGTCAGGCTTGCAGCAGGCAGAACTACTAAGCTTCAGCAAGATGGAGACACAGGGCTTGTCATCCCTTTCCTTATTTTATATGTTAATTAATAAACATACTTCTCTTATGTAATTTTTCTGCAAGCTTTTCTCAACACTGGGGTCTTAGTGATTGAGAAGGAACCAGTTATTTCATTAAGACTAAGGGTTTGGCCTATGACTAGTTTCAGAAAAAAAGCAGCAAAACTCTGTTGACAGTAGTGCGCAAAGACTGGATTAGAAAATCATATTGTTCCCTACAAACTTTAATATCTCTCTTAGACTCCCTTCTATCTTTGATTATCTTGTACAGGTTTTGCTGTTCTTTTAGCTAAACTGCACATGTACTTCTTCCTTTTTTAAAGAAGTTGTGTATTCCTGGTTTCCCCACATACCCACTTTATTTTTTACTAGGTGAAAGAAAGACAACAGTTTCTTGCACAAAGATCATGAACAAGAATATCAGTCTTGTGGACAACAAGAAGTGCAAATATTTAACAAAACCTGAGCCACAGATCCGCAAGTGCAATGAGCAGCCATGCCAGACCAGGTAATAGTGATTTGGTTAAATTAAGCTGTAATATCTAGGTGTAAAAATCTTAGGAGCTAAGAGAGATGACTGCCTCTGGCAATCAATGTGCAGTAAATACACACATCCAAAAGGTTATAATGTAATGTATAGAGAAAACACAATTATTGGCTGTTGTTCTTCCTGAGTTTTAATGAAAGAAAGACCTCAAGCACCATGACTAAATCAATTCTTATTCAATAAAGCAGCTCATTCCTCAGGAATTGTTCTCACAGACTGATGGGTACTATGAAATTGACATTTAAATTCTGTTTATTTGAGGGTGATGGATTGATTGTCATGCTTTTAATTAATTATACATTTCTGTGTTATGTTCAATCAAGGATTTACTTCTTTAAAAGCTCTCAGTAAGCTCTGGATGCACTAAGTAGGAGATAAATATATAACTGTTAATTGGACTTTCTACATTGATGCAATCTGAAGTATAGAGAGCCTTCCTCTCGTTTCTCTTCTCCCTCTCCCCCTCCCCCCCACATCCTTTTGTGTGAGGATCAATAGGCAGAACTAGACTCTGATGCTGGAATAGTGAAAGAAGCAGGAGGAGCTTTTTTTACCTGGATCTCACTCCAGGAGACAGCTGAAGCATGCAGTCTGTGCCCTGCTACATGCACTGGCTGGCCAGGCTGGCACAGTAACCCATTTCAGAGTTTGCCAGCTTGTTTCCATATGACAGATAAGAATTATGACTAAGAAAGTCCACAGGTACTTTGTGGACTTAGTTAAACTACTTTCCAGCTTTCAAGAGAGGGGAGAGCAGCTAGCAATAGCTGGCCAGCATCCCCAGGAGTAAATACTGGGATATGTCTGCAGTCATCTGGGGAAGAGGGAGATGGTATTCTTAAAGAAAACAATGATCATTGAAGAAAGTATATAAAATTAACCAGAAGATACAGCGTTCTTGGAAAGGATGAAACACTGAAATTGTTAGAATGCAAGGTGTGATACATTTTAAGTAAGACCAATCCACTAAAGGTTTGGACTTCCCAGACTAGGGCATTGCACTTTGAAGGGATTATTTGAATTTCATTATATACATACNNNATTTATTTATTATTTTATTTAACATGACCACACTTAATGAATAGAAATGGAATAGTCTCATCTTTTTCTGATGCATGGTCAACTATAAATTTTCTGTACTTTTTCGAGCTTATTATATGAAACTTTATAAATTATGCTAATTGCTGCTCAAAGAAATGTAGAAGGATGTCATGATCTTTAACATATATCCAGTTTTTAATACAGTGTTAGTGATTTTTACAAAACAAATCTTTTTAGCTTTCAACAGAGAAGTAGCTAAAGCACACTCTTGCATAACTATATCTATTGCATTGTGTTGACAACCTGAGATCTGCAAATTGAGTCTCTGGACTGATAATAAAATAAAAACTTAGGTAAATGTTTTCTTTTCTTACAAGAAATGCATGATGAAAGGTTGGAACAGATTTGTGAAATCTCATTTTCCTAAAAACTCTCCCTTGTAGTCTAAGTCTCCTGAGATACACTTGTGTACTGCATCAGTGGCAGAGCTGTTTTGATTTTTAAGGGCACATGGCCATAGTCAGGAGCTTCAGAACATCTGGGGAAAATTATGTTGTAGAAAGATTGCTCTCTGGGCATGTGAGTTCTCCCAAGCTGCATCAGGTCTCCTTGCTACTGTGATTTAAACCACACCACCTGAGTTAGGCCTGACACTGAAGAGCATGAAGAAGTCTGAGCTTTTATACTTCCTCTGGAGTAACGAGCTTTTCTGTCTTGCGGCTGAGAGTTTCAAGAGAATACTGGACTTCATGTGCATGACATGCACATGTCATATATAGAGAAAATAACAGGCTGGTCAGTGATCTGTCATCTTTGAAATGCGTGTGTATTTTGGAGCTTTTCTAATGGGGATTCTAATGAGAGGAGAGTGTTCTGAAAAGATAAGGAAAATGGGCCAGGGAATGAAATTATATGAACATTAACACCTTATTGTATATAAAATATGTTAGATTAGTAAGTAGTGCATTAACAAAGTGAAGCCAAACTAAAGCAGAAAATAGGCAAGTATGTCTTGGGTGGTTGTTCTGATAAGCAAGAGAGTAAGATGAAGCGATGGTACTTTTCCCCTCCTGATTTCATGTTACTGGATTGGCTGTATTTTGTTGCAGATGGATGATGACAGAGTGGACTCCGTGTTCAAGGACATGTGGAAAAGGGACCCAGAACAGACAAGTAGCCTGCACACAGCAGCTCAGAAATGGGACCCTGATCAGAGCTAGGGAGAGGGATTGCCTTGGGCCAAAGCCTGCTTCTGCACAACGCTGTGAAGGCCAGGACTGCATGACTGTGTGGGAGGCAGGAGTCTGGTCAGAGGTGCTTCATTTATTTATACAAATAGTCTGTAGTGTTATTTATGCAAAGAAGGACATTTCCTTCCCATCTTCTCTGTTCTTACCTCTTTTTTCAGAACACCACAAACAGCAGGCAAAAGGGCTTGTAGATAACACAACTTTCCTTACACTGCATCCTGAAGCCTTTCTGTAGAATGTAATTATTATTCAAAAAGCTTTATTAATTTAAAATCTTTTATTGTGTGTGACCATTTGTCTCTCTTCTTCTAAAAAGCTGTCCTAGTTCTAAAAGTAATTGTGAGGGAAGAAGGGTGTTGTTATCACTGTCATCTGGACAAGCCAAAGGGGTTATTCGGAGCTGCTCCCTCCATTGGAAAAGCAAAGGCAATTTGATTGCTTCCCATACCGGAAGCTGTGCTATGGGTCTCTCTGGGTTTGAAATACAAATAGCAGCTTCTGAATGTCAGTGCAGTCCCTTCTTTGGGCTCTGCTGCTCAGAGCATCCCTTGATCGCCAAGCAAGAAATAACAAGACAGGGAATGTTTTCAAAGATGAAAAGCAGATGTTAAGGTACAGATAAAAGAAGTAAATATCAGCAGTTTGTAGTTTGGAACACAGATGTTTATAGTGCACAGGCTGGTTGTGAAAAGAATGGTATTAACTTACAGAGGTTTGAGAAAGAAACCCTGCTTATTTAGCTGGTTTCTTTTACTCAAGAGATGAGAAGTAAGTAAGCACGTTTATGTTGGAAGCAATAAGTATATTTTGAAGAGTGAGGTGTTTCCCATGGCCATTCCTGCTATCACCACTATATTGGAAGCTGGCCATTACTGCTTCCTGCAGGTATAATCAGCTTGGCAAAGGAGAGTTTTGATCTGCAAGCAGTGGAATGATCAAATGCAGTCACAATGTTTTGAGAAGGAAATGGCATAATTTTTGGCATTGTAAGTGGGAATGGTGGAAAAACCCCATAGTTTAAGACCTTTTGTGCAAGTTGAAGAGAGTTTTCACATGCTATATATGCAGTGACTTTGAATTTTCAAATTCACTCTGGTTTCTTGCATAGTTTTAAAGTATTTACTTTTCCATTTTAACTTTTTTCCCTTCCATAAAATGTCTATTAGACACCAGCAGATTTTTTCTGAAGTTGCTTCACATCTTATTCTTATGAACATTATTTGGATTTTCTTTCATTCATAGAACAAAGTTTGCATAATATTTTCTGTATAATATTTTGCATTCACTTCATCAAAACATTTCAGATGTTCTCTTCTCCAAAAGCCTTGTTTTTCCTTAAGCAAATATTTTTTGATCTAATTATATCTTTTTAGCTGAAAATGCGATAATTATCATACTGCCCCATAAGGAATTTTTGTTCATTTGTTAGTGTTTAATACATCCAGTGTCAATGCAATGGAGGATTGCAAGTCAGGAAATCACTGAAGTCTTGAAATATTTGTGTTAACCTGCCAGAGGTCATTAGAAGGGAATAAAATGAGTTAACTGACTTTTGTAGAAACCTGAAAAACAATTTTTTCCGACAGTGCTCTGTAAAATGTGGTAAGGGAATACGGCATCGGACTGTGAGGTGCACCAATCCCCGCAAGAAATGTGTTTTGTCTACAAGACCTAAAGAAGCAGAGGACTGTGAGGACTATTCCAAATGCTACATCTGGAGAATGGGAGACTGGTCTAAGGTGAGGTATCCTTGATAGTAGTGCCCCACAGCATAATACATTTTGCAAGCTAAATACTTTGTGAGAATTGCTTTTATGGGAAGTGTATGAGTCTCCCAGCTGAGGGACCAGTAAGGCTACAAAAAACCCAACCCAAAGCTTGTAGTCACACTGAGCCCACAGTGTAAGTAGAAAGATGAAGAAAGATTGAGACAGATTTTCAGTATCATGCAAGTCCACTATAAATTTACTGTTGTCAGTAGGCAGGCAAACAACTCCTCACAGACCAGCACATTTCATTAATTTGTGTTTGCAAATTTTATTTGTGTTTCCAACAAGTTACACCCTCCAGCCTTATAAGGAAGCACCTTTAGCCTATTCAATTTCCACATAGACCATTTAATATCTAGGAAACGTCTATTACTCTCTATTCTGAACACTCAAGGTAGCTGTCAGTACATTATTTCTTGGCATGTGAATTTTGATTTCAGAGAAGTACATAAGCGTAGGCCAAACTGTAACAGAAAATATTCTTTAGATCTGTGATTGTGTTATTGGACAGCAATCTTGAACATCTGATACGGTTTTCAATATCCAAAACACACTGAAATACTGAAATTGAGCCTTGTCAAGGTTTTCTCTTGCCATATCACAGACCACACTTAGCATAAAGATTGTGATATTTTCCCCCCTTGCTTATTTTCATAGCTTTGCACACAATACTTCTAGTTTCAGTGCCTAACATTATTGCAGCAGTTTTTAACTTGCTTGTATGGAGAAGTATTTAAGGTATTTTTAGTTTTCTTTTATGTGATGTAACAGCTGGAAACAAGGACTAAAGCCAGCAGTGTATGACTGGCCAGCCTTCCAAGAATTAGCAGCAAGTACTCTGTGGGCAACCAGTGTTTCATAGAATTGTGCTTGGGAGCTCCCATTTTATGGCAGTGGGGTACAAATTGTCACTATCACATTACTATTTATTCCATATTCTTTTTTCTTTTTTTTTTTTTTTTCTCCACATTTAAAAGGTAAAGGATAATGTCAAATGTTGGGGTTTTTTTGATAGTGGTGATTATTCAAAATAATTGGAAATACTTTGGAACAGTCAAAAAACTGGAAGATAACTCCCATACTTTAGTAACTTCAAAAGCCCACAGTAGTATAACCATTAATTTCTTAAACAACAGAAGCAACTAACCTTCTGTAGCAAAGTTACTTTTACAAGAAGAGTGTTTGCCAATAAAGATTAGTGTTTTCATTTCCATACCACAGAACAACAGTAAAAATCTACATCATTTAACAGTAGCACCAGCAGGGAGTAGACTACAGAGAAATGACCATCTGCTTTCTTAGTTGAAACAGTCATTCAAATGAGGGTTGCTGAGGCTGTGTGGGGATGCTTAGACAGTTACACTGTGTTCCCAGTGCTCTCTGGAGAAAATAAGAGCTCTTTTCTCTAATCCAGTACTTTTTGTAAACATCCATGTCATAGATGAATATAGAACTTACTTCTTCCTGTTTAAAATTTACTGACATCTTGTATGTTCTGCTTTTCTCCTACAGTCAAAGCTGTAACACTGTCACTTAAATTATACTTTAAACCTCAGAACTAGGAGATGAAGAAATATTTCACATGGAATTGACAAAACCTTTTGAACAGTTAACATACAGGCTGACTGTGACTTGTGCAGCTGAGATTTTCCAAGATTTATACCAAAAAATAGATACTTCAATTTCTCTACAGAGACATGAGTTCAATTTAAAATACACTTGGATTTCCCTTTTTTATTCCCTGTTGCTATTCTTTTCCATTGCTAGAGTACATAGCAACATGAAGTCATGGCATAGATGTTAATACGTCTGCAATGGAGGAAATAAATGGAAGGCTCAGATAAATGTTAATCTTTGCTCACTGTTTCTAACTCTGAGGTTCAGTGCAGCCTTCTGTGTTCACTGTTTTTACTCTCTAGGATTGTTCTTGACATTGACAGAAGGCTGTTCCTTTGAGCAGAGCCAAGTTCCCCCAAGCTAATGCCAAAACTTGGCTTGAAAAATTTAAATGACGCTTCTCACACATTGAAACAAGATGCTTAACATGATCCTTAGTGGCTTTGTGGCTCCCCTTGAACTCTTAAGGCATAATTTTAAATGAAGCTTATATTGCAGTATTACTGAAAAGATAACATTTTTAATAATCATAGTAGTACTGTAATGGAGTTAATTTGTTTGAGGCACACTCACATAGAGATCAAATAATTCTTCTGCTCAATGTTTCAACAATAATGCCAAGATCAAAGAAAGCTTGACCCAAACTGCATCCAGTAGGTCAAAAACCACATCAGTCCTAAGACTCTAACTTGATTTAAAAGCGTGCTGTATAACCTGGCCTGCATGCAGCATTAAACTCCATAATAGCTCTTAAGGCAGCAAGGTGGGTCAATACGCTAAACATTCCTATTCTTAACATCAGTTGGGCTCTGTGCCTGCCCTTGTAGGGTAAATTAGTTTGATGAGAAAGTAAAGAATAAAGTCTCAAACTGAGCTTCTGAAGCCAGTGTCTAGCAACTTTACCAATTACATTGTATTTTCCCAGTGAATGTTGTCCTTGGAATACCATACCTATCAATGTAAAATTTGCCTTCAGATGAGGAAAGTTCGTAGTTACTGTAGCACAGTAAGATTGAGGCATAGCTCAGTCTTATTAGAAGCAGTGTCCTTCAATAAGATTCCCATTAACAACTCTTTCAAAGCTATAGGAGGACAGGGTCATGCTCAGAGAAATTAATTATCTAAAGATAAACAAATAAGCAGAGGTGAGGGGAATTGAAGTGCATATGAACTGCCTGTTTATACATCTAGCTGGCTTAGTATAGAAATTCATGTCATTGTAGAAGTCATTCTCCAAAAAAGACTTAAATGTCAACAGCAAAGGGTGCTCGAAAGGCAGGTCTAAGGTATTTTATGCAGGAATCTGTGTATCGTTTTTTTGCTATTATCTAGAATCTTCAGAACATTGGTGAAAAAATGGACCATGAGAAGGCAGGATGAATTTTGAAAGGAAGAATGATTTGGAGAGAGGGGTTTGAAAATAATTATTAAAAGCTTAAGTTTGATATGATACTAGATCAGAAATGTTAGGAGACATTCAGTAGGGGATAATAGGATAAAACACTAGAAGAAAGAGTAGTATTTAGGGCCAGCCATTTGTAAGATGAAGAAATATAAAGTATGTGTGTATAGGAGATCAGAGAAGATAATACCATTTAAGTTCTAAAAAGGCACTTGACTAAGGAGTCTGGAAAGAGGGTGCATTCAGCAGAAACTAAAGAAGTAGCAGCAGCAGAATTTCTAGATAGTATCTATGTGTTAGACCAGAGGTGCAGATAAGTCAAATATGACATCTGGGATAATGGTCCCAATGGCTGGGATGGAGTTCACTTCGCCTATAGCCTGAAGAAGTGAAAATAAAGAACAAATGTTAATCTGCTAATTTTTTTCCGGGAGTCCAAAAGTCTGAAGCAACTGCTTGGGTCCCAGAATACATGGCCTAGTCCAGATTATTTATTTAAGACAGTACATACAGTGAAATCTAGAATGTATGTGTGTGTATTTGGGGGGTAATTCAGGTTGAGGTAATTCAGCTGTTGAGGGAAGAAGAGTGAACCCAACAGGACATAGAGAGATCTCCCAATTGCGTGATACAAAAAGCAGCTGTCAGTGATGAGCTTCACTTCTCCTCTGTCCCAAAGAAAGAATATGAAAATTGAGAGAGGTAAAATAAAACTAATTTTATTTTTTTTGTCAACTATTCAACAGCATGGGACATTCAACCTTCAAGCTGTGTCCTTAATCATTTAAACAACTCCTAAATTTCCATATCAAATAGACTCAACAGATTTTGTCTCCAATTAAAAACCACAGAATTTGGATAATATTATTGTTACAGTTTTACTGACAAGGTAATTAGCCTTGATTTTATTCTCTGGATCCCTGTCCAAAATTTTTAGCTCTTTTAGGTTCCAGGAACTGGAATGTGCTGGCCATGAGTCAAAATATGACACTATTAATAGATATATGGACAAAGAAATTATGTGACTTTCGTGAAATAATAGAAGAAAGATAATACATAAATCACATTAATAACTTTTATATTGACTTAATTGTACAGTTACTTTCCAGCAAGTGAGGTATGTCTTTGCTTCAGAAATTAAGTACAAGCAAATCATATGTAAATGTCGATATAATGAAATGAGAGTGGGTAGTTTTTTGTATATTTCTTATCAATCCTGTAACATTTACATCATTTGTTTCAGTTAAAGGTGTTTTATAGATCAATGTACTGTCATATTTTGCCTGAAATAAATGTAATTGTCATGTTAGTTTCTAGAAAACCAGAACAAGACCAACATTAATAATAGACAAAAGCACTGGTAAGACTCGAAGGGATTTTAAAAGTAGACATTACCCATTCTGTACACACAAAAACACACATAAATGGGAAATTCTGGTAACTGTATCACACTTAGGTCTACTGGCAAATCTTTGCAGGTTTTCTGCTACAAGCCTCTTTAGGGTAAGCAAAGTTTAGGGGAATGCCAATCTGGAATCAAAAGGTGATTATGTGAGAATGCTGTGTTGTCTCTTGAACTACATTATCTGTAAGTGGGATTATATTAGAAAAGAAATTAACTTGTGATAGATCAATAGTTCCAATCAGGATTGTGCCTTGCTAGCCCCCATATAAAGACAAATAAAGAATAAAAGAAGTTTGAAATACACTGAAAGACACTTGAAGTATTATCTGACAAGGGACATGGTAGGGGGAGACCTATATAATCAAATAGATAATGAAAAGGAAGAGAAAGGAAAAAAACCACATTTTAAATCCACCTGATAACAGCTACTCTTTTTTTTTCCTGTGCATCCTAGGAGAGGGTCTCAAGCAGAAGGTACAGCCTTTATACATTTGTTTTGAACGTTCCCTTCAAGAAGTAAACAGGTGGGTGCCCATAATTACCTTCTCATGGAGTACAAGAGATGGTATAATGCAAAAAGAAGGGGCACAGAAGGGGAACAACCCACACAACTAGAATGCTAGATGTAGATGGCTCCTGCCATCTCCCAAGGATGCTTGGAAGATGGCAGAATGTAGCAGAGGCAAATACAACCTCATGCTTAAGCAGGTCTGTACAGCCAGTCTCATTGCACAAGGTACAGCAGGCTGCAGGGTACCATCTGAAAGAGTGGTATAGGGAAAGAGGAGATGCACTTATACAGCCACTGTTGTTGCCTGTCTGAAAAAGGAAAGGGTAACATCAATGAGTTCAGCAATCATATGAAATTGTTTGGAGGGTGCTGATTTTCAAGAGTGGTTTTCAGGGAGGCATACTGATATGTATACTGGGGACAAAACCAGTAGTGAAAATGTTAACTTCTAAGTCACCTTCATAAACATTAGCAGTTAGGGGAAGTCTAGGAAATTCCAAAAGAAAAGGAGATCCAAAATACGCCTGAACAAGCTGGGGTTTTCTTACTCCCTGGTAGTAGAAGTAAAATGATAAAAAATGCTACTAAAATAGATAATTGGGAACTTTATAAAGAAATAACATTTTATTCCACATATGCCCAGCAATATTTCAGAAGTAAATATGGTTAGTATTAGTATGCAGTCATAGACTTCGAACCTTTGGGCAGCTTTACAAATTTTCAGGGTGCTCCTTTCCAGCCATATCCTCTGTGGTTCTACCTACAGCCTGAAACCACAGCTCTAATCAAAACAGTCTGGCTGCTGTTTGCCTGGCACTCCTGAATATCAATAAGTATGATTGACTGGACTCTTGCTTACTGGTGTGAGAGAAAGATGTATCTACATCATCAAAGCAGACTTTTATTTTGAGTGAAGCAGCAATTGCTGTGTCAATTGGCATGAATTTTAAAAAGCTTTTCACAATACAGTGTAGTCCATTTTACCTCAAGTTGAATAGACTCTAGGTATCCATGCTGTAAACATGATTTCTATTTTGCTGGTTTCTATTGTTAACAATTAACTGTCCCTTTACCTTCTGTAATTACCTTCCATACTGGCATCCTGTGTAGCTGTTCACTGAATTGCCAGATTTGTCAACCTTTCAATGCCCACAAGGACAGATAGCTGTGATAAATATTTTAGTGCTATACTGGGTTCAGAATTCCAGGGCATCCACTGAGTTTTGTGGTCAGACACCCTTCTTTCCATACACATAACTGTGTTTGAAGAAACTACTCCTCCTACAGCATTACTGAAAAGTGACAGTGTGGGTGTTTGGCAGCATGAAAAGCACTGATATCATCTGTTAGCATTAATGGCCCTTTTCAGCTGTGATGACCAGAGTCATAACCTGGTCATATATGAGGTTATATGCAAAACCTGCATATATCAGGTTTCCAAAATGCTAAATTATGACAATTATTTGTTTTAATTTTGAAGATCATCTTTGACTATGCACAATGAGGTAAAAAAAATTGAATGTCTAGCATGGTAAGAATATTTTTTGAGCATTCTTTAAAATTAAAAATTAATTACTTTGGCTTCCAAAAATTAAGCTGAAATGTTTTCATGAGAAATGGATTGGTCAAACAAGATACTGTCAGCTGGATAAGTTCTTGGAATGCCTATTTTTAGACCGAATAGGTGAAAGGCTTCTTGAAATTTTACAGAGTAATACAAAAGTATGGCTTCAGGGAGAAAGTTTAGTTAAACTGTTAAGTATAATGGAATTTACTGAATGTCTTCACAGACATAAAATCATACATATACATTTGTATTGCAACATTAAACTTTGATAGCAAATCTTATTTTTTAAAAGCAAATGGGAATTGCCTTAAAGAGAAAAAAAAAATCAATTAGAAACTAGAAAAACAGAATTAGGGAAAAAAAAAACCAAAACAAAAAACAACCCACACCTTAGCTATAATTATTAGCAAGGTAGAAGTACAAGTAGGATGCCTTTGGGTAACCTTTTAGTGTCTCTGCTACAGAGAAGATAGCAGGAACTCACTTGCTTGTGCTGTCTTTAAACATAGGGATGTCTCATGAAGCCAACAAGGTCCAGCAAAGAAACCAAGAGATGTGTCATGCAGCTATAAAAGCAGACGGGGCAGAAAAGGGTAGCAGTAGCAATTTCCCATCACCTCTTTTGCCGCTGCCACTGTGTTCCAAGCCATTCTAGTAAAGTCTACATCAGGCCAGATTTCAATTCCCAAACTTTTCTGGTTGTGAACCTTATAGTGCCAGGCCAGGCATTAATGCTGCAGGGGACTTATATATGCACACATATGCATGTAAACATAGATTTAAGTAAAGAAAAACATTCTCGGGAATTGCTGAATAGAAGCAATGTCCTATATCTACGATTTTGTTATGTGCTTTCCCAGAAATACCTACCAATTTTTGTCCAGGCCTGGCATCTTTGAGGAATGATTCTTCTAGAAGACTGATGCATAATTCAACAGGTAGATAAATGGTGCTTTACTGGTGAAATCTTTAACACAACCATTACAATGCAGAACTTTATAGCCCAACTAGCAGATTGCCTATCCTAGAGTACCCATCTGAATAAGAGAAATAACACTAAGCATCCCTTCAGTGTCCTTGTGATGACACTAATTCTTGCCCAGTCAGACTCAGTCTAAAAAGATTATTCTCAACAATTTTTGTAAGATAGTGACTGCAGTGACCATCAGAATTTCAGTGTCCCAAGGAGCTATGCTGAATTTATGTGCAGAATATGCATCACAATTTAAGCAAGAAAGGAGGTAATGGAAATAGAAGTAACACCATATGGTAAAAGGGAAGACAAGATAAACTTCATTTTATGTTCTCAGAATTTCACTTAACTGAAGTGAATATGGTTGTGTATGTACAGACCATTCTATATAAGGATCTCCAGTCTCTTTCCAGTAATGGATTATTTACCTGCATCTACATTGTAAGACTATATCAGTATACAAACTGGAAAACACTGCATCTTGTCTGACTTCAAGGCTGGTCCCACACTTTGGAGGAGAAGATCAGTCCCCTGACATTTTAGACCACATACTTTTTTTTATCTTGTCAGTGCAGGCTTTTGCTGAATGTTCATTACTCTAATTTCTGTCTTAATGTTCTTTATTGCTTTTGCTTAGTGATACACATTGGGCAAATCATTTTACTGGTCTGTTCATGATAATATCTAGATTTTTTCTGTGATAGCTGGAAAATTATTCCCAAGCTGTCAATGTGTGCATGAAAATTCAATTACTCAGGCCAGTCCTGAGATTCAGTGCAGTAGGCGTTCTTTTGCCTGGTCTATCTCCATCTCTAAGATCATCTCTCTCTTTCTTCCCAAATGTTTTCCATAGCATTTCTGACTGTATAATCTGCCAACGTGTAACTCATTTAGCCGCTTCACTTCGGTTCTTTTAGTATTTATGTAATCCTTCTACTCTTCTGGAATCTGATTGATTTTTATGTGTGGGAAAACATGCATTTTTTCGTGCAGTTAATGCACATAATGCTGCTTCAGGTTATTCATTCTTGCGATAAACTTGATCTTCTATGGTGTCCTTATTTTGTCACAGAAGTATTTATTGTTTGGTTTTTTAATATTTTCTTTTAATCTGTGTGATTATCACTTTTTACTGTTTTCTAATACTGTAATATTTTTATGTGAATATTTTTCTGAAAATACTTAAAAT
>WUAM01000352.1:118190-133593 GCA_024336885.1 Actenoides hombroni
TATTTTCAGTAGGGTCATCTCTCTGTTGCCAAAAAAAAAAAAAAAAGTCATGTTATCTTGAATTTATTTTAATTTAGCTGAATAGTTTTGTTGTATATGGAAATAAAGCCCTTTTTAATTTTATTATATTTTTGGCATTCAGAGTCAGAATGATCTTGTGTATTTTGCAACAGATGTTGAGGTGAGTGAGCTAACATTATTGAACAGGTTATTACAGAATGTATTGTGAAATCAGTTCATTTGCTTTAGAAACATACTGAAGGGGATAATCTACTGTAACTTATTATAAACAAGAAAATTAAAATAGCTAAGTAGGGATTTTGATCATTCTCATGGACACATACTTGAATACAGATATTGAATCAATGAGACACTGTAGAGATTTACACTGAATCACTGTTGCACTGTTTGAGGTAGTGTAGAGAAATGCAGTCCTAGAACTTTTACCATCCTATGAATCCACGTCTGTACTGTTTTAACATGTCACTTGATTTTAAACATTTTGAGACAAAACCCCCATGCCCCTCTGTACCTTTGTGTGTCCTCTTGCAGATTTACAAATGGAAGAATCCTTCCTCCAGCCACTTGTATGAATTAATCTGTTAAACATTTTCAGTTCTCTGCTGACAACTTAGAAAATAGCTTTGTAATACTACTTTAGTTTTATCTTCGTTTTATGAAAAAGACTTTATAAAAATTAAATGTTTTACAGTTTTGTGAAACGTTATGAAACACCTAAAATTTTCCTTATGAGAAAATGTTGTACATGATTCACATGATTTTTACATTTCCAATAAAAAGTAAATCTGCTTTTGTTATTTGCATTTTCCCTTTTTGGGCATCCGTGTCTGGTAGCCAAGTCTGTCAAGCCCTCTATCACAGGAGTTACAGCTACAGTAGTCCCTACAACAAATGTCTCTTGCTTCTTGAATTAGGCACCTTTCTGCAGCTGCAGACAGATGTGCAATTTATGAGTCTTGATATATGGAAAGTTGTGTATAACAGATCAATATTCAGTGCAGGAGAGGTTTTATCTCAGGTGCATTCTGTAACCACTGAATTTAGAAAGAGGAGGGGGGTACATCCCCTGCCTCCATTTTGTGATGCAAGCCTTCAGACATGCTCTGAAAATACATTGGAGAGCAAACCCTGAAGGCAAGACAGACAGAGAAATTAGTCTGAGAGGCATCATCTTTTCTACTCAGAGCAAAAAGGGAATGCATCTTTATTTGAGTGATTGTTCCTTTTAATTCTCTGTAAAGAGTCTACTGTATAGATGTAATATAGGTAACCACACAATTTAATAAACTGAGGCCTCCCAGGTCAGAACTGTGATTCTGTTCAGGAAGAACCTAGCTGAAGTATTACCTCCCACAATAGCTGTACTGTCAAAATCTTTGGCTTGGGATCTTACTGCTGTGCATTGAAAAACTGCAACTTTAATGATGTGCTAATGTATGATTTTAAATTAAGTATCTTCTGGTTTTAAAAAGTAAAGAAAGAAAGAAAAATAACTCAGACACCATGGAATGTGACATTGTCTTTTGTATGACTAAAAAGTTTCAAAGCACAGAAAATTCAATTGCTCTTGGGAATAACTTCTCAATGTCACAGACACACATTTGAAAGTCTAATAGAATTATTGTAGTTGGCAAGCAAAAGAAACAATTATTATTTTAAATTTTCTTCATCCTTACCTTAGTACCCTGCCCTGCTAATACTCCTGCACTTGCTTCAGTCACTACAGCTAAAAATCAAGCAAAAGGAAAGATGTCTCTGGACTAGGGGCCAGAGGATAGTCTTTTATCAGCCAGTGATAAACTTTTTGAATGCTTATTCTCTGCTGTTTCTGAGTATTGCACTAACAGGAATGTCAGCTTTATCTCAAAGTAGAAAAGTACATTTTAACTCTGCCTGTATCCACTGAAAACAGATGTGTGACTTGTGCTGAAATCACCTTCCCATCACCCTTATACAACATCAGCAAAGAAAACGACTTTTGGATGGGAACCAGGGAAGATCACACTGTAAAATGATGTTCTTTTAAAATCAAGATGTTATAACATTGATAGCTCTGCTCTGATTCCTGTGTCATCTATAGGACAAAATTATTAATTAATTAATGCATGTGAATAATTTTGAAGCAGTTTTGAGCAAAAACATCTCTTCCTTCTCTACATGAATTTGAGCGAAAGTTAATTTTACTGCTTTTAATTTTACTACTCCACCATCATTCAGAGAAGCAGCACAGACCAAAATACCTCTTTGGTCAGAAAACGCTAAAAATGCTTTGAAAAATTGCCCAGCCTGTGGCCCAAGCCCCCGCACGATGTGGGGTGTGTGCATGCATTTGCCTGCCCTGCAGAACTCTTCCACAGCCGTGGGTGGCAGCAGGCAGCCCTTTCCTGCTGTGTTCAGGCAGGCAATAGCCTTCTGCACTCAGAGATACTCCCTCTTGAATTTGCTCGCTTTTCAGATTTGGTCTTTCTTTTTCAGCATCAGTCCCACTGCATTAATACATCTTCCTTTCAACATGATGAATATGTAAAATTTCAACTAATGAATGCAAAATCAGTCAAACTCAGCAGACAAGGAAAGGTGAAATTCACTCCAGCTCACAAGGGCTAGAGTTGTCCTCTGTGCTAATTAAGTCCCAGTTAGACTTTATTTTGTTGGTTTAAGTGGGATTTAAGTGGTACACAAGATTTCTTGTGCTAGGCTGGTGCACAGTGAGCTTACTTCATCCCAAATACATGCTGGCTAGCTGCATCAGAAACCCATTGTTATAATATTTACCACTTCTCATACCTTTCTTAAAGAAAAGAAATATCTGAGTTTTAATTGCATTGTCATTTCTTCTGAAGGGAATTGGCTGCTTTGGTCTGTAGGTTGTGGTTTAGGTTTTGAGTTGTCTGGGGTTTTTTTACTCAGTTTTCATTGTCATTAGTGACAGAGAAGCACCCATTTGCATATTCTAAAAATATATTAAAAATTGAAAGCTTGCCTGCATGAGGAGACCAATGCAGGCCCTAAAAGCCTAGCAGGTCAACTGTAAACAGAAAATTAAGGGTGCTCAGAATTTGAAAAGCTCTGTAGAAAAGATGTTAAAAAATACATCAATAATAGAAAACCAGCTAGGGAGTCAGGAGGACCATGTGATAACACAAGTGTGAAAGGGATGCTCGGGGATGACAGAGCTATTAAAAGGAAGTTCAGTGAATTACTTGAGTTGACTTTTCCACCTGAAACGTTGCAGAGATTCTCAGACCTTGCATGTTCCTTATAGCAGAGGTGTCAGAAAAGCTGGATTAAGTTGAAGGAAATACATGAGAATGTAAGACCAAAAAGTTGTGTTAGTTGCTAACAGATATCTAGGGTAGCATCACTTGAGATTCCTGGAAGAACACAACTACAGAACTGCTTGCCGTGGTGCATAAGCTGGTGTTTCAAACAGCCACTCTGTCACAGGACTGGCACATTGCAGTGTAATTCCTGCTGTGATAAAGGGGATCTTTAGGGGATCCTTTGAACTGCAGACTAAGGAGTTTTGAGTTTTTCTGGGCCCTTAATAGCCAATAAAAAAAAAAAAAAAAAAAAAAAAGAGTAAGATCCCTGGACATCTGGGTAAGCATGGACTGTTGGAAGAGAGTCAGCCTGGCTTCAATTTTGTCCTGAGCAAATTGGATCTAATGGATAAAGAAGTCTTTGATAAGGGTCCACATTACAGGATATCCAAGAAACTACGTTCACAAAGGACAACAGGAGCAATCTTCATGGCTTGAAAGCTAGTTAAGGGATTGGAACCAAAATGGTCATTTTTCAGGTTGGAGGCAAGTCAGCAGTACGGTTCCTCAGGGAATGATGCTGGACTCGGTTTTTTTCAACATTTTCATCAAAGGCATGAGGAAGAGACTGAAAACTGAGATCTCCAGACCTGAAATTGATGTTAAGCTATTCTGGGTAACCAACTGTTGCCTTCCTTGACAAGAAATTCACAAAGATGGGTGATTAGGTAAGACATTAGACAATAAACTTTGATATAGGTAAATGTAAGGTGGTATAGCTGTGGAAAATAGCCTAAACCATTTCTACAAGACACTGAACTTGCAACTGGCAGACATAGCTGAGTAGAAAAATCATAATGTCTGTGGTTATTGTAGTCTGGAGTCATTAGCTCTATGAGAATAGCGAGAAAAAAAGCCTAAAAATCAATAGATGTTGTCAAAAGAGAAGGCACCATTTTTCCCATTTTTGGAACTGTGGTGTACCCACAGCTTGAGCATTGCAGTCATTCATGGTTGCTGTGTTCTCATGAACAATATAGTGGAATTACACTGTAACACATTAAAGGAGGCAAATAAATAAGCAAGGGGGTAGACCAGGCTTATGAGATGAGACTGAAAAAGTTGATACTTCTGATTGGAGAGGAAGAGACTGAAATGAACATAGCCAAGGTTTCAAAATCCTGAAGGTGATGGATAAGCTTCATGTGGATCTCTTTTTCTTAAAATCCTGCAGTGCAACAAGGAGGGCATCTTTGATAGAACTAGTGTGGAAATTAGTTTAAAACATACAAAAGCAGGGCATTTTGGAAAGATGGTCATGAGGTTCTGAAGTTTGCTTCTAGAGGAGGTATTATAAGATTTGAAATGCTTGTTAGAGGCTTGGTAAGAGACACTAGCACAAAAAAAAAATGTGTGGCTTCTGGGGGCATAAAAGGAGAATGAACTGCAGGAAGTAGTAAGGTGTACACAGTCTCCCTAAACAACATTATCTTTTTGCCTTTTTCAAATGCAGTGATAAATGCTGGGAAGGGGAGGGGGAGGAGGTCTGACCTAGTGGAATGTTTTATATGTTCTTACATAATGCCTAATAGTATTGGTGAATTCACAGAGATGCATACCAGATTGTACGCAACAGTAGCACAGAAGAATCCTACGTTCAAAGAGATGCTGGAAGGTAGAGACATTTAAGAAGTTACGGTTGTATATACCCAGCTATTTTAGAACACAAATTACTGCTGTCTTAGTTCTGCATGGGGTAAAGGGGGACTACCTGTCATGGTAAGTGTAAAACAGCAGCTTCATGGTAGTCTCTTAAGGTACACTGTAAAGGCGTGTTAGTGTTTCAAGGCTTCATTGCACTGAGAAGAAACAGTTCTAAATGCAGCAGCTGATTGGCCAGAAGCATCCATGTCCACTCAGAAACACTGTCACTACTGTCTCTTTTGTGGCTGCTCATAAGTGCTCTGAATATCTACTTGAAAGGTGATGATTAATATTTTTTAACAAACATGCTGTAAAATAATCATGAATAAATACATGCAAGGACAAATTATGAGCTTTCTAAGTAGATAAGGGTTTTAACTTAAATGTATATCAAAGTATTCACTTTTACACTAGGAACATTTAAGAAAAAATAGTTTACTGGTTTCATTTTCTTTTCAGATTTCATCAATCTGCTGGAAGGAAAATACATTGATCTGATTCTCTGGTCTAATTACAAGGCTAAAATTTTTGTGATGACCTAATTCTCACCATTAATTTAATCCCAGATAGGTTTTCCTGGATTTCAAAGAATGCACCTTTAAAAACCTATGACAGTAGGTCATTAATTAAAAAAAAAAAGTTCTAAGCAAGCCATGGCCATGATGAGAAGGGGAATTTCATTAGCTGAAAGTCAAAAAAACTTAAGATTAAAAAACATGAAGATGAAAATACCAAATCTCAAAATTAAATACCAAAAGTGAAAGGACCTAGACTATGCTATTCAAGAATAGAATCATAGAATCATAGAATCATTTCAGTTGGAAACGACCTTTAAGAGTCAAACCATTAACCTAACACTGTCAATGCCACCACTAAACCATGTCCCCAAGCACCTCATCTACGTGTCTCTTAAATACCTCAATGGATTGTGATCCCACCATCTGCCCGGGCAGCCTGTTCAGTGAAGTTTTTCCTAATGTCCAACCTAAACCTCCCCAGGTGCAACTTGAGGCCATTTCTTTTTGTCTTAACACTTGTTACCTGGTAGAAGAGACTGAACCTCACCTTGCTACAACCTCCTTTTAGGTAGTTGTAGAGAGTGATAAAGCTAGTGAGAGTTTTTTTCCATTCATTTGAACAGGAGCAGAATCAATTCCCTGAAAACTTCTGTTATCAATTACTTGAAACAATCCAATATTTCCCAGGGTCAAGAGAATTTACTGTGAAAGAAAGCCCTGAACCTAAAGAAGTACATGTCATAGCTGTCATGGTAACGACCCACACAGCACAATGGAGCCTCTTAGAACTGCCACAGAAAAGCAGGACTTGCTTTGGACCGGGAGCTGCTTCTAATTTTCTGGGGAAAAAAAAGCTTACTTTGAAGTATTGTAAGCTTGACTTTTTTTGGCAGGTCACTTGAGGAAGTACTGGTATGCATTTAAGTGTCTCATGCATCTACTCACTGGTACGCTGTTAGCTTTAATGAGCACATATGTATGTATCAAAATAGACCTTGAACTTGAAAACTTAAGCTAGGCACTTACATCCAACGTGTCCTGTCTTCTCTGCTGCTTCTAAACAATCTTTTATCATTGGTAGATTATATAAGTGAGCCTGACACCAAACAAGGGCCAGATAAAGTTTCAGGAAACTGTCGTATCCTTCTTCACATCATTAATAATAGAAGGAGCATGCACAGCCAGGAGACAGAGGCTGGTGCTGTTTCGTTACTATTCTGCAGGACAGAAACATGGACTTCTCCATTTTGCCAAACAACAACCATCCTGATAAATTCCTGCAGCTGGAGGTGAAGTCTTTAGTGAAAAACTCTGCCTTTCTACAAGCCAGCCTGGCAAAATTCCCAGAGGCAGCTTTACCTGGAGTGCAGCGGTGGCACAACAGGGTCTATTTACAGGTAAGGTCTAAAAGAAGCTGACATTTTTCCTCATTTTTTGACCTCATTTTTGGGATCAGGAGACAAAAGGCATGAGGTTGAGACTTCAGCTGTGGATTCAGCATCCTGCATCTCTGATTCTGCATCAGAAATATCTCTGTACGTTTTCCCATTGACTACAGTGAGGGTCAGGGTCCAAAAGTTACTCTCCTCAGAGCAGTCTGATGACTTTCGTTCAGTGCATTAGGCTTTCTTCTGCTCATTGTAACATTTTCATAGCATTTCCCAGAAAGCCTACTGATGTAAAATACTGATTGAGTGTACTAGAAGGGTAAATGGAAGGCACTCTCTGAATAAGGAAAAACCCCAGACACATCTGAAAGCCAGGTCATATCTCTCAAACTCGATGAAAAGGCACATTAGAAAGCACATTAGAAAGAGCATCAGAGATCCTTGCTAGTGTCTCACAAGCTTATACATGTCTAGATAATTTACTGTAGCTTCCTCTTCATTTTGCCTTGTTTTTCTCACTCTAATTTGACCTTTCTCTTCTCCTGACAGACAGCTGTTGAAAATGTGAAATACACTGACTGCATTTATCCAGGTTATTACAAAGAGGTAGAAGCAGTTTCGTGGTAAAAAAATGTAAATGTGTACTTCCTACTAGAGGCTCTGGAGCTGGCAGAGGAGAAGTTCATGTCTGGATCAGCATCAGTACAGCTGCATCAGCTCACACCCCTCTGGGCCCCACTTGCTGCTCTAAAGCACTCCTTTCCTGTTGCTGGAGGAGCCCCTTGCCTTTCCCCACCCCTAGCATGAGCAAAAGCTCCAAGGTCTGGTTCTTGTCAAGGAATGGAGATGCACATAAGTGGTGGAGGGAGTGGAAATGTGAAGAAGGGTCTGCATCCTGAGGATCCTTATAATGAGGGTCCAATGCCCCAGGGCTATGACAAGAGTGAGATAAAAAAAATATCGACTTGGAGGAGGGGAGGGAAAGAGAAAGTTCCTTAAATTCTCCCACTGCTTCTTTGCACTTTTTCCCTCTCCGAGATTTCTCCCCCTCAGCTTCCCAAACCCCTTTGCTCCCTCCCAGAGTCCATTCCAGTTCTCATCCATATGCAAAAGTCTCCCTTCTACTGACACCCACTTCTATGACCCCCCCTTACGTTCCCTAGCCTCCCCCCTACCCCAGACACCCTTCCCTCTGCCTACCCCAATGCCTCCAGCCACCTCTGCTCATATTGTATGATCTTTGCTGGAGATTCCCCAAGGAGAGCTGGGAGGGAGGACACATGGTCGCCCGTTGTCTACCATGCAAAGATCCCAAACCAAGCAAAGGATCCCAAACAATGGGATATGGTGCAATGCTGGCCTTGCTCCCCACCCCACCTAAGCCCCTCTTTTGTGCAGGAGGGAGGCAGCCACACACAGAGCCTCCTCCACTGCAGGGATCCTTCTCCCTATTGTTATTAAACAGGAGGCACTGTCACCAAGCCAGGGCTGCAGAGCTGCGGGAGGATTAAATATGTGTGGGGAGCCCTGTGCTTTTTCAACTTGTGCTCAGCCCTTTGCCACCAGCAAGAGGGTTTTCCTGGAACTCTGTTCCTAGCCCCAGGATGGCCATTTCAAAAGAAATGTCTGTGCTCACCATGTCTCCACAAATGCAGTTTGCAATGTGGTATATTTTATAAATGTTAAACCTAGGGCACAACCTATACTTTTACGTGCAGTCATTAGTGAACACAAGCTGTCCAGATAAAATTCATTGTGCTTTATTCTCTCTCCCTTATGAGCTCGCCTCCTTTTTTCCCCTTTGCTGACAATCAAATAAAGGGAAAAGAACTGATGAGTTCCAGACATTAGAATAAGTATGATGGTACAGTGGAGAACTAATGGCAAAAGAATAACGTTTTCCTTTAAGATAAGAGAGCTAATGGGGTTAAGGGTTAGTTAATTCAGAAACGGAAATGGGGTGAGGGGATGAGGGAGGAGAATTTATTTCAGAACATATGTGTGTAACCTACAGACTCCCAGAGTCATTAAACCTTGAAAGTAGCCTAAATTCTTGCTTCAGAAATTCATTTTCTTTCAAGAAGCTATTGCTACTCAGGGCTCCCCATGTAAAGTGACTTTTCAGTAGCATGTTTGCGGTCTCTTCCAGGACTTTGTTATGAGATCACTTAAATTCAAGTGCACTTAGGTGCTTATCTATTTTCTCCACCTCTAAGTTTTTAAATTTATTTCCATTATAAAAAGAAGCTTGATATAATGAAAATTCTTATTGATGACTAAAAAGTTGCTGCTCTTTCTGCTTATTTTCTTCTTCTTTACTAGACAAACTGAACAGCTTTCCTGTTTAGCATATATTTTCATCATCTACTCTGAATAGAACAAACCATAAAGCAGTCCAGGAATCTTGGCCTTTCCTTGTGAAAAACAGCATAAAAAAGCAAAGGCTGTTTCTCCTACAAATGTCTAGTGACTGACTGCTCTCTGATTGCCCTGAAAATTTCCTTGTTGCTTTTCCACAGCAGCCTGTATGAGATCAGATCTGTTCAGGAAATTCTAAAGAGCTAAGAATTATTTATCCTGGTAAATGAACTTTTTTTTTTTATTAACCAAATGCCTAGCAATAATTATACAGTTGTTAGCACTATCACAGGGGTTCCTGGGTTACTACTAGCAGATTTTTGTCTGTCAGATCTTTTGTCTGTCTAAGAAAGAGATCTCTACATCAGAAAAGTGCACTTCCAAGTGCTGGGAGAGTTCTCCAGGGTGCATTACAAGGTTTTTGCCCAACTGGGGTTTATAGTCTCAGACAAATTATATGCAAATGTAATAATCACTCTGATACCTACCCTTTGTCATTAGCATTGAGGAGGCTGTTACATAACAAATCCTGCAGTATCTAGTGGCCCTAACTTACTTAAAGTTTCTTAAAACTTTCTAACTTTCTTTTAGAAGTAGCTGCCCATTGTAGCTGCATTTGTCACTTTCATTGAATACCTCCTCCAGCAGCAGCTGGGGACCCTGGCTGGCCATGGGTCATCAGGAACTAACTCTCCTGGGGGAGAGTAAAGAAAAATATCACTTCAAGGCAGTAACCTTCTTTAATTTTTCAGGTGTCTCTTTGATCTCTTCTTGCAGGTAGATGAGCTTGACCCCAAGGCCTAGCCTTAACTGTTGATGTCCTGGGTTTGGTAGGAAATTAGCTTGATGTCTCGTGTCGCAGACTGAGAAAAGAATGGTTTGGCTCTCAGGGTGATTCAGTGCTGACAATGACAACAGCAGGACCAGTCATACAGCAGTATGGAGTCAGCATAAAAATGAGTTTAAAATGTTTCCTAGCAATATAGATTAATTTATAATTTTAAATTATATATATTGTAGTGTACCTATATGCATAATTTGAATTACGAAATAATCAGCAAGAAAAAACTGTGCAGTAAGCACATTTTGACCCAGGGATGGAGCTAACATTGACTCTCTGTACATCTTTAGGATTTTTACAGAATCGTCTTTTTGTATGTGCCAGCTCCCTGGGTCTGTCAGAGCGACAAACTGCTCTCAGTGAAACATGAGCTGTAAATCATAACAGCTTTCTTCCTCATAAGCTATATGTAGATCAAACACAGTTATGTGATTGCAGAGATGAGCATTTTTCATCTTCTTACATGAGTATTTCGTCAACACATTTCACCTATGATTTCTCAGAGTTCTTCATTAACTAATGTTGCTTTGAGTATTTTCTGTTCCCTCCTTCTATTCAGTGAACGGTAACATAAATTGCCTCTGTTTTGTTCTGTTCTACTCTCATTCACACAGTGTGTATCATAAAAATTCTGTAATGTATATAGATATAGAAGTTTACAATATTTTTCTCTTTCTTTGAGCATTTGCTTCATGAATCAGAATCAAAACACAAGTAGTTATCAAAACTGCTGGGAGATGTTTTGAATCTTAAAAAGGATGTCGTTTTTGAGAGAATTAAAACTAGCAGGCATATTTTTAATATCTAATCTGTTTCTCTGCTTCTATAAATGCATATGTTTCATGCGATCTGTTTTTTGTTTGTTTGATTTGTTTTTTTAATATGCTTCAGGCTTGTGTCTTTCCTTGTTTAGTCTCCAGGACGTATCTAATGCAAAAGTTTCACAACCAAACATTTGCCTACAGACAAATATATTCTCCTCATTAGCTTGGCACTTCAATGTCTGTTCTCTAGAACTTCTTCAAGCTATCTTCCATGACAAATTCCAGCCCAGTTCTCATGGTAAAATCCTGTTGCCCTCCCACCCTACTCCCTCTCTACCTCTGCTCCAGACTGCCACATTCCCCTGTTCTCATGCCCACAAAAAGGAAGGTACTCCATATAGAAAAGGCAGAAAGTTTTGCCATGAATCAGTCTTTTTATAAACAAATTTTGCATCGTGCCATCTATTCCAAGTTTTGGAGCATTTTATTTAAACCAGCTTTAGAAACAACTGTCAAGTCACATTCTTTTCATAATATTTTAGTCTAGGGAGACTGAGCATCCCCTGGTGAGACAGTTCGCGTTCTTCAGCAGAATGGTCTCCAAGTTCAACTATCTAGGAAGCCTGAGGGAAGCATCATTAAGGTCAGTGACAAATTTTAAATAAGAAAAAAAATCAATAAAATAAAATTGAATAAAAAAAATAAAATAGAATAAAAACTAGTCAGCAAGAAGTGACAGTTGAAAAAGCTGAAATTTGGCCAGTACAACCAAGAAGGCTTTAATGTTGACTGTAACTGTAATGCAAAGAGTAATAATTTTAGGGGATATGCCAAGGCTAAGGAATGATAAATGGAAATTACGAACTAACAGAAGGACTGGGAGAGCACTGAGGATCCACCCACCTACTAATGCTAGTTGATGGGAAACATTCTTAGTCACTTGTTCACAATTTAGTGATAAGTATGCCAACATGATGCTTCCTCCTAGGGTGTCTTAGACTGTTGTTTTCTCTTCTCCACTTTTCCTTTCTGAAAGAAACCAGTCCTTTTCTACACCTGCCTACCCCAGACCCACTCACATATGTCTTTCAATGTGCACAGGCAGTGAGGCATAAAGTAGGTGATGACAGGTAGCAGCTGGCTTCCACTGAAAGTGTATTCACCAGCCCACAAAGTGGGCAGAAAATTACTCAAGCAGAAGAAGTCAACAGTTTGCTAACACCTTAGGGACGTGCACTGGCTGATGTGGGATCCTAGCAGCTCCCAGAGCCAGTGTGCAGGAGGAGGTGGGAAGCCCTGAACTCCCACCAGAAAGGTGGAAGGAGAATCAGGATATGTCTCTAGCAGCAGTGAGCCCTTTGACTGCTGAAGTTCATCCAGCCCTTGGCACCTTAACATCTGGAGATCTCAATATAAGAGAAATATCCTAGGAAAGACATCCTTTCATGGAAGTTTCTCAGGTCCCAGTCTCTTCATCGACTGTTTATGATGTGCATTCACTTTACAGGAGTCTGGCAGTGGATGCTGCCCTCACCTTTGTGATTTCTGAGGGTGTGAGAGGGCTGGAGTGTGCCCTCCCCACAGCACACCTGCCAAAGGGCCACTGGGTCAGACTAAGGCTTCTCTTGTCTCAAAGTTCCTAAGGACAAAGGTTCTAATGGGGAAGTGGTGTTTGTTAATGAGAGAAGCTGAATTTGCACTGTGATGGTTCTGTAGAAGTGGTCCTGAGAAAAAGATATGTCAACATGAGGTATTAGCATGAGGTAGGCACTCTGCCAGAAGAAGGTCTCTCAGAAAGCTGACACACTGCCAGAGCAGAGTCTAAGGGACAGAAGGTTATGGTGAACCAAAATGTTCAACAGCTCAAATTGCAGAGTCTGATTGTATTCTTCCATGCAATTACAGATCATTAAAATATGGTAACTACCATATTACTGGCTTCCCAGGAGGCTCTTATTTTGTGAGTTCTCAAAAAATGTGATCCCACCAGGGTTGTTAGTCCTTCTCCCTTGCCACGCCCATGTTCAGTCTAACAATTTTTGTTTCTGGAAGACTGCTCAAATATTTAATTACCTTTGAGTTCTGACAGTGCCCAAATTAAGTACTGTCTCTCTGTTGAATGAAGGGCCTCTTTAACAGCCTGACACAAGGTCTAGCATTCAACAGCACTGTTGGGAATGACACCTGTGCTGTCAGTGATGCAGCTCCAGTCAAGGCAGTCACTTACACACCATCACCCTTGTGCTTCATTCTGCTTTGTCCTCACAGCCCCACTTCTGCATCATACACGTGTGGCTTTCATCAGAACTGCACCTTCCACTGCAGAGCTCCATAGCACTGTTTTGCTAAAGCTGAGGCTCTCTTTCAACATGAATTACAATGTTCTTTCACATTTGCTGAAGAGTTTCATGTTCAAATTGTGCTTTCCCCAGAAGGAAGAAATCTGCCCAGAGTGAACAGTCAGGCTCCCTTACTTCACTGTACATGTTTGCCAGAATGAGAAAAATAGTTGCATGTGTCATTTTAAAAATTATTCTCTTGTATTAACAAATCATAATTCTGGAAGGGGGCCTGTGTCATAGGTGAATGAAGATGAAAGCCAACTTCTGATCTAACTTATGCCTTACAGAGAGAAAAGAGAAATGTCAGTGAGCTGCCAGGCTTAGACTCGAATGGAGTCAGTCAAGAAATGATAGACAAAGCCCTTGGAAAACACATTACACCCATCACCCTGAAATCCACAATAAAATGCAACCCCTTGTATAGTGATATCCATGTGGATGACAACTGGGAGGAGAAGAAAAAGACCCCTTCCTGGACCGTACAAGACTATGACAGACACTCTCTGCACTCTAACTTGGCCAGCCACATGAAGGTAACATGCTGTTGCACTGAGTTTGAACAGCAAAGTGAAATGCTATGAGTTGCCTGATGTGTGCATGAACCACTGAGCAGCTTGCTTGGTTCTTTTGGTGGGATTCCAGAAGTAAACATGAAGTATTTTCTGGTACAGACATGACACTAATATAAGTCTGATAAGGAAAAGAAGCCTATGTATACATTTAGACTCTAGGAATTTCAGTTCTGCAGAACATGACCTCTGTGACTAGAAAAGTCTTAAATTGCAACACCCTGCAGCTCTCTATACCAACCTCCCTGTTGGTATAGGGAAGAGCTATAAAGGAGACACTTAAATACTATATAAGCACATTAATAACTTGTTCATAGCATCATTCTGTTATCAAATAACATACATTTTTTCAGCCTCATCTGCACTGTGCAGGATTCTTGCTGCCTGTGGTTTGGCACAAATCACTTTTAGGGTTAGTTCTGTGAGTTTTTTCTGCTGTTCCTTTTTTGGGGAAGGGACTCAGATCTGTGTCTATAAATCAACACCTCTTCTTGAGAAGACAACATACCTTCTTCTGGGTATCTTGATCACATTTTGATGACAGTGTCCTATATTTGGCTCCTGGTTGAAAAGTTTGGGTTTAATTTTTTCCCAGTGGAATATCTGCAGCATCTGGCAAGTAGCACAGCCTATGTTGAAGTGGAAGATTCCTACATTTACAGTGTGATGCCTTAAATTCATTAGTCACTACCTGATGACAGCCAAAATATTTTTGGTTATGTTCTAATGATTTTATGTGCAAGAGAGAGGAACTGGGTTAATTTTCTGATTTTTCTTTTAGGAAAATCCTAATGATCTACAGTTCTGGATGGGGGATATTTATACTCCCGGGTATGATACCTTGTTAAAAAAAAAAGAGAGAGAAAAAAAGCATTCGAAATGTTGCCGAATCATCCTGCTCATGGTACTAGTTGTTTGCATCCTGATTACCATAGTCACACTCAGCATTTTACTTACTTAGTACAGCCAACTAATGTTGATAGAATTTTTTTTCAATAAATATTTTACTAATCTATTCACCTCCCTTGTTTTATTTCAATTCTATTGTTTTGGTCACAAAATCAATTTGTTTGACATCATTATTTTGCAATGTTCCTGTACAGCATACAGAATTGATCCTGGAAAGAGTCAAATTACTGTGAGCACAGTAGAATGTCTCCTATGGGTATAATTAAAAAAGGAAACCATAAATATACTGCTTTTCTTAGTCCCTTCTTCTTTGGACTAGTGATTTGGGTCAGTATGTGTGGTATGGTACATATAGTATGTACAGACAGCCAGTTGACTATTTGTTCCAATAAACACCTACCATCCTGTTCATCTTTTTTGATAGCTATTACTGAAATATAGGAAAGTGTGGTAAAGTGGCATTCAAGATATCCCAAAGAATTCTAAACAAATAATTTATTCATTACTTAGTGACTGAATGCATTGCTGCAATGATTCATCACTTACTAAAAAGCTAGCCTAAATGCATAAGTGCTTTCTTACACTTTTTGAGAGAAGAAAAAATGATTAAAAAAAAAAAAAAAAAAAAAAAAAAAAAAAAAAAAAAAAAAAGAAAAAAAAGAGGAAAAAAAAAGAGGAAAAAAAAAAAAAGAGGAAAAAAGAGAGAAAAAAGAGAGAAAAAGGAGA
>WUAM01000352.1:133693-153814 GCA_024336885.1 Actenoides hombroni
ATTTGTTATGCCTTAACCTGTAAATCATCAATCTCTTTTCTTTTTGTGGTTTTTGTGGCGTTTAATAAAAAAAAGCCAAAATATATAAAAAAAAAAAAAATAAAAAAAAAAAAAAAAAAAAAAAAAAAAAAAAAAAAGAAGAAGAAAAAATGTAGGTAGAGCTTCTATCAAAAGAATTCCCTGAGATGTGAGACAGGGCTTCTTCATCCCTGTGTCATGTTCTTTGAACATGAAGCATTTCTGTTACCCCAAAACACGGAATGACAATATTTTTTTTAATCTAACAAGTCAATAAATGGAGCAAAATTGATGGAGTACTAAAGTGTAAACTGGGATTACAATACCTTAAAAAGATTTAAGTTACATCGCCATGCAGTAAAAAAGGGTCTTTGTAAATGAAAGGACCAAAATTAAGGTTGGACTTGATGATCGTGCAGGTTTCTTGCAGACGAAACTATTCTATGATTCTATGAAACTTAAATGCGAAGAGCAGACAGTTCAGAAAAACTCAGGAGAGTGAAAACATAAGAAAAATATAAAATAAAAAGTGACTGAATGGAGAAATTCTTTCCTTTCTGAAGAATACTCTGGGTGTTGCAAACCCTGTATATCTCTATATGAGGGTAGGGAGCTATGAATATTATTGAGATGGGGATCTCCCTTACACAAGAGAAGCTCACAGATGCACAAAAGACACAAAGTTTGGCTTATAACAGATCTACCTCTCTTCACACAAAATGTGCTTTTCAGTAGGTCAGTAATAGGACCAAGTTAGAGTGTGTGTATTATCCCCTCTGAATTCTAGCACGTGCCCTACTTTAAGCAGCTTCACAGTGTTTTAACTCAGGTCAAGGTGGATTCATTTTCAAGTACTACCACCAAGTGTGACAGTAAGATAAATGTGTTTCATTCCTTCCTTCTTTAGCTGGTCCATGTTTGAATCTCATTTGCATCATAACTTCTCGGATCCTAGTCTAACTTGTACCATAACTGGATCAAAGACCCAAGCTAAAACAGTGTCCTGCTTTAATCTGGTGAACAGCCAACAGCAAAAGTGTAGCAGTGTTTTAATGCATTGGCATAAAATTAGCATCCCTGTTACAAAATGGAACATTGCTGTAAATATACAGGAGAACTTGGTCTCCTGGCTTACTGCAGTTTCACTGTAGGCAGGTGACCTTCTCTGAAATACCAAGTCCATTCAGCTTCTGAAAGTAAGAACTTGGGAGCATTTTACAAGACTTATAGCCGGCATTATGATGTAATTATTCACATTAAAACAATACTTCACTGTTTTTTTTCAGCCCAAGTACATTTGTTTTAAGTGCATCACATATAATGCAGAGATGTGTCTTTGTAAATTATTGAAGCCTGCAGGCAGGAAGCCTAAAAGCAAAGCGTTCTGCAATTTCCAGGAAAACAGCCAATAAATCGAGTTTCCTAACTGCATTGCTCTCTGAGGGCTTAGCAGCAGGGATAAAACCGTTTTCTCCACAAGCCCGTTACTGCCTGTTTCAGTCCGGTCGAGCTGCTGTCATCTAGCGGAGAGTCGGAAAAGAGGGAAAATGCTTCAGGCACGCAGTAATTTGCCAGGTTTTTGGTGGCTTTTTTTTTTGTTTGGTTTTGTTTGGTTGGTTTTGGGTTTGTGTGGGTTTTGTCTTTTTTGTTTGTTTGTTTGTTTTGTTTTGTTGGCCTTTTGTTTGGGGTTTTTTTTCTTTCTCTTTTTTTTCTGCGGGGGGGGGATGTTGTGGGGGTTTCTGTGTCTGGTGTTCTGTTTCCCGCCCGCGCCTCAGCGATGGCGCTTCCTCTGCTGACACCTGGCGGTGGAGCGCGGCGGGCGGAGAGGCCCCGGCCCGGCCCGGCCACTGCCCCCGGCCCGCCCCCGGCCCGGCCCCGGCCCCCGGCCCACCCTCTGCGCTCTCTCACACGTGTTGCCAGTCAGGTAACGACGTGAGAACGCGACATCCGACAGAAGGCATTTCCATGCCCCGCCCCGACATACCGTCTCCGTAGTAAAAAATCTCTGAGATCTACATTTATTTGGTCTCTGCTTAGGGATACACTTTGCTTGACTTGGATAGGATTTAAGCACGTGATTAAAGATAAGAGAGGATTCAAATTCGGATCAGAACAGAAAAAAATCTTGTCATGGGTTTAAGTGTTTTATTCCAATGGTAATCAGCTCAAATGGCAGCAAATTCTCCTGCTTACTAGTCGGTAAATGTCCAACACTAGATTAATAAATCAATATCTTAACAGCACCTACTCCCAAAATGTCGAACAAGGATATAACTGCAGTGGAATACTACCTTTGTCTGGGAACACTGTCATCTGCAGTGAGACATAGCAGGAATTATCTCTTATAACCTGTACAGCTGCAATCTGGAAGCAAGTAAGAGCACTTGTCTGCACAGATTCTGCCAAGTTACAATTGCACCGGCAATTATTGTATTTCACAAGTGGTTTTAGAAAAATTAACTTCCTTCTCTCTAGCAAATAAGGATTAACTTTCAAAACTCCCTAAGCAATTGAACTTTATTTGATATTGGCTTTTAGCACTACTGCTCTCCTAATCACTAGAGCGCCTTGGAAAATTCTGATGAGGAAATTCCCAGTTCTCTTCCTTTGCTATATTCAAAAGTGTCCATAAATATACATCTGTGTTCTCATGTTATTTACTTTTAGCCTGTGAAGCTGCTGAACATAGACTGCTGCTTGGCTGTGGTGCTCCAACAGTCACTATTTGGAGAAGCTACAGCTACCACTCTACTTCAGTGAAGTATAGAGTTGGACCATGGCAAGGATCTTGCAGGGCTTGTTCCTTTAGCCGGGCACATGTTTTCAGAGTTTCCAGTGTCAAGTTTTTTTCTTCTGCCAGTGCATTCATTAATCAAGACGAGGTCTAAAAGAGGAAAATGAGAGGGAAAGAGATGTATTTATGTTCGGCATGGGTAAAGCTACCTTGGTCACATGAGGAGCTGAAAAAGGAAGAGGTATTGTGAGTTGTGAGATGTTACAGAAATTTCTCTGGGCAGGGCAGATGTTACTCCTTCAGTTATGATGCTCTGGTGTGTGAGTGCTGCATTAATATTTATTTGAACAAAAAAAAAAAACTGTAACAGAACCTGTGTGGGTGCTAAACATTTCTGCTCTCTATCACTGAAAGATCAGGAAAGTCCCCACAAATTCCTCTGCCCAAGGAGAGTATCCCACTGTTTAGTTCAGAGATGTTTTGAAGCAGATCAGACTCCAGAATCCACTCTAAGGAGCTAGCTCTATGTGGTTATGCTCTTGTAAATGGAATAATTGACAGAAATACAAATGTATGGGTATACTAGTCAGATAAATGAAGAATCATACAGCCTTCCAGCACAACAAATGTGATGTTCTTGCCACCTAATTTTCTTATGTGGTTTTACTGGTTCTACACTCTTACATTTAAACATCTGGAGCACCAGTTACATGCTGTAACAAGTGACAGATATAACATAAGCTGTACCATCTCTCTTTGTTGCACAGGATAAAGATTAGAAGTTTTTAGCATCCAATATTTTAGGTGGATTACACTTTTTAGTTTAACAGCAGCACTTTCCTCCTGTATGATTTCCTTTATAAAAAGTGCTTTTTGCATTATGTTTTTGTGGTTGTTATTTTGATTTTTTTTAGAATTTCCTAGAAAGCTTTACCTTGTGGACAAAGAAGGATGCAAATCCAGAGCACTCCTATGGATTCACAGTTCTGTTGTGACTTTACATGTACAGATGTAACCTGATTATTTGCATTGCATAGGAATGCATTAATAAATACAGGAGAGACCCTTGTGTCTGTCAGCTCCTGTTTATATTGAAAGGCTTTCTCTGTTCCAACTCTGTCTCCCATTACATTGTTTCAGTCTCAGACCACTGCTACATGCAGACTCAGGGCACCTGGATACATGGGTAAGAACATGCCATGTGCCATGGTTCAATGCATTTCTCAGCAGCCTGGTGGCTTTGCACACCCAGGATAGTAAGTGAAATTTGATGCCTCTGCCCATTTCCTGTCCATTGGCTGGAACGAGAACAACAGTTGCTTACGGAAGAATAGATTTCTTCATGAAATACTTGTCAGCAATTCTATAAATCTAAATCTGCAAAATATTTATTTAAAGGTTTAGGATTTGAAGACGCTTGCATTTCTTTGCTTTTCTTCACTTTGATGTGTTTTTCTTTGTTTTTTCCCCTTCTGACCTCCCTTCCCCACTCTTCCCCTCTCTTATTCCCTCTTTGTTCCACCTTTTCCCCCCCTGGGATTTTGTGTTTCTGACAGGTACTTGACCTGTGCCATTGAGCTAGGCTCAAACTGTAAACTTACTAAGCTAAATCTTGAAAATGGCCAGCTGCCTAGGTTTGCCGTTGCTCAGCTTCTTTGCAGAAGTCCAACTGCAAACAACAATGGATGACGGTTGCAACTATCCGCGTAAAATGATCACAGGACTGCTCCTAGATGGTTACTTTCTAAACACAATCCAGGCAGATTTCTGCTGGAGTACAGATATAGTTCAAGTTTGAACTGAGCAAGAGTCTGAGCGCACCTGCAGTTTAGGTGAAAAGCTTTTGACCAGATCCCTCAGATGGCATGACACTGACTTCTCCCTTTTGCAGCTGCTTTTCAGTGGCTTTCTCCCTGGGAGTAGCCCATCTGGTCAGTGGCAGCGGTGCATCCTGGCAGGCAACCCTATTCCTGACAGAAGTACTTGTCAGGATTTTCTAGTCATAAAGGCTGACTTTGTGAATTCCTTCAGCTGGACACACTTTGCAGTGATCCTGATACTGTTCTAATGCTGATCAGAACACAGTGAATCCAAAAGTCAGAATATTGTTTTGAATATTCATATTGTTAAGGGTTTTTTTTTACCTCACCAGACCTAATACAAGTCATCTGGTTGTGGGAGATAAACACTGGATGCTGTCTCCTTTGATAATATGTTTCATTAAGAGAAACCAGCAAGACAATTCCTGTACACAGTTATATTTTGAATGTGTTACTGAAACAAGCTGGCAGACAGTTTTTTTGTTACACTAGGAGAGGGAAATAGTTCATTCACGGAAGTATGACATGCTGTATTTTCAGGAGAACTTGCAAATTCTGAGTTGGTGTGCATTATTGTTTCCATCCACATATTTAGCTTCACAGACAATCCAACATAACAACGAGCCCTCCCAAAGAGGACTGATTTCCCTCTGGGGTTTCCTCTGTGTTGATTGTGCTCTTCTTGGCAATTCTCCAAAAGGCCACTTTCAGCTCAGAAATCAATTTGCTGCAGCTGCTGAAGTAAATTGAAACTCTTGTAGTTTTAAGTGTGTTCATCTGTGTGGATTCTCAATGCGTGTGGCAGAGTTAGTCTTGTTTGAGGAAGAAGTGTCGAGGTAAATTGAAAGGCAGAGTTATGGCTGCACACAGTTGTATCACAGACAGCACAAACCTACTCTGTATCAGGCTTGTTTGGTTCAAATTTGGTGGACCTCTGTTTTTTAATACCTTTGGGTATATGGTGTATGAAGTAAGTGTTCAGCCTTCAAAGCTACTTCTCCGTAGGCACAACTGAGTACTCGAAACACACATATAAATGTCCACGCTGGATCAATATTTTGTGTTCAACTGTCAGGGTCTCTTTCTTTCCTAAATAACTTCATGCTTCCTCAGAAAGTGACATGATAAAGTGATCCATAGTGAAGATTGCAAAGGGTTGTTTTGTGTGGAAGAGGCTTGCTTTTGTTCCAGGTCTGATTTCTCTGTTTTACACCCTCACCTGCTTTTTTTTGTTTTCTGAACTGCAAGCATGGTAACCTTTTGAAAGTGCTTGGGATATAAGACAATCTGGAGTTACAGATATAGAAGCTACAAGTGAATAATGTTCTGCTAGAGGTAAATGGCTAAGGGAAAGACAGTGTGCCTTATAAAAGTAGCTGTTAGGGTAAATTAAGCACAGGGCCTTCAAACCTTAAATTTTCTTTAGTTCTCTTTCTTTTTAAAGAGTGATGTCATAAATGTCACCTCAGCTCACTGAGAAGTAAGTTGACATGTGGGTAATCTACAGTCAGGATCCAAAAGCGCTGTTTTCATCTACAGTTGCTTTTTTGGTGTTTTGTGGCTGTTTTTTTAGAATACTTGCAGCAAATTTCAGAACCATTTGTATTAGGTATGTGGGAAAAAAGTAAAATCAGGAATCAGAAAGCTCTATTTTGCTCTGAAATGGTCTGTGTTGCTCTAAAGGTCTGACAAGTAATCTTTGTTGCACTCCATCAAAACTTCCGATATACTTGCAATATTAAGTTACCTTATAGCACAGTTTTCAATATAATAAAATCTGGAAGAGCTTTTTAATCAGACCATTTAAAAAAACCCCAAAACCTAACTAGAAAAGAAAGTGGAGCCTCCTAAATTCTGAAGATAAAGCCGAGGATAAAGACACAGCCATGACATTAAATCAGGCTTTGTCCCTGTTTGAAATGTGACACAGAAAGTGATCTATACTTAGAACAAGAATAAATCCTGAATGAGGCATTTAGAATTGAATGAGCGGATACAACAGCAGCTCTGGCTTTGTGCATATGGGTAAAAATATAAAACATTAGAAGTGATTAGGTCTGAACTATAAGATTATGCAAAGCTGAGAGTCAGAGAAGAATGGTCTCTCCTAGCAAATGGAGTAAAGGTACTGTTCGCAGCCTACATGCCAGTGCATTAAATTCACAAGCTGTCAGATCCCCAGGCAGCAGAAAACCTAGAGTTTATAGCAGTAATGTTGTGTGGAAATGAATGTTGCAGTACCTAACAAACTGCTGAGTGAAAGAAGAATTTGCTAAGGAGCTAAATGCTTGTCTGACCTTGAAGTGAGAATTGGCTTCCTCAGGGTTTTCTTGGCAAAGCAAAATAAAGGTATGTGATGGTAGGATCTATATAGAGACGCCCATTAAATTTTACCTTCCTGACTATGTTTAACTCTATGAGCCTTTGTCAGATACTTTATCAAGTGCTATGTCCATAACCCTGTGGCAAGCAAGGAGTCAGTGACCTTGTTCTCACAAGGCAAATCTGCTACCAAGAAACCTGATTTCATATTGAGTGATGTCTCCTTCCTTTGGGCCAGATTATTCCCTGTTCCCCTCAGTTTAGATGTAAGGATCATGATGATGGGCCAATTAGAAGCTGTGAATGTGCCTGGCCTTCCTCACTCTACAGTCTGGCAGTGGAGAGCTACCAGCAACCTTTCCATTTGTTTGACACCTGTGACATATTGTGAAGACACTACTGTTGTTTTCTTAATCCATTTTGCCTTCACTTTTCAGCATAGTGATGTGGACCACAAGGGTGAGAAACTGTAAGCTCGTGAAAACTAAAATAGTATTTCTGTGAATTCTCAGGAGTTATGTAGTGTTCAAAATCAATTTCATATCTAGTAATTAAGTAAACTGCTAATGCATAATTATGAAGTATTGAAGAATAAGCTAGTATTGACCATATCAGCAAAATCTATTTGAGGAAGCTGTTGATCAATGAGATGAGGAGGAAGGTATCCTTTATAAAGTTATATAAACTAAAAAGAGCTACATTCCATTCTTAATAGCATGGTGGTATACTAAGCTTAATGGACAAATACTAAAGTCCAGGAGGCTTTTCCTGCCTGCTCTCTGTTTTTGCACTCTATTAGGAGTCTTGCTTCTAGCTATGCCTTTAAAACTTGATAATACCTTGGGACATGTGTTGAGGATTCCTTCCAATGAACCAGAAAAATATAATTCTCATAAAAGTGTTCAATGATTTAGGTGTATGTTTATTTTTGATTTCATACATGACATTCAGAGATGGTGTTAGGATGCCCAGGAAGTTGTTCCTCTTAACTTCAGCAGAGCTGTTTTAAAATAAATAATTCTTTTACAGTATAGTTACAGGATTCTTCTCAAGTTTCTTTTCTGACGCAGTTACCTTCACCTCTACTGATCCATGCTGGTTATACCTGAATATTCCAATCGTGCATTTGGACACCTGTCAAAGTTCAAGTTCATGGGGCCAGCTACGTCCACAGCACAAGCCAGTCTGCATTCATGCTGCACATTGACAGTATGCAAGTTTGGCAAGGGCACTTAAGCGTCAAAATAATTCAGTATATTTTTGCAGATCCCTCTGACTTGTCTTTTCAGTGCACCATATTTGCACCACAGGTGACTCAGTATTCTCTAGAGACTGGCTTGCTATGCTGGACTGCCTTGGCCAGTGTCTTGCCAGCTGCAGGTAAAATGCACCAGCAGCTACAACAAAGACAGTTGAAACTGGTCTACAGACTTCTGTTAGGGCCAAAGACCTCAAAAACTGGCCATTATGCCTTTAAACAAACAGACTTAAAAATAAATGAGTAAAGAAATAAAGAAAATAGACTGAAACTTGATGTTCTCAGAGGCAGGATGCAGGTGACCAGGTACAGTGAAGCAATGGTCTAGGACCACTTTGAGAAGCAGGGAGATGGGACTCCATGGGAGTCAGCAGTTTTGGCTGTTGCTAACTCCTCATCCAGCTCCAGGATGAGCAAACTGGGCTGCTTAAGCAATTGTAGGAACACAGCAGGACCTGAGAGCGGCATGACACAGAGACACTGCCTTAATTATCACTATGCTGCTTTTGACAAGGAAGCAGTAGGTGTTGGGGTACTTTTTCTTTTCTTTTTTTCTTTTTTTTTTTTTTTTCTTTCCCCCCCTTACTCTCTGTAAAAACGTGAATAATTTTGACTGGTCTTCCATGTGTCACTTCATGCATGTGGTAACTCTAAATCACAAATGACTTATTATCTATTCCAGAAAAAGAAAATGAAGGAGTTCCAAGTAATTCAACATGATGCTCATAAACTCATTTTGTTCTGCTTTAATTATACTGGCAGAATATCCTAGCTACTCCCATTTTTTTTTCAGCAAGCAGCAGCAGAATGTTCTGCCTTACAGCCTAGGTCTGCCTTCAAAGGTCTCCAGCTTTGGAGGAAGAGAGGAGAAGAGGGGAGGGAAGATCTGAAGAATATGCAAGTTGGTTTTAGAAATTAATTGGCAGTAGCTGCTATACATTATAATTGCAGTGTTGGGTTCTAATTTACATCGACCTTTTTCTTCCAGAAGAATATTAACATACCAAACAAGGCGATAAGCTCTATTACATTAGAAAAATACTTTTTTTTTGATGATACAGCATGAATTTGCTTTCCATTTATTATGACCTCTCCATCTACAGCTAGAATTCTCAGATGATAATTTATGTTAAAATAAAAGTGAAGTCTTAAGCAAACTGCTATTCCCTTGATAAAAATACTGGCAGCAAACCAGGGAACACATGTGTGATTACTGTTGTATAGTTTCTTAAAGCTTCTTAAATCCTTAAGCTTTCCTTCAAAGCTTAATTTGATGCTTTTTTTGGAGATAGAAATAACAGAACCGGGAAGAAGAATGCTAATCTCTAATTTTAGCAGCCTGATCTTTGATTTGATCCTTCCATTCCTTATATGAGAAAGAAACCCACAAACAAACAAAAAACAAACCAGCAACAAAAATAAAAATTATTTTTTAAAAACCCTACAAAAAAACCCCAAACAAAACACAAAAACCACACAACAAACAAACACTACAACAACAACAACCCTCAACAGGCTGCTCAGACAAGTTGTGGAGTCACCTTCTCTGGACAATTTCAAACCCACATGGATGTGTTCCTGTGAAACCTGCTCAAGGTGAACCTGCTTAGCACGTCTAGATGATCTCCACAGGTCCCTTCCAACCCCTACCATTCTGTCATTCTACGATCTCATCAGGTCCTCACCTCGACTTATGTATGTTTGGGTACCTCAGGTGGTCATGAACCTGGCCTTCTCTTACAGTGGGTTTTGCCTCACTGTCCCCATCTTCTAGTCAGTCCATCGACTTAGGAGGTGTGAGAAGAGAGGCTGACAGTGAAGATGAAAGCAAAAATGGTTTTGAATACCTCAGCCTTCTCCTTGTGTGTTTCTACCAACTTGCTAGTCCTGTTCATCAGGAGCAGTCACTGTCTTTGACCCTCCTTTTCTGTCTGACATACCTGTAGAAGCCCTTATTATTCTTTGCATTTCTTGCTAAGTTCTGCTCCAGCTGCACCTTGGCCTTCCTGATCTCATCCCTACACAACGAGGCATAGTCTGTATACTTTTCCCAGGATACCTGTCCCTGCTTGAACTGCTTGTGCAGTTTGTTCCTGTCCTTCAGTTTGGCCAGCAGGTCTCCACTCAGATATGCCAGTCTCTTGCCTTCCTTGCCTGATTTGTCACCCCTGTGAAACGAGAGCTCTTGCACTCTATGAAAAGCATCCTTAAAGATCTGCCAGCTCTGTCCTGCTCCCTTGTCCCCGAGGGCAGGTTCCCAGGGGACCTGTTGACTAATTTCTTGAAGAGCTGGAATTTTGCTTTCCTGAAATTCAGGGTTCTGACTGTGCTCCTTGTCTGACTCATATCCCTTAGTACTGTGAACTCCACCAGCGCATGATCACTGCAGACCAGGCTGCCTCCAATCTTGACATCACCAATTAGCTCACTTGTGTTGGTGAGAATCAGGTCCAGTATTGCATCCTGTCTGGTAGGGCTGTCTATTACCTGGCTGAAGATTTTACCCTCCATGCATTCCAGGAGCCTGCTGGATTGCTGACAGCTCACTGTGCCACTTTTGGTTGAAGCTCCCCAGCAGGACAAGAGCCTACAAGTGCAAAGCCTTCTGTAGCTGGAGCAAGAACGCTACATCAGTAGGCTCCCCTTCACCAGACAGTCTGTAGCAGACGCTAGCACCCCATCCCTCTAACTGTGGTGTGTCATCCCACATCTTGACTCAAGCAAGCCTGAAATTATCCTATTCTCTCTTCAAGTCTACTTTAAAGCCCTGTCAATGAGTCCAAGAAGCTCCTGAGCAAAGGCCCTCTTCCCCCTTTGAGAAAGGTGAATCTCATCTGACACCAGCAAGCCTGATGCTGTGTAGGCCATCCCGTTGTTGGAAAACAGTGGCGGTGACACCAATCACGGAACTGTCTATTAATAAATTGGGTCCATCTGTTTCTTCCAATACTTCCTTCTTCTATTTAGGGCAATAAAGAATGTGCAATTAAGTCAGGTTGGTTTGTTATTGAACATAACAGTGAGTGCACTGGAAATAACACATAAAAGGAATTTCTTTCTTTTAGCCCTGGCATTGTTTATTCAAGAAACTGCTTCTTTACTTCCTTTATCTCCAAAGACATTTTTGCCTGGCAGTGCTCTGAGCTTATTCAAGCCTGTCAATTCTGTAACATACAACTCTGATGTCAGCAGTGGACTCTCTTCTAATGCAGAAGAAAAACTAACCCCCACACTAATGTCTGCTTAATTGAAAAGGAATTCCTTTTCCTTACTTCAGATTTTTCAGCTAGTATTTAAGCATAATGCATCACACTAAGCACTCTTCAGTGTGAAGCGGCTTTCAGATATAAAACCCAGAAGAGATTAATTACTGAGTGTATTGAAGGTGACAATATGACTCTTCCCCCTATCATAGGATTAAAAGAGTAAAACTAAATAAATGAAAATGAATGGCAAATCTTAACAGAATCTATAATTTCCTGTTTGAACTCCCCTCTGCTCAGGAAATCACATTTTAGGAAAAAAAACCAGAATATGAGAAGAGTTGAAGTCAATACCTTTACTTCATACCTTGACCTCTAGAACATATTCTTCTCCAGCAAATAAACTGTGCAGCCTTATGTTGCTTGAGGAATGCTGTTCTCAAGGTAGTAGCAGGAATCTTGATGTGTGCTCGGTTGGTCTAAAGAAACATAACTATAAGCTATACTTATTTACTAAAGTATCAATTGTTTTAGCATGTTAATCGCCTTTCTTACCATGGCAGCAGCTAAAGGCTTCAAATGACAGGGTGTTGAATAGCTGAAATATTTTTATAACATTGTTAAGAGAAAAAAAATGTTAGCTACCAAATGGAGGCTCTAGTCTTGAAGTTTCTGCTAGGGATTACTTAAATCAAAGAAGCTAGAAATAAGGATTAGTGATATAGACACAGCAAGGGCAAAGGAATCGTGATGCCTTGCTTTCTTACTGTCTGTGATTGGTGAAATAAACCCCAAATATAGCTAATAATAGAGTGGAACCACTAAGTGTCATGTATAAAATATGATATCAAGTGTTGTTTACTGTCCATGTCCCAGGAATATGGAGGAAAGTGTTGTCTCCCCTCTTCAAATATTTTCCCATTGTACTGCACAGCTGTGTGCCTTCAGGTGTATGTCCAGCCCTACAAAGTTTGGTTGGGTTTGTTGTTGTGGGGTTTTTTCCCACTCTTGCTTTTAAAAAGATTTGGTCGAGGAAAATGTAGAGGGTAAGATTTGACAGCCATCACAGTCAGTCTTATCATTCCAGCCAAAAGGAGCGGTGCATTCCCTCCTGCAGAACTCTGCGTGGCTGTTTCCTTTGGATGGCCAGATGATACCCCTCTGTATCACTCCTGAAGTGCCCTGGTCCGGAATATCTGTAAAAAACTTTATGTAATGAAGGTGAGGGAATAGATTATTTGAGGAATATTTCTAGGTTGTTGGTGTGTTAATCAAGGGCAAGAAGCAATTTATCCTTCTTGCCACAGGGCAGCTTTCCTCTGTTTGTCCACAAAGCACTCAGCAAATCTTTGAAGCCCTCTTCTGCTATGGCTGCCACATACGACATAGCAGGTCAGAGGCACAAGATACCACATGGTATACACATGGTTCGAATGTTGTGGGCTTTTTTGTTGTTGTTGGTTTTGTTTTAGTTTGTTTTGGTTTTTAATAATGGTATAGCACGGTAATTAACCCATTACCTCAGCCAAAGGCTACAGTCTTGCTTTGGACCAAACAGAAAGATAAGGAGTAATTTAAATTTTCTAGCCTATATGAAAAGTAAGGATGCTCACAGCACAATTCAAAAGTACACTCATTGCCTTCCTTGTGGGAACTGAATCCTGTTTGTTTTGCTTAAAATAACACCTCGACATTCTACCTCAAAGCAGAGCAGTTCAAACAGATGGATTTACTCTGAGCCAAGTTAGTGTCTTGGTCAGAACTGCAAGGAGAGTGATTTAAGTGATATTTAATGCTCTTTAGCTTGAGCTCTAAAGAATCTGTCACCAAGCAGGGCAGAGCAAAGCTAAATGCTCTCATGGGGCTTGCTAACCTGGAGAAAAATGGACTTCCTTAGTAGAAATGAAATGAAAATTCATCAGGAAGGATGGGTTCCCGTGCAGGACAGAAGCCTGTCTAACTAAACTACCTTTGAAATCCTAAGTCTTTTTGCCATAACGCAGGTTTTGCATAGCCACAGTTCTTAAAGACAGCCATATTCAAGATAATCCAAAAGAAACTAAGATACAGAGGCTTATTTTATCATCAGAGGATTTTATTAAAGTTTGTCATATGATTACTTGAAAACATAAAAGCTGTGGGGATACCTCTTTGAAACTTGGCATGATACTGTAAACCTGTAAATTTTCTGCACTCTCACCCCAAGACCACAAGGTCTTGGACCACAATCGATGAAGTATTCAGAGTCCTGGATATTCTCTGCAGTTTATTACATGATGTTGTTTAATGGTGGTGTAAATGGCAGCTCCCCAATAAGCAGACATTTTCCTCACAAATTTTGCATAAAATACAAGTAACTATGTAAGTAGCAGGATTTTGCAAAGCAAATTGTGAAACCTCACAGTTGAGGCCATTGCCCTGAGAATTTTAGTTGCTAGATGCAAAGTCTAGGTACTCTTTGCTAGTCACAAACTGGGAAATCCATAATTTTCCTCTTTGTTATATCCAATTTCTGTAAAAGTAATGATTCTTTTCACTGACTGATACTTCATGGTCATACTTTTACACACATAAACGTCCTATCCTGTGAATAATAATAAAAAAAAGTTGGTTTTTTTAATTGCTCTGAATTTTTATTTCTTCTTGAATTTAATTTTAAAATGGTAAAACACACACCTTAACTTCTCCCTTAGAGAGCTCCTTGTGCCTTTAGGTATCTGTTTTATTGATTGGTTGGGTTTTCCCCTCAAAATTGTAGATCTCTGGACAAGACAATTTATACAAATTGTTTGATATCTTTGCTAAAGATGCAATACTTTTGGAAAAATTTCTTCTATGAAGAGCTAGCTACTCTTTGCACAACTTATTTCAGCTACATACGGCAGGAAATCAGCAGATAGAAGATTGTGTTTTCGAAACTGTAGTGGAATTTTGAGCAAAAAAATTCAGAAAGCAAGTAGAGAAGCAGCTTCTTATAAAGACTTTTGTAATAAAGGGTATAAAATAAAACAATGTAATAATAACTTGGTCCTGAATATATCACATGATGTTATGAATCATAATGAAATGTTGACAGAAACCATCAAACTGCAACCAGAGTATTGTTTCACAAGGTGGCACAATTACTCTTCATATTGAGCATGTGTATTTTTCTTCAGCCACCAGTAAAGGTTAACATCAGCCTCCCAGTGTACCTGTAGAAGAGCCTACGTGTATTCAAATGCAGAAAGCATAAGCAAGGTCTTAGGTATAAGCAAGTCTTCAGGTCCAGTCCCAGGCTTGTTGAAATCAATAAGCAGCTTTCTAGTGTCTTCGATGGGAATTCAATAGTTTATCCACAGCCTGTTTAAACTCTCTCCTGACAGGCTTTTTAATCCTGTGCATGATTAGCTACAGGAGACAATATATTAAACTTCCCAGGAAAAATTAGCTCATAGTGCTTAGCTCTCATCTGGCTTTTTAGAAATTTTAGTATGATTACTAATAAACTCAGCTGGTAATTAGAACTAGAAGCTGCATTGACACATCCATAATCCTACCAATTTCAGTGGGAATGCTTCTAAGTAAGTTCAAAGCACTTACATCCTGCAGAAGTGGGTTCTAATTGGAATTCTTGATATTTATCTCTCTTAATGTTTCAGTACAATTCTTTATATTCTTAATTCAAACTTCAGAAATTAATCTCTAGGGTCAGGAAGGGAAAGTGACATAATATACAAATTAATTTATTTTTTTTTCCCTACGTTTAGTTAACAATTGCAAAACAATGTTGTTGCAATATTTAATGCAGACAGTGAGTCTTTTAAGTATTGTTGTTTGTCCTTCAGTCAGACATTTCAAGCTGCAGACTACAAGGACATTCCATTAGGAGATTTTGATGCCAAGTCTGAGGAAAAGTGATATTTGAGTAAAATTCCTAGCAAATTTGGGGAAAAAAATAATTCTTTTTTTAATCAACTTATTAAGATCATCTTCAACTATTCCTAAAAGAGACTGCATAAAAGAAAACACTGTAGGAAACTCACCATACCAACCCACCTAGGATCAGAAGAAAGCCTACATTTAACTCTTCTGGGCTCACAGTTCTGTCCTTTTAATTTTTCTTTTTAAGATGTCACATGATTTGGTGACACTATATGTTGGAGGAGGGTATGTGTATGTGTTTATTGTCACTTTTGTTTTGGCTGATTTCTAGTGGAAGATAGCTACACAATTTGTTCTCTGAGAGCAATAGCCACTAGCCTCTGTAGGCATTCAGCTGTTTCCTTTCTAGCATATTTTATTTATTTATTTATTTCTTTATTTATTTATTTATTTATTTTTACGCTTTGTTTAATTTTTTATTTGCTTTATCAGTTTTTTCTTCTCAAATGGCTATAACAACCTTCCTAGTTTTTGCCATCCACTTCCCAAGCCGGGCTCTCTTCCTTGACAAAACAACATGGCAAAGCGTGTGCCTCGCAGCTGCCTGGCGTGCATTGCTTCAGCTGCAGATTAACCAATAAAGTATTTGTGTACAGAAGATGTGGCTATTGCTATTAGAAATTAACTTTGTATTTTAGCTTTGTTTCTTTTGTTTTCAAGAAAAAAAAAAAGACTTCTTGTGGCCAGGTTGATCAAACGGTGGCATTACCTTTGGTATTACAACTATTAGTAAAAGCTATTACAACAAGAACGTTTTCTGTCTTATGAACATATTTTAAAATTTTGGAAGAAGGCACTACACAGGTTCTTTGCCTCCTATGGATATTGTAGGGAAGTTATGCTAAGCAAGCAAGGTTTTTACTTTCACATTTAATCTTTCTCCATATAGTCGGTTCTCAAGAGTACATTGAGATGTTTCTGCTGAGGTCTTCAAAAGAGATTTTTTGTTGTGCTCCTTACAGTTGTGGCTACCTCTTTACCAGGACTGAGGTACATGGCTTTCTGTCTATCGTGAGCACATTTGAAGATGAAGCACCTTGCTGACTTTCTTTCAAAGAGCAGAAATTGCTACACTTAATCCTTACATCTGCCATTAGAATAGTAGGCAATAACGTGTGATGAAAGTGTTAATACAGGAAACAACACTGCATTCTCTAGTATCAGAAATGTGCAAGAACCTACAGGAACCAGACTTCTGACAAAAAATATTCTGGGATGAACAGGTCCTCAATTCCCCTGAAATGTTTTCTGGATTCTCCTTCTTGGGAACATTTCAGGAACATTACTCCAAGCCACTCATGTAAGGCACACTTCTTGGGATGACAGTGACAGAACATGTCCCACATTGGAAACGTCCAGGTTTTACAGGATTTTGGAAAAGTATTTTGCCTACACCCTCTACTAGTGCATGCATACTGTGGCTCCAGAGAATGCTTCCCTGCTTCCAGGTGAGAGCATCTCTTTTGGCACAAGAGTTGCCCATACACTATACTGTCTTATCCTGTGGCTCCAAAGGAGAAGATGCTGTGCCTGTGGACTGGAAGGATGCTACAGCACTTTCCAGCCATGCACCTGATCGGGTGTCAGGATCAAAGCCTGTGTGGCGTGTTACAAAACATAGATGTCATGAGAATGTAATGAACCTGTGATGCTGGGAAAGATGCACCTTCCTAACTTAAGTGAGTATTTCCTATGGAGGTCATCCCCTGTGGGGAAAAATCATATACAATCCAAAACACATTAAAATGACTTGAGACTATGCCTTCCACACAAGTCTGCAGCTATTGCAGCACTTGAGGAGGAAGAGAGTAAATACTGCTGTTCACCACATAGGACCATTTAATGTATCCCACCACACAGAGGTGGGAGCTGTGTACGGATGTCTCCTATTACAAGGGGGAGTGATTTAGTCTTATTTATTTCTATTCTACAATAAGAGGGAAAACTGCTACAAATACAGAAAAAAAGAGAACAGTTTGAAAGAGGAACAAAACAAAACAGGTTAAATAAAATTTACACATAAATTGCCAATGCAAACCTAAGTGTCATAATAATTCTTCATAAATAAATGCTGCAAGAAAACTTTAAATCAGAAAGGATTTTCATAAGTATAGATTTCACAGGCTAGCCCAGCACACATATTATTTCAATTTGGTTTTAATCCGAAAGTAAATTACAGGAGTATGGAGTTCCACGTTTATCTTTCGTGAAATTGCAGATCAAGTACATTCATTTCACAAGTAAAAGATGGGTTTGGTAATAGATGATGTTGCGAACTCCTCTTGAATCTAAAATTCAAGTTACGTCTGGATTGTTAGAAATGCATATAATTCTGGAAGATTTATAGGTTTTGCTTACTGTAATGCCTGGTGCACTTCACTAATCTCAGTCTGGAGCAGGACTTAGTACATGGAGCTTCAGAAATGGCTCTGTGGACAGCAGTGAAGGAGAAAGACATTGAACTCAAGTTTCCCCTCCAGTAGCTGTCATTGCTCTGCAAGGAAATGGTTGTAAGATGTGTGTGGATATGAGTGAATATACACAAGGAGCTGATCTCTCTTGAAAGAAAGGTCTGTATGTACTCAATGAATAAATACCTGCTTATAAAAATGTTAAAGCGTAGTTGGCAGTTACAACTACTGTTCTGCAAGTGATGTGTATAGGCTTTCAAAATAACACTGAGGGACAAAGGGGAATGTCAAGCTTAATGATTTCAAAAGTTTCCTCTACAAGACAATTGAAATTTATCTTTTGCAGATAGCCATGCTAGCTCTGATGTCTTATTGCTTAGAGCCAAATGCTAAAGATTTTCATAACCTCACACCTAAAAGAGAGCTATCCCCTGCTTCCTGGTGATATTTTAAAGAATGAAGGTGAAAAAGCAATGAAAAAAGCTTTGTTTGGGTTTTGGAGACTGAAACCCTATTGCAAAATTGCTGACCTGTCTGATCAGTGATACTAATAGCTGCAGTCCTTTCAATAATGAATATTCAGTCTTGAGTTTCTCCTTTCGTTCATCAAGCAGATTCATGTGTCACCATTTTTTTTTCAGCTTTGTTTTTGATTTGTTCTGAAAATGGCATTCATTGCCATTACTCTTTCTTAACTTCCTAACAGAGCTCGAGTTGATTGTAGTGGCTACTACAACATGAATTGAAGCCATCCCTAAGGCTGCTTTTTGAATTAACACAACATGTTACTAAGATCCTCTTAAAAAGAACACAAAGTAACTATCTTAAATTTTCAGATATAATTGTTGCCCAGATTAACAAGTTCTTATATCAAGTATTTATTTTAATTGAAAGGGCATTCTGGGTTTCACTTCTTTACTGAACACAGGTACAGGAGTGGTACTACCAACCACTAGGTGCCACCATTGCTCCTATAAAAGCAGTCCAGTCTGTATCTCTATCAGTCCATAAACACCCACAAACCTTCAATAGATTTCCCCACCGTATATTGAAATTCTGGTACAGCATGGAACTAAAAATATAAATGCAGGTACATATTTCTACAATTTCTGCTCCAAATATCCTTATACGCAATTCCTTTACAAGCTATCCTGGTAACAGACACCACCTTAAGGTCTATTTTCATTTGTTACTGTGTAAAAGTCTTTATGGTCATTTCTGATGCATCCACCTCCTCTCTTTGTGACAAAAATAAGTGCTGTCAGACCTGAAGAGTTGGCACAACTGACACCAACAGGAATAATTTCAGTGTATGCATAAGCAATGGAAAGAGATTAGTGTCATATGGTGTACCTCTGCAACTGCATAGCAGTAAGTTGTTTGGAAATTTAAGACACTATGATGATGGGCTTGTGTAGGTGTAAAGGAGTCCTTACTACTTGAGGTTGTACTGTGCTTAACTTGTTGCGATGCAGCAACCCCAACTGTTTGCAGGGAGCTGGGGGAAAAGAGTAGGAGACAGTATTTTTAAGTGGAAGACCCATATGGAAAGCTGCGACACTCATAATTCCTAATGCCATGGTAAAGGCTTGCTGAAGGACAGCCTTACCACTTAGCCTGTTGCATGTTGGTAGCTTTGTGAAGATAGACCCAGGCAGGATCTGCCAAATTGTTGCTTACAGAACATCTTGAGTGGTGTTTATATGCCTGGACACATTGCTTGGACTGCTGGTTTTAGACAGCCGGAGTGAATTTGTTCCTGGTACCTAGTGCCATGCTGCTTGGCATTATAAATGCTCTCATCTCTTGTGCACGTAGAGGAAACTTACGATGGGCTGCTTTGTAGAGAGTGCTGGGGAAGCTAGAGTGTATGCTTCCTGAGCCTGATGCTTGCACATGTCAAAACACAAAGCACAAAGAGCCTGCTCTCTGCATATGGTGCATGCACATAGAAAAACTGAAAATTACTTCAGTAATTGACCTCTTCATAGTAAAATACTGCAGAGTAGGCTTTTTTCTTTGTTAGATTTTTTCTGGAAAAAGGCTTGGATTTTTCTTTCACTATTCCCTTACTTTGCTAGCTTAACACAACACCAGCTTCCATGCTCCTCCTCTCACCTTGACACGTGTGTCTGATGATAAAGTCAGGAGAAATGCTACACAATCCCATAGATTTAGCTACGAAAATGGGTGGGGTTTCTGACAAGCTATTAAGCATATGTGACTGCATATGCTACTTCAGTTACTTGGATGTATTGCAGTGAAATGACAAATAGACGTAAGGAACAATTTATGGCTATTGCTGGAGATGAGCATCTTGTACAATTAAATTAGGGATGCATATAAACATGGAGGACACGAGGGGGACAACTTCAGAATCAAAGCTGTCGTTATAGGCACAGTGGCCTGGATATTTAATTCCTGTTTTCAG
>WUAM01000352.1:166245-176413 GCA_024336885.1 Actenoides hombroni
CTCCCAAATACAAGCTTACCGTTAGTTTTTGGGGTTGTGGTTTTGTTTCGTTCTGTGTGGCTCAATTTTTTTTTTTTTTTTTTTTTTTTTTTTTTTTTTTTTTAATGTTTGATCAGAATTAGGTATGATACTGTGTATGGGAACTCATCTGTAAGTTCTATAGTGGTGCTCAATGTTCAGCTTTACTACTGCAGCCCAAGGTTACATTTACCATTTTTAAGGTTTCATCACAAAAAAAATTCATCACCATTTTGCAGTTGATCAGTAGTACTATTAGGTCAGTGTCATGTTCAGCCATGTTCACCTATTGAGCTTCTGACTGGTAGAATATTTCATTTGTGTTAAAATTTTGTAGTATGCTAAATGTATGTTTGTTGCTATTGGAAAGTTGTGCTGTCCTAAACATGATGTTGCAGCATCAGATAAAAAATGCCTTTTCCTGTATAAAGGGAACATTCCTGTATAAAGGGAATATTTCTGCTTAGCACAGTGACCCCTATCAAGTGCAGATGCTGTGGTAGTAGGAGAGGGAACGTCCTATATTGCATCCCACGTGCTAGCCATTGTTCCAAGTCTACTTGTACCTCCTAGGAGGCAAATGATTAGTGAGTAAGAAAGATCTCATCTTGTGAAGAGCTTAATCACACATGATGTTAATTGTTGAGGGCTTTCCTTTCAACTGAAGGAAGCAATTAAGTTCATTTTAAAGGAAAGTTGTCTTCTGATCTTTCAACTTCATAGTCTGTGATTTACTGTTTTCTTTTTTGATGTTCATTGTGAAATTATTGCAAATTAGCCTGTAAATTATCAGAAATCCCCAAAGGAGCAAAAAGGACAATCTTTGAACACTGGACTGTCATTTTCAAAGTCAGTTACTTGATTCTGGATCCGTGGAAGACAAATAGGCAATAGTTTCCAGTTCTGCTCTACAGCTGTTGTAGCCAGGACAAATACCAAAGTGTGATGGTAGAGTTGATGTTTCTGGCTGAAGTATGTTGACTCTGTAGTGCAGATCTTTTCCTGCTGTGACTTCATACATAATTGGAAAAAATAAATATCTTTTGTGTACTGTTTATGAATGTTTTAATTCATGAGGAATTGAAGTGGAAGCCTCCAATTAATTGTTTAAGGAATTAAAGTTTGAAGAAGTGTGTATGTATATGTGTACACACACACATATATATGTATGTATATGTGTGTGTGTAAATAGATGCATATTGAAATAAAAACACTAGGAGAGAATGCCAGTACTTTTTAATTTGGCAGCTTGAGGCAATTTCCTTGAAATATCTATGATAAAATGCAAACTTTTAAAAGAGGTTAGGTTAGAAGATATGTTCCCATGAAAACAAAGCTTGTATAAATGCAAGGATTATTTCCAGCATTAATGCTTCTTCATAGCTTTTCAACTTCAGTAATAAGCAGTCAGTATATATGTGTTAAATCTGACGTATACTCAATCTTCTTTAGGCAGTTTAGATCATCTCTTCAATTTAAAGTTCAATTAAATGTATGTCGAATACTGAATATAGTGACTGATTTTCTTCCTCCTTGCTTAGGGCTCGCACTTCTTCCATCCTCTTGTCCCTTCCTGGGGCTTCGCCCTTCAAGTTCTGTTGCTACCTTATCTTGTTTGCAGTAAAAGTTTTGCTCTGGCTCTTGTTTCTGCTTTTGAAGTGACATGAATGCCTGTAGAACCATAAAGAATATCTCCATGTTACTGTGCGAATGAAACTGTTTTGATAAAACCTACGGTTTGTCTATAACAAGAAAAAATCTTGTTAATGAAATAGATATGAAAGGCAAACATATTAAAGAAATGATATGGAATGTTAAAATTTCATTCAGTGGTTTGAACATATCTAGAAAGGGGAGATAAAATTTTCAGTGCATGAAACATTAATAACTTTTGGAGGTTATTGAGGAGGAAGTACATTTTTTCCAGTCATTTTTGAACTTTTTTTTTCTTTCTGAAGTCCCAGAAAAGTAGTTCTACCTTCCTCTGATTGCTTAAATCAAGGAATATGTCCACAGACACTTTTCAGCTACATTCTCTTCATCAAATCTTCAGTGTTAAAAAGTTTTGGGTTTTTTTAATTAATAAGCATGTTTTCCTAAGAATATGATTTCTACGATCATATGTTTCTGGAGAAAGTCTTACAATTTTATTAAAGGGTTTTTAGGTTTGCCATTGTAGGAAGGTGACAACTGGGACATAATTCTCTGAGATTGGGTGGGGAATAGATTACTGCTGTATTGATCTGTGGTGCAGTCCATCCTGGAATGTAAGAGTGTGAGTCACCAGATTTGTGTTTCTTATGCAGTGATGAAGGCATTGAAGTTAAGTGTTCTTGCTTCTTCCTTCTGTAGCGCTGAGCAGCTGAGTGCCGTTAGTTGAAGTGTTGCTTTGAAACCAGACATATTTTAGGATAAACTTGGTTTTCTTGGGGCTTCCTGTAGACCTCTGTTTTTTCAGTATTTGTTTATTATTAGTTTATATTCAGTACAATTTTTCTGCTGGAAAGTCATAAAAACTGCTTCTGAGCTCATGATGCCGCATTGTTTATACACACCCTTTCTGTTCAGTTATCAAAAGTTCTTCAACTATTAAATATTCATGATACATAACATTCTTTGTCACAAATTTTCAAAAACATCATGAGACACATGTCTTCATGGTTTTGCCTAAAGTGAGGGAAGAAATAGCTTTGAGAAAGCATTTTTAATGTTTAATAATTTCATACACATTAATACCATCATCTAGATGATGAAATCACCCAGCAATAAAAATGCTTTCAACATGGTAATGTGTGTTTTCTTGGGATTTCTACTTGAATGCATGCAGCCATTCTGTGTTCTAAATCTTTCAGATTTAATCAGTTAAGTATGGTTAGTTCTCAGAATTATTTAGATGGGAGACTTAAGGAAGATCTTAGGTGTTTGAAAGAAATAATCTTGGCAATATCTGGTGCAGTTCTCACTTCCCTGAATCCGCACTCAGTGAATGCCACCAGACTGTAGTGAAGAGTAGAGCGCTGGGGAGTAGCGCTTTCTCTATGAAAGATACCAAGTTGTCGTTCTGACAGTGAACGATCCAAAGGGATCCCATGTTAATCTACTCAACAGCATTTGTCCAACTCCTGTTGGTTTGGCATCAGTTTACATAAATCTCTTGCAAAATGTTACAGTATTGCCATGTGTTATTAGACAACTCATTAATGCTAATTTTTTATTTAGATGAATTCTTGACCTGTAGAAGAGCTGAACTCCTTGGACTTCTATCCAGTGAAAGTAATTATAAAATCTTTCAGTGTTCAAATGATTTGCAGCCTTCACGCGGGTGTCTTTTCTTTCACGATGTGTGCTTGGTGAACAGGTCAGGTAATCAATGGTACGCAAAGTTGAACAGGTTGTTTGGATTGTGAACTGCTAGTGCATGCCACTGGGTTGGCTGCAGAGTTTCTTTTACAGTCTTGTGAAGTGTTCCTGAGATGTAGTTTCAGGAAAAAAAAAATACATCAAAGCCTTTATTTTAAAGCTTTAGGAGGATATACACTCAAGGGATGAACAAACCCAATTAATTGTCTTTGAACAAAGATCATATAAGTTAATATATGCACATGTATATTTATATACACAAATGTATGTATACATACACAAACTCTTCTTGAGAAAAATAATACTTAACGTAAACTTTTCTGCTAAAATCTATACAATATGTAATTAAATAATAATGTATTTTACCAAACTGATGGGTTTAGAAATAGTCATTAACCTGACATGCACTGTCATTTAGATAATTTAGAAGCTTGTACATAAATTGTAGTTTTCAACCCCAAAACTGTCTTTCAATATGTATTTACCACTGGTGGAGGTTGTTCTCTGAGCTGCTGAAAAATTGCATTGTAGCTAAGATGCAAGGAATGCTGTTTTCCAAAGATTTCACAGTACAAGTCCCTGACCCAGTAGGTCACTCTGTGCTAGCAAAGCCCCGCAGCAGTGGACAGCTGGGAGGGGTGGGAGCATCATGTATGCAGCTTTTACATCTGCATAATCAGTGCTGAAGACAGAAAGCAAGAAGATGGAAGGTGAGATTTTGAGATGTTGTTAGCAGGCAGAGTGAGGATACCTGAGCAGATGCACACTTGAAACATTTTCCGTGAGCTCTTTAGAGGCAAAAAGAACTCCATGCAACAGTCTCACCACTTTCTCCCGTGTAGGGGGAGAGGGATTTGACAAAGTGAGAGCTTGAAAGAGGCAGGCAGAGACGAAGGAAAAAATGTGGTCATCTAGGAAGGGATCAGTGCAAGTCTGTCTACTCCAGGGTGACATGTACAGCTTTGGGGTAGGGCCTTGAAGTTGAGTACTTTTAATTAAATGCTGTTAGAGTTGGAAGCAGAGCAAGGCTTTCTGTGACTATGAATGACTCGTTTCCGGTGAAGGACATCCATCTGGGGCTCTTGTAAGTAGGTGAAGAAAGTATAAACTGGAAGAACTACTAAATGCTAATAATGTCAAAAGGCAGTCAGTTTAAAACATAACAGTAATGGTGGTGGGATATTCTGAGCGAAATGACAGTTTCACTAGTTAAAACATACATGTTTGGCAGAAGCAGTTAATGTACTGTCTCTTACTATTTAAAAGAGCTAGTTTATTAAGGGTTTATATCTTAGAATGAAACCTGAATGAAGGGTTTAGTTGACTGTAGTTTTCATAACAAACTCCCTCTTCTTGAGTAGCTTTAACACATTGGAAATTTATTTACAGCTGTCCAGGTTCATGTAGTTGTGGGGGGTTGGTTTTGGGTTTCTTTTGTGTGTGTGTGGTTTGTTTTTTCTTTTTTTTTTCTTTTTTTTTTTTTTCCCTGTGTGTTTTTGGGTTGTTTGGTGTGGGTTTTTTTTTTGTTTGTTTGTTTTTTGTGTGTGTCGGATTTTTAATTTTTACAGCAGAGGTAGTAGGCATCCAAATCAATATAAAATGAATAACACTGTACAAAAACACAATGAGCTGTGAATGAAAATAAAGTGCTTAAATGTATGAAAGTATGTTTTATAGTGGTTTGCCATAATTGCTCTTTTCCTTTTTGGTGTTTGTTTCCTTTTTTTTCAGTTGTCACTGAGGTGCTTTTGGTCTATAATTTCTTGGGACTATAAATCCCCAGACTTTTGCTATTAAGAGGAAGAGGAAGAAGAGGAAGTAGACACATCAGAATCTGTCTGCTAGGCTGATGATGCTGTTCATTTTAAGAAGGCACATCTGTATCTTGTTTACCTGTCGAGTGCTGGATTGAAACACCCCTTTGAAGCACTTAGTTGCTTCAGCAGTTAGGTCAGACAGAACTGAGGGTGTCTGTCCTACTAGGTCTGCCTCTGGTTAGGAACTGAATTTTTTTCTTCTGTCAGAATTCATGGTCTAGGTCCAGTCTAACTGGGCAGCAGGGGGAAGAACCGTGTATAAAAAAGCAGCAGTAGTGACTGCTATCAATGTAGGCAACCATTTGTAGTTTGAAGTTACACTGTGTAGCCCCCATTCAATATCTGGTAGGCTCATGCTGCTTTCCAGGCATTGGATAAAAAATGAACCTCTTTTTTATAGTCCAAATGCACAGTTCAATTCAAGAGCATCTCTCTGTCCAGAGACTGTGTCTCCTGCCACTTTAGACATGCTTCTCAGGCTATGAGGAATAATACGGAGTTTGAACTCAGGATTTTCAATTCAAGTTCATGGGAATTTTTTGTTCTCTACTCATTGGATGCTTTCCAACTTGCATGAAGTAATTTTTTGTGTTTTCAGCCATTTTATTTTCTTCTGTCATCGTTTAGACGTAGGACCATCCACTAGACCTATAACAGATGCTTTCCATTAAGTCCTCTCCCACCCCAATGGGAAAGGAAATAAGGGTGAGAGACTTAGAAAGGAAAGCTAGAACAGCTTTAATGACAATAATAGCAATCTAATGAAACATAAATGCAGCATTGAACTCAACCCCTCCCCCTTGTCCAGACAATTATGTCACCACTGATGCTGTGGAGCAGGAACTGGGGAAGTCCCAGACTGGATTTAGCAGCAGACAGGAACCAGATTTAGGAACAAAGAGATTAAGATTGAAGGCAGAAGGTACAGAGTCCTTCTTAGATGCCAGCCAGTGAAGAGGCTTGACCCTTGTAATCCCTCAGCTTTATGCTGAATATGATTGTATATGGGCTGGAATCCCTCGTTGGTCAGTGTAGGGTCACCTGTCCTGTCCGTTCCTCCCTGCAGGTGCAGCCTTTCACTTTTCTGCACCCCCCAACGAGGTACACAAGATCCAACAGTGGCCTTGGTCTGCACACCAATCCTTAGTAGTAACTCTAAATATGGGGTGTTATCACTGCTAGAAGCAGACACTGCCTGGGAAAACAGGCTGCTACCTTCAGACAGTGTAGTTAGTTAGAAGAGACTGAGCTGAAAAGTCAAATCACTGAACAGAATTGTTCTAACTCAAAATCAAGACATCTATGGAAAATCATGACAGAAAAAAATAAAAGGACTGGAAAGTGTGTTCCTATTTGTTCTGTCAGTTTTACTGGTTTGGCAGTTTTATTGTCTCATTATCAAAGTGAAGTCAAATTATGATTCTCCTTGCAGTTTTTTGGAACACTGTGTTATTTTTTAACCCAGTATATACCTTATGCTGCATACTGTCTTTTTATACATATTTTCAGTTGAAAATGTATGCTTTTACTTCTATCAACAGTAATCTTCAGTAAATTTACTAAAAAGCAGCTTAGATTTTAGTTATGTTGCAATGTAGAGCAACTTCTGCGAGTGAAAGGTAAAATTCTGTTATCTTGGCAGGTTGTCAGTTTTTGCAGACTGTGTCCTGTGTGGTACAGAACTAGAAAAGTGGACTAACCTCAGAACAGCTATTGTGTAGAAATAGTTTAGTAACAATATGCTTGATCCCTGTCCCATCCCAGTATACAGACTTGCAGGGTTTTTAGTAGCTTTTCTAAAGACAGTAGTTTTTAACAGTGTCTAAATTGTGTAGTGATTTACCTCAAATCAATTTTAGCAATTTTTCTTTGCTTACATGTAACAAAATGTAATTTCTTTCAAATGTTTGCTAGCCAGATGGTGTTAATTTCTCCATTTTCCCTCCCAACACATTTCAAGAGAGTTACACTGGAGATAGGAATCCAACATAAAAACAAATTAGCATCTCATAAAGTAAACCCTGTAAGTCAAAGGGAGGTAGAAGAATTCTGAATTTCTCATTTTCCTCTTTTCTTCACAACATTTCCATCATTGCTGTCACTTATCAAAAAAAGCTCTTTGTGAGGAAGTGTTATGAGATAGTTCTCCAACAGTGCATTTGTTAGTTTGAGGAAGTGGTGAGAGACACAGAGAGGGGATGGTGCCATCATCAGCTGACTGAGGGAATTAAAAAAAAAAAACACAAAAAAACAAAGCATGAGCCTTCCTTTTGGCAGCCAGACAGGGGCAGGAACACCTTTTGCCTTTCTGGGTGCAACCAGCCAGGAACTGGTATACAGGAGGTACAGTTCTGGTAGTCTTTCTCCCATTCAGCCTACTTACCAGCATTGTCTGAGACCCTCATTATGCATGGGAGGATCCTCACATTCTGAGTGGTCCTGCACTTGCCAAGACATAGAAGTAAAATAATGTGTCCCTGTGTGAAGGGAACGGGGAGGTTGTAATAGGGACTTTTCTGAAAGCATTTTTCTGTATTCTTTGACATTTGGCACCTGCAAGATTTGTCCCATAAGGACATATTTACTTCTGTGACTGTGTGTGTGAATACCTGTTCTGTCATTTCTTCATCCAACCTGCTGTTCTAAAATTTCTATCCCTGGATTTTGTCTTGAACAAGAAAATGTAATGAGATTTCAGATTGTTCTTCATGAAAAGTCATAGTCCAACACTTTGTCCCTTAGCTAGTGAGATACATAAAAAACCTAATCTGTATGGATAATAGTCAATATTGAAGAGGGTTTTTTTACATAAGTAGTGTGTAGATTTCCAGCTTCACTGATAGACTATTCTTTACTATGGTTATCTGCTACTTCTAGAAGGAGGGATTGTTAAACTTTTTAATAAAAACTAAACCAATATACTTACTTCAAAGACAAGCAGAGTGTGTTAACTGCTTTAGCTCATGGCCATAGTGTTCATGAGTTGTACTATAGTGGAATGACAACATTGCTCCTGCTTCATACATTTCTATTTTATTGCTTCTGTAAATGCTTGGAGTAAAGTGTTGCAGCTTCTTCCCTCTGCTGGTGTTCCTTTTGGTTCTTAAATTCTACTGTTCTCTTGCTGTGCTCCCAACTATAAATGGATCTGAGTGGTATAAATCTTAACTTCCTAAGATACTAACGTTTTACTTAGAATCTATTATTATAACAATTTAAGCGAGAATGAATACTAGGTAAGATATATCAGGTTTCACTTTTTGCTAAGTATTCTGGGTATTTATCAAGATTTTGTTTTGCCAGATGTTGATTTTTTAACTTGGTCAAAAATCAGGAATAGAATTCCTGATTAAAATAAAAATAGAAATTGGTTGACTAAAAGCAATATTTAGCTAATACTGTAATTGAAGGATACCGTGATTCCTTTTTACAGCTTTGCTGGAGAGAGAACACATAGTCTTAAGTATTCATCCCATTGGCTGATAAACGTAGTCTTTTGGCTAATATGTAAGGGATGAACTGATAGTGAACTGTGTTGAACACAGAGATGGATAGCCTTCTTCTCTGATGATACATCTCTAGTGATGGTATCTTCTGGTTTCTAACAGACTTCCATAAATTATGAGATTAATTCATTGGCAATGGTTTAGCTAGTGTAATTAGATTAGTTGGTTTCTGGTGCGATCAGTTCATAATCAGTAAGTACGATTGTGCCTTTTGTCCTCTGCCTTGTCTGAAAGAGTTAATGTTTTGAAGGTGTTCTCTAAAAAGGGTAGTAAACAAAACTATTCACTTACTATTTTGACTTACACAATCAAATTCAGTTGAATAAAAAACACTGTTTAAAAGTAAAAACCTATTTAAGAAACTTGTATGTAATTACATCTACTCTCAGCTTCTCACCTTCTTGATACCTCATTATACTCACAAGTTTTGGAACATGCTATTCTATGTAGATGCTTATGTTCTTCTGTTTGCAAGACCTTAACAATGTGTGAGCTTCCTCTTACTAGTTACATTAGAGCTGTGCAAAGAAACTAGTAAAGGAATACTTAAATTTAAGTAAAGGAATACTTAAATATGTGCTGTCCTGATACCTTTTTAGTTTGTATACATTGTAACTGGACAAGATTGAAACATTATATGACAATTAACTGACAATTTCAAAACTGTTAAAAAAAATTTGGGAAAATCTCCAGTACAGACTGAAAGTGTCCTTTATATCAATACACACTGTGATCAGAAAGTAAATACAAGTGTAAATAATTTGCCTTCTCTACATCATGGAAAAAAAAATTAAATTTGGGGAGAAGCTCTCTTTTTTTCCCAAAAGGCAGTTAATGTTTAAAATTGTTTTCAAAGCATGTAATTTATAGTATCATATAAGCTCTTGCCTGTAAACATTTTATCATTGTTACATTCATTTGCATACACAAAGTGAGTTTAATTTCAGTCCGTTAGTATGGCACAAAAGCAGGATGTATAAGAATAAAAAGCATTAAATATTTGGTTTCAAGTGAGATAATTTTTACTTGTTGCAGGAAATACAGTAAAACCACGTGACAAAAAGAATAGCAAGGACAGCCCGTGTATTGTATGTTTTCTCCCAGTGGTGACGTAGTTTCAGGCATTCCCACTATGACTGTCAAAACTGCTTTTCCGTTTCGAGTTCTGCAAACTCAAAGGCATTTAAAAAAAAAAAAAGTTTCTGTCATTTTATTAATTGTCCCTTTTCCGAATGTAGTTTTCTCAATATTTTTGTTTCCTCGATTTATTTATTTTTTAGTTGCTCATGCCTCATTTAGATGGCATCATTTAGGTCTGTGTGCAGAAGATAACTAATGCAATGCACTGTCAGTTAGTTTCCTTGACCACAAAATCACAGTAAAATAAAATACTGCTGTTAGTGAAGGGATTAAGGCTTGGTGAAGGCTCTGAAGGTCTGGCTGGTCTATAGAGGCAAAATGTTGAAA
>WUAM01000352.1:215138-230319 GCA_024336885.1 Actenoides hombroni
CTCAGCTATGGGGTTTGGTGATGGATCCAGTGGCCATCGCTATGGGGTAGTGCAAGTAGCAGGACCCCGTGTCCCCAGCCAGGGGCACTCCTGCCATGGGTCACAGAGGCTCACCGGGGACGGCACCCTGACCCCCAGCTCCGTGTGTTCCCCCAGGCAAGATGTGGGTCACAGAGGGGCCAGCCTCAGCCCAGTGGAGCCTGCGGGACGGGGCCCATGCCGGACACTTCCTGGCCGCCGCTGACGACCTCCGCGCTGCGGGACAGCTGGTGGACGTGGCCGTGGGCCCGGAGGGTGACGTGGCCCATGCCGTGGTCCTGGCTTCCATCAGCTCCTTCTTCCTCAGCTTCCTGGAGGACAGGACCAGTGAGCAGCCCCAGGGTCCCCCGCCCCACGTCCCCCTGCCACCCGGGGCCACGCTGTGGGGCTGGCGGGCCCTGCTGGCCTTTGCCTATGGGGGATCTGTGCCCCACGGCCGGGAGAAGGAGGTGGAGGAGGCTGCCCGGGCCCTGGGAGCCCCCCGGGTGGTGGCCGCCTGTGCCCTGCAGCTGGAGAACGGCCCCCAGGAGAGAGGTCGTGAGCCCCTGGAAGAGCAGTGGGAGACGCTGAGGGCCATGGAGCGACTCCATACCAGCGGTCTGGGCTGCGACCTCCAGCTCCAGGCAGGGGACGAGGTCATCCCAGGTGAGCTGGACTGGGGAATCCCAGGAGGCAGACAAGGCGAGTGGGGACAGACGGGTCCTGTGGGGTGGGCATGAGGAGCTAGAGCTGCCCACAGGGGTTGTCCCCTCAGGAGAGGTGGCAGCTGGGGGGGTCCGGGACACCTGAGTCCCCAGGGGGCTGCAGGTGCCCAGAGTCCCCCGCTGCCCGCCACTGTTCCTCCTTCTTGCCTCTAGTTCAGCGCCTGGCCTTGAGCTGCTCCTGTGACTTCTTCCGGGCCCTCTTCACTTGTCCCATGCGGGAGGCCACCCATGACCCCGCCGCCCCGCTGGCCACGGGGCTGTCCCCGGCTGAGCTGCGTCGCCTCCTCTCCTTCGCCTACACTGGGGCTGTGGCAGGGCCGTGGCCCGTGGTCCTGGAGGCTGCTGAGACCTCGCTGCGCTACCAGGCCTGGGGGCTCCTCACCCTCTGCCTCGACGTTTTCACCCGTGGCCTGACCCCAGAAACTGGCCCAGACGTGTTGGCCTTTGCTGGGACTTACGGGCTGGCCCAGGTGGGCCGCGTGGCAGAGGACTACATCTTGGCCACCTTCCCTAGTGTGGTGGCCACGCCAGCCTTCCTGGATCTTCCTTCCCATCTTCTCATCCGCCTTCTCCGCTCTGATGGTCTCAATATCCTCTATGAACTGGAGGCCTTGGAAGCAGCGTCCCAGTGGCTTATGGCCAATGGAGATGGCCGAGAGGATCTAGCCAAGGAAATCTTGTCATCTGTTCGCTTTGCCCTCATGTCCGGCTGGGAGCTGAAGAAAGTCCATTCGGTGACTGCGGGAGTTGCTGACCCAAAGCTCCTCCAACAGCTCGTGATAGCAAGTTTGGCCCCCATGGCCCAGCTGCCATGTCGGGTGCGTTCCTTGCAAGAAGTGGTGGTGGTTTGTGGTGGAGAAAAAGTGACGTCCAACCTGGCTGCCCGGAAGCCCACCACACGCCTCTGGTTTGCCCACCGCTACCTCAGCGCTGTGGGGCTGGTGAAGCAGGTGGAGTGGCGAGCACTGGGACACTTTCCTGATGGCCCACGCTTCCGCCACGCTGTAGCTGTGGTGGGCAACACCCTCTATGTCCTGGGCGGGAAGCACTACTATGGGGTCCATGACACCCTGGCCAGCGTATACAGGTGAGAGCTACAGAGGTGCCACGTGGCACCGGGGTGCTGTGGGATCAGAGAAGGTGTTGGTGGAGCTAAAGTTACCCCATGGACACACTGCAGTTGGTCAAGTGTCCCCAAGGTGATTTGAGTTTGGTTGGGTGTAGGACAGGGAGGTCCCCACCCACTCTGGGATGTTACAGGCTTTTTGAGGGTAGGCCAGGGAGGTGCCTATCCGGACACGCCTCCGGGCATTATGGGCTTGGTGCCACCCAGGAGGGGATGTTCCCATGGCTATTCCCACGCAGTAGCCCCAAGGGATCAGCTGACGGTGGGCGGGTTGTTGCCCTCGGCGATGCCAGCAGCACCCCATGGCATTGTAGGTAAGAGGGCACCATTTACCTCCCCGACCCAGGTACCAGCCAATGGACGATTCCTGGGAGCGCCTGGCCAGCATGACCTGTGAGCGGAGCTACTTTGCTGCTGTGGCCCTTGGAGATTTCATCTATGCCCTGGGGGGCAGCTCAGGGGAGCTCTACTGCACAGACACTGTGGAGTGCTATGACCTGGACAATGACACCTGGAGGTGAGACCACTCCACGCAGACACCTGCCTTCCTCTGCCCTAGGAGGCCCTTGCGTTGGCCAGCGGTGCCCACTGAGTGGTCTTTGGATCACTGAGCCTCCAATGGAGAATGGGGCTACAGTGGCCTTTGGGAGAGGTCTACTGGGTGTTGAGCAACCACGTCCCTTGGGTGTTGGCCAGTGTTGTCTATTGGGTGGCGAATGAGATTTTGACCAATAGTATTCTCTGAGAGTCTGTTTGCCATCTGCCCATGAGACCAATCATTTAAACATCTTCCAGCTATGCTCATTGGTGCTCTGTTGGGTGTGGGCCAATATTGTCCATTGAGGGACTCCACTGTGGGCTGACCAATGGTATCTTTTGGGGTCTGCCAGGTGTTGAACCACTAGCGATGCCCCTGGGGAACCCATGTAGCGTTCGCTGATGTTGCCCACTCGGGCTCATCAGGTGTTGGCTAGAGTTGCCTGCTGAGCGGTCAACGGAGCCGTGGCTCACTGGGGAGCTCCTGGGCAGGTGGCCACCATGGGGCAGCCCTCCTCAACCTGCCCTTCAACCCCTCCCTCTCTCCTTGCCCAGGAGGTGCCAGCCCCTACCGATGGCTCTGTGTGGGCACGCGGCGTGTGCCCTGGACGGTGCCCTCTACATCTCGGGGGGGTGTGATGAGGCGTACGGCTGCCAGGCCTCCCTGCTACGCTACATTCCAGGTGCACCTGCCACGCTGCTGGCCCCCATGAATGGCCAGCGAGCTGGCCACGTCATGGAAGAGGCGGGTGGGCAGCTCTACGTGGCCGGGGGGCTTTGCCAGCGGGACGGGTACACTGGCTACAGGGACCAGCTGGCCTTTGAGGTCTACAGCCCTAAGCTGAACGTCTGGGTCCTCCTCAGCCCCCTGCCTCGGGCTCATGTAGTTGGGGGTGCAGTTGTGCTGGGGGGGGAACTGCTCGTACTGGGAGGGTACAGTCATGACACCTACCAGAACACCCACTTGATCCACGCCTACCAGCCAGGCATGCGGCGCTGGATCACTCGGGGCACCTTGCCCCATGCCTATGCTGACTTACAAGCCTGTGTCCTCACAGTACCCTCTGCCTTGCGTGACTCCAGCTGCCCTGAGGACCCCTCGCGATCACCTGCAACTCCCAATAATATTTAGTGGGGTTTAAAAGCTCTGCACCCCAACCTGAGAGCCCCAGGTAGCATCCATTGGCACGTCTATGGGACAAAATCACTCCCAGACCACTCCCCCGGGATGGGTTCCTCCTCTGGTTTCCAGACACACCCCCCTCACCCCCAGGGTATGTGCCCTAGACTTTGGGGACCTTGTGGAGCACAAAGACTCCCCACACTGCAGCCCTGTGCCTCCAGGAATACCCCTTCTCCTGTCCTGAGCCCTTCACTGGGAGCTGGGGATCCCCCAATTTCCCCCACACTTGGGTTGAATAAAAGTGGCTCCTGAACTGCCCATCTGGGTCTTGTTGTTTCTGCTGGGGAACCCAGAGGTCCAGGTGCTTCCTGCAAGGAACAGGAGGAGAGCAGGAGACCAATGGCCTGAGTGTCCTGGGTGGGTGGTGGTGGGGACCAGGAGGTGGGTGGAGGACACTGGGGCTCTGGGTGCCCACGATCACTGGGCATGGGGGAAGGTGTGCATGTGTCTCAGGACTGAGGGGTATCTTGGGGTTCATGGGAGGTCCTGAGGGAATAGGAAAGTCCTGGGGGAGCCAGGGTTTGGGGGATAGATAGGGGACATCAAGGGGTTGTGGGAGCTTTGGGGTTCCTAAGGTGGTTCTGGGAGGTCTTGGCTTCCTGAAGTGACCTGGAGTTCTTGTTGTGTGGAGAGGTGGGAGAATCCTAGGGAGGACTTGTGAGGAGAGCCCCAGGCAAAGGGGATTCTGAGAGATACTGGTGTGCCAGTTGTACCTTTGGGGAGGGAACTGAGGGTCCTGGGATGTGTGGAGGAGGGTTGCAGGCTCTCCTGGCTTCCCAAAACAGTGTTTTAGATGTGGTCCAATGAGGCTGAGCAGAGGGGGATAATCACTTCCCCTGGCACTGGCTATGTCCCTGCTAACCCAGCCCGGGCACTGGTGGCTCTCTCCTTGCTGCAAGGCTGCACCCTCTGTCTTGTTCACCCTTCTGTTGACCAAGACACACAATTCTTTTTCCATAGCTCTGCTCGCCAGCCAGTCTGTCCTCCACCAGCACCTCTGGGGTCTTCCTTCCAGGGTATAGGACTCTGCATTTCTCCTTGTTGACTCTCACCGGGTTTCTACCAACCTATTTCTCCAGGGTGAATGTTGTTCCCTGAATGGTCGTTGGAAGCTCCCTTGTTGGAAGCAAAAATAACTGATCCCTCCCTACCTGGAGCCATCTGCCAACATGACAAAAATCACCCTCAGCCACCTCCTCCAGGTCACTGGTAAAGACATTAAACAGAAGGGTTTCCATCACAGTCCCATGCGGCCCTCAACATGTTACTAGCAGCCCAGTAGACTAGAATCCATTGACCACTAGCCACCAGTCCTGACCTTCACACCACTTTTTACCTGTCCAATTTTCCAGCCGTTCAGAGCTTGGATGCTGTGACATTTTGGGAGAAGTGGCAAAAGGAAGACAAAGCTCTTGGAGGGGTGAGAGGAGCTGCTGCACGTTGTCCCAGTGCACAGCCTAAGCACAGGCGTGTGAGAACCAGCACCCTTACAGACCAAGAGAAGGCATCACCAACGTGCTGCACGAGCCCAGGAGGGGCTGGAAAATGCCCCAAGGATGGGGCAAAGTTTAAAAAAAATAATAAAAAAAAAATCAGATCTATTTAATGAAACAGTTCAAAGTGAAGTAATAGGGGTCTCTGGGGTCTCCTCAAGGTCATCTGTGTGTCCCTAGGATGCTCCTAAAATGTGTGGGTGACTTTTGCAGAGCTGGCCCCGAGGTCTGGCCGGTCCCTGGACACTTTGTCCCAGTGTGATCCCTCCATCGCCCCGTGAAGGCTCCTGCCCTCCTCCCCCATTCCCAGCCATCCCACGGTGGGTCTTGCAGAGGCTCCACCACCCACTGTCCCCTGAACTCACCACATGACAGCGGGACACGTGGTGGGATGCTTTCCCCACACGATTCAATCCCTCAGGGAAGAATCACACATCTGGGGCAAAAGCCTGGAACCCGGGACTTTTCCTCTCCATCTTCACTATCCCAGGGACTGGAGAGAGTTGTGTCAGTCACTGCCCCCAGGCAGGGCTGTGGGAGGCCAGCGGAGTGAGACTCGAAGCCGTTGGGAATTCAGGCAACGGGAATATTTATTTCTCCTGCGCTCCTCAGCCCGGCGTGGAGTTGGAAGCCCCGCGCTTCTCTCTGCGCCACGCAAACAGAAGCAGTTGGCCCAAAACTCGCTCTGCTTTCCCACGCTCGCCCCGACGCTGGGCAGTGACAGCCCCAAACCACCACTGACCAGTTTAGGATGTCTCCTCCCCCTGCCAAGTACCCAAGAAATTATTTCAGACCTGGGAACCTCAGGGGGTGTGAGCGTGATACCAGAGGAAGGAGCGGGGTGGCCTCGCCCTGGGCAAGTGAACTTAAGACCAGGGCACGTGAAGCAGACCCGTGACCCCCGTCTCTTCCCCTGAATGCACAGAAGCATTTACAAGGTGTTGCCAGCATATCTGACTCTGACATCACCGATGGCCTCGACACCCCTGTCCAGGCTGTAAGCAGAAGGGGTCCTCTGGGAGCCAGGGTTTGTGAGCATCAGTTTGCTGGAGAAAGAATTGAACAAAGCATTCGGAGGACTCTGGTGGACCCACAGCTCTTTGGTGGTGCAGAAGGAGGAACCTGGAGGAGGATTGCGCTGCAGCCCCAGGTCTTTAATTGTGCAGTAAGTGACCTCAGGGCACAACTCTACTTCCTTGATGGTACAGAAGATGGGGCGCTGGGGGGGGCTTTTGAAGCTGCTGAGATGCATTGCAGGGCTTCCTGCCCACTCCCTCCCCTTCGTCAGTGGGTACTGCACCTCTGGGACCTGCAGGGGCTTGTGCCAGGAGACCCGTCCCACCAGACACATCCACACCAGCCAGCCCATGAGAGCCAGCACAGTCAGGACCAGCAGAGCCAAGGAGGCCAGGTAGAGCAGCCAGTGCAACAGGCAGCAGTGCCTCAGCACCCACTGCCCCCCCTGCAGACCCTCCCTGCCTGCCCGCGAGTGCCGCACGGGCACGGCCGGCGCTGGGGACAAGCACGGGCAGAGGGGGATGGGTGCAGGTCGGGGGGAAGGTGCAGGATGAGTGGTGTGAGTGGTGTCCAGGGGAACTAGCGGTGTTGGGGCACGAGTGGAAAGCGCGGTGGTGGAGCCCACCAGCGTGGTTGATGTCAGAGGAGGAGGTGAAGATCTGACAGTGGAAGAGTCCTCTGGACTGGCAGTAGAAGGCACTGCTGTGGGGGTGGTGGAAAATGTGCCGGTGGACAACATGAGAGTGGAATAAGTGTTGGCAGTGCTGGTGGCAAGGGTGGTCTGGGGATGGCTGCTGGTGCTGGGAGGTCTGGTGCTCATGGTGGTTGAGGTGGTAGAGAGAAGGGTGGTGGGGTTGTGCGGGGTGCTGGCAGGGGCAGTAATAAGAATGGTGGCAGTGCTGGGGGTCTCTGTGGGTGTGATGGTGGGACTGGCTGGCACAGGAGTGGTGGTGGTGGTAGCTCTGGTGCTCATGGGCATCGCAAGCAAAGTGCTTGGGGCGAGGGTGGAGCTAGGTGGGGTGCTGGGGGGAGGTCTTGTGGTAGTGAGGGGAGGCCAGGTAACAGCTTGGGGCACGGTAGTGTGCTCTGTGGGGGTGGACGGGTGTCGGGCGAAGGTGACCGTGGCGGCTTTCTCTGCTGTTTCTTCCCCATTATAGTAGTCCTCCTCTTCGTCCTCATCCGCATCCCCCACGTTGCCGCAGTTGGGCTTGAAATGGATGATGGGCGTCTGCTTGTAAGCGTCAGGGCTCTGGCACAGCACCTTCTCGGGTGCCACCTCCACCTTTGTCTTCTCCAGGCCTCGCTCGGGCTGGTAGACGCTGTCGTCGTTCTGCCGGATCCAGCGCCGCAGGTAGCGCAGGTCGCAGTCGCAGTGCCAGGGGTTCTCGGTGAGGAAGACGTACATGAAGGTGTGGCCCTCAGGGAAGAAGTCTGTGGGCAGGGTCTGCAGGCGGTTCCCCGAGAGCCAGAGAGTCTCCAGCTTCTCCAGGTCCTGCAGCAGCTCCTTGGGGAGCTCCTCCAGGAGGTTGTCCGAGAGGTCCAAGTCCTTGAGTTCTCTCAGCCCTTCAAAGGCCTCCTGGGGCAGCGTCCGCAGCTGGTTCCCCCTCAGGTCCAGGTCCTGCAGCTGCGGCACGGCATGGAAAGCCCCCGGGCCCAGAGCTGCCAGGCTATTGTAGGCCACGGCCAAGCGGGTGAGCGCGGGCAGGCCCTGCAGGGCGGGCAGGGCCTGCAGCACGTTGTGGGAGAGGATCAGCTCCTTCAGAGAGGGCAGCGGGGGCCCGGTGTGCAGGGCCACCAGCCCGTTGTCAGACAGGTCGAGGTCCTGCAGCTGGGCGAGGGGCAGGAAGGCGGCGGTGGAGACGGACGTCAGGCGGTTGGTGCTGAGCAGCAGGATGCCCGTGTCCTCGGGCAGGTCTGAGGGCACCGCGCTGAGACCTTGCTCCGTGCAGTTCACCTCCAGCAGGTCCTTGACCTTGTTCATCTCTGAGGGGCAGGGCTGGCCTGGGTCAGCCGTGCTGGCTGGGGGCAGCAGGGCTGGGAGGACGAGCAGGAGCAGGGCAGGGACTCGCATGGCCTGGAGGAGACAACCCAGAGGTGTGGGCAGGGGCACCTTTGTCCTCTGCTTTCCTCCCCATGCAAGCAGCACCCACAGCGGAGCCGGCATCCCCCGCTAGAGCCTCTGGGAGCCCTCTGAGCCCCACAGCTCCTCCCTGAGAGGTTGGGAGAGATGAGTCCCCCACCTTTTGTCAGCACGCACCCCATCATCTCACCCTTAGAGGACAGCAGGCTCACCAAGGAGACACCATCTCTGCCCTTGTCCTCACCTCACCCTACTCCATGGGAGGGAGAATCTGACCCATGAGCCTCTTCACAGCAGTGCCTCCTCTCTTGGGGTGGCATTGCTGACCTCACCACTGCAGAAGCTGTGGCTCCATGGTGTTCCTGCCCCTGCACACCCTCACGCAGCTCAGTCCAGACAAGCTGTGTGCTGGGAGATGCTTCCTGAATATAGAATCATAGAATCATTAAGGTTGGAAACAACCTTCAAGATCAAGTCCAACCATCTACTAAACATCATTGTGACCACTAAACCATGTCCTGAAGTGCCACATCTGGACGTGTTTTGAACCCCTCCAGGGATGGTGATTCCACCCCCTCCCTGGGCAGCCTGTTCCGAGGCCTCACCACTCTTGCAGTAAAGACATTTTCCCTACTATCCAACCTAAACCTCCCCTGGAGCAACTTCAGCCCATTGCCTCTCGTCCTATCTCTAGTTACCTGGGAGAAGAGATCAACACCCACCTCGCTGCAACCTCCCCTCGAATAGTTGTAGAGAATAAGGAGGTCTCCCCTCAGCCTCCTCTTCTCCAGACTAAACAGCCCCAGCTCCCTCAGCCCCTCCTCACCAGACCTGTTCTCCAGACCCCTCACCAGCTTTGTTGCCCTTCTCTGAACTTGCTCCAGCCCCTTGATGTCTTTTTTATCCTGCGGCGCCCAGAACTGAATCCAGTGCTCAAAGGTGTGGCCTCACCAGTGCCCAGTAAAGGGGCATGATCCCTGCCGTGCTCCTGCTGGCCACGTTATTTCTGATCCAGGCCAGGGTGCCATTGGCCTTCTTGGCCACCTGGGCACACTGCTGGCTCATGTTCAGCCTGGTCACCACCAGCACCTCCAGGTCCTTTTCCACTAGGCAGTTCCCAGCCACTCCTCCCCCAGTCTGCAGCGTTGCCTGGGGTTGTTGTGACCAAAATGCAGGACCTGGCACTTGGCCTTGTTAAACCTCATCCCATTGACCTCAGCCCATCAATCCAGCCTGCCCAGGTATGCTCCTACCCAACGCCAGCTGAGCCCTCTGCTAGATTTGGGTTCACCAGGTAGGAGCAGGAATCACGTGCAAAGAGCTTCCCACTCGCAGAGGTGCCCACCCCACATGCCCGGCTCCCGATGGACGCTGCTTCCCCAGGACTCACCCGTGGACCCTCCAGCATTCTCTCTCCTGCCGTTTTGCCTCCCTCCTGCCCAGGACCCAGCACTGCTCTGGTGCAGCACTGGTGGTGGGGCTGCCCAGGCCCCTATCAGCACACGCAGCTGTGGGAAGGGAGCTGCAGCTTCCTGAGCAGCCCAAACCATCTCCTGTCCTTCATCACGGCCCTGGCTTCAGCTGCTCTTCCTCACCACCGGCTCCTTGGGAAAGGCTCAACCAGAGACCGGCTCTGTAATTTCTTGCTTTGTGCAGTAAAGGAGGGGGGGGTTTGCACCCTTGCATGCCCCTCTGGCCTCCAAGCAGCACCTTTTTACCACCCAGGAGAAGGGTCTCTTGCACAGGTGTCTGCCCCTTCCTCCTCTGCATGGTGGCTCTTCCTCAGCACGCTCTGGGCTTCGAGCCTTGAGGCACCTCAACTTGGGGACCGCAGCCTAGTTGCTATACCGGCGTGCAACATCTTCTGCACATTACCTCAGCTCCTTGTTTGTGGTGTAGACGAGGGATCCTTGCTTTCTGGCTTGCCAGGAAAAACGGGGATGTCTCTTCTGGAGAGCTGAGAGGCAGCTCTGACATTTGTGGCAGAAGCCACAGCACAGACCAGGCGAGGAGATTAGAGGCAGAGGAAGGAGCTCGTTTTTGCAGTTCCTCTTGCTGTCTGTTCCTGCAGCTGAGCTGCCTCCACTTCCCTGGCCCCCAGGTCACTGCAGAGCATCTTGGGCTGCAGGGTCACCCAAACGCTGCAGAGGGAGATGCTAGAGAGAAGGGGATGTATGTGTTCTACTGGTTTTCCAGCCATGTATTGTGGTGGATCAGCCCCAGCCAGCACTTAGCACCCATCAGCCGCCTGCCCACGGCCTCTACAGCAGGATCAGGGAGAGAACTGGAAAAGAAAAAGTGACAGAAATACCTTTGTGGGTCAAGATAAAGACAGTTTAATGAGAGACAATGGAAGTGATTGATATGAAAGTGTTCACACACCAGGTCCCACCAGCAGGTCGATGCCCAGCCAGTCCTCAAGCAACAGCACCTTGGAAAAAACTTCTCCCCCTGTTTTATTGCTGAGCATGACACTACATGGTATGGAACATCCCCCTGGGGTCAGCTGTCCCTCCTGCCCAGCCTCTCTCACACCCAGCCCACGTGCTACAGGGGATGAATTAAAAGTTCAGCTTGTAGAGGCCTGGAGGCAGCAGCAGAGGCAGAACTTGGGGTCTGGTTTTTGGCTCTTCATCAGCAATTTCCAACAGAAAAGGGAAGATAGGAAGGGAGATCACAAATGTCCCAGGGTTAAGCCTGCATGTGGTTTCCCCTCCTCCACAACACTACTCTTACCTTCACCCTGGACCTACAGCACCCACCATGATACCACCAGTCAGTCTTCCACGTCATGGCCCCACGTTCCCAACCCACAGCCCTCATCATTGCTGCTGCCTCTCTGTCTCCCTTTTCCAGGTGGATGAATGCACTAGGACACCTTGACTCTTCCTTCAGGGGTCCTTCACCACACCTGCTTCACTCCCTGAAGGAGAAGAAGCAGAAGACCCAAGCAGTCGGCTGTGACAAGCCTTGCTGAAGGGGAAGGGACACGCTGTACAGGAGGAAAGGGGTGCACAGGTGAGGAGTCATCTGCAGACACAGTCTTCCCATGGCTGATGACGAGCAGTGAGGAAGAGGCCAGGATTGATCCTGAGGTCCTGACATGCAGGGGGGGAGAACAAAGGAGCATGGACAGTGTCTCCTTGCTGAACTTGCTTCCCTCAGGTGAAAGCAAGAGGGAGATGAAGATTCCATTAGCCATCCTGCCAGCAATGATGCTTTTGCCCCACATTTGCAGTCCACTCTTTCATTTCTGTCCTAGGTTCACTTTTTTTGTCCAGCCCATCAGCTTCCTCCCCTGCTCCAGAGCCTGTTTCCACACCCTGGGGGTCATTCTCCTGTGAGGATGTTGCCCCAACTTTGAATTCACCCATGGACTCTTTCAAGCAGGTGTTTGGAGGGAGCAAGGTGATCCAAGCCCTTTCCCACTTCTGTCAGCCCCTCACCAACCCTGGCTGTGACTCTGGGAAATGGGCAGGAGATCATGAGGTGATGGTGCTGAAGGTCATAGAAACCTGCAACTGCATTGCCCCTGGCTTGAGGAGCACGGTGTTCCTTCTCCAGTGTGGAAAGCAGGGTCTGTATCTTCACAGTCCCAGCAACCTTCTTTAGGGATGTGAACATCTAATGACTCTCCAGAGCCCTGGCAACAGGGCCCACCCTCACGCTGTGATACTGGTCACAGTGGGCTTTGGACCGCTTATCACTGGGGCCTTTCACAAGCCCCTCAGTTCCTGCAGACCTCACAGCTGACTGGGCATCTGCTGCATCACGTGGGCTTGTGCACGGCAAGGAAGGAAGCTGAGATGTCACCACCAGCCCCTGGGAGCATTACTCCTGGGGGCCAGGCAGGCCTGGGGAGAGAGCTGAAAGCCCCAGTAGCATCCCTGAGCTGTTCCCTTCAGGCTCCTCTGTGGTGGGAGGATGGAGCTGCCCTGGGCTGAGCATGAACAGACCTACCCTGGCACACCTACCTGCCAAGCTCTTTCATTCCTGAGAAGCCCATAAATTCGGGCAGTAATGGTGAAGCCTTCCCTTGGGAAGATCCATGCTTGCTGGACATCAGTTGAAATGGAACATCTGGTGCAAAAGCACATCTGGCTTCAGAGGAAGCACATCCTTCCATCCTCCTGTTGGAGGTGGCAGTTTCCACTACAGCAAAATAACCCGAAGTTGCCTGAAAATGTGCCTCATTGCGACATGTCCTTCTTCATACAAATCTTTGGTTTCTCCAGCTTGATTTCAGCCCACGTGGAATATTCTGAGCCTGCTCCAGGCTTCTCAGCACTGTGAGCAAAATCAGCTTTCCCTCCACCAGAATGAGTAGCCAAAGGTGGGTTCCATCTGGCAGTGTCAGATGTCTCCAGGGCACAGGTGAGTTTGTCACCCAGGCTTGTGCTGTGGGACAAGCACTGGGACAGGCACAGCCATGGACACACCCCACGGATGTGACCTTTGTTGTCTGCTGCTGGATGGGGTGAACCAGCTTCTCAAAAGTGCCTGCAGCTCCCCACAGGCTAAAAGGAGGTGGAGAGACCACCTCAGACACAGATGTTTGGTGCTGACACACACACACACACACACAGACAGACAAATCCCACTGAAGGAACTTTATTCTGTAGATGCAAGAAGCAATCCCTGTCGTGGGACTGTCTTTGGTGGAAGTGTTCAACTGATAGTGATGATGAAAGGTGACAGTGACCAGTTGCAATTGGGGAAACTCTGATCAAACAGAGAGGGTTAATTCTTCCCCTCGAGAGAGGTGCAGCATCAGGCCAGAGGTCCAGAGAGGTAATGAGATCTCCACCCTTGGAGATCCTACACAGTTCAGCTGAACAAGTTCCAAAGACCCCCAGGGCAGCTTTGAGGACAACTCAGCTGTGAGTGGGTGGTTGTAACAGAAAACTCCACAAGTTCCTTCCAACCTAAATCCTTCCGGGAGGCTGAACTCCCAAGGTCCCCTAAAAAAGCCTTCTCTTACTCCCTCCTTTATCAGGGCCACATTTTAAGCCACGTCCCAGGACCCAGCCAAACCCAAGGGTGGACTCTTATCCCCTCAAATGATACCAGTGGAAACGTGAAGATGGGAATTTCCTCATCAACACTGAAAAATGCCACCCGTCCCTCTTCATAATCCAGAGAGACACGGATCCGCTTGGGAGTCTGGATTTCAGGAAGGAAAGTGCGATTCGGGGATGTGAGAGCTTGGAATTGCCCTGCCCATTTCCCCACTGCCCAGATGCCCTCCTCTGGTTTAAACTCAAGATCTCCCTTCCTTTTCACATCTTCTCTAGAGACCCCCACCGTCCATCCTGCTCCATCCACCACCTCCACCTCCCAGTAGTATCTCCCTGAGGTGAAGCCTTCGCAGCCCAGCACGCAGCGCCACGGGTTAAATCTCTCGGGGATGTCGGGGATGTCCTGCCTTGTGTCTTCTCGTTTCACATCTTTGCAGTCGTCAGACAGGACGAGGTCACAGTGGGCTGTATCTGGATCCAGAACCACCTTCACTGAAGGAGAGATGGAGTCAACAGGTCAGGGCAGAGCTCACCCCAGGAGTGATCTGTGTTGGGGCTGCGGAAGGAAGGAGAAAAAGGCTGCAAGCGATAGCTGGCTGACTGTGGCATGGGAATGTGCTCAAGGTAACAATATTAGCACAAGGAATAGGAAACAAAGCAGAGATGACATCAAGCAGAAAGGGAAGAGGATCCCCAGCAGACCTCCAGGCTGAAGAAGTCCCCATATCTCTAGAACGTGGCCAGTGCTGCTCACTGAGGGCCAGGACTCTCCAGATTTGCCTGAAACTGGGGCATGCACAAACAAACAAAGGTTCCGAGCGTTACCATTCCCCCTGTAAAGGGAGGGCTGGCAGAAGCATCCCTGGTCCCACCAGCAGCACTGGTGGGACTCCCAGAAGGGAGATGAAAGCAGGGAAGAGGATTCAGCACCTTGAAAGTCCACACTTTAATTACCTTCTTCTATAGGCACTGCATATCTTCTCCACGCTTTAAAAAACAAAACAAAACCACAGATGAGAGGTGATGAGAACACACAGGTACTGGCCTAGCTCAGGATGACGAGACATCGTCGTAGCTGCACCTTTTCTGAATTGTTGCTGCCTTTGGGAAAGCCATCTCACAGCAGGTAGCCTGAGAAACTTTGCTGTCTAGATACAGGAAAAGCCTCCATCCATTTTCTACAAAGATAATCATGCTGCCTGTCCCGGTTCAGACGTGTAGTTATGGTCTGTTTGTACTGGCTTTGAAAACTGAAAGAGTTTTCTTCTTACTATAGAAAGATTACAGCTTAAAATAGCTTAAAAACACAGAGAGAGAAAAGGAAAATAACATTTCTGAAATGAGTTCAGCATTTCCTTCCTCTTCCTTTCCCAAAAGAGAAACCAAAACCAGGGCATACGTGCAAAACCCAGAGGAGAAAATGTCCCAGCTGACAAGTCCCCCATGTAGGAAGAACGATACTCACCAAGTTCTTCAGCTTGCTTCTCTGAAAGAGAAGATAAATAAGCACAACTTGGAGCCTGTGGGATATTGATTTGGATACAACCTCTCCCTTAACTGCCTGCATGTGCAGGAGGGTTGGTTTCTGCCAGAGCTTGGCAACTCCAAGTCCTCTCCCACCCCCAGCCTGGAGCTCTGCTCTGCAGGTGATGGTGCAGGTGGTCCTGCTCAGATCTGGGGCTGGAAAAGGTCTCTGGAAGATCCCTCTCCTACAAAGGGCCCTGTTGCAGAGCACTCTGCCCCTGCCTGTGGCACAGCTGCCGTCATCCATCCCCAACCCCCGGCACTAGCTCCAAGGATCTTTAATTTTGTTTATTCTCAGATTCCCTCGCTCCTTTCCCTTCTATCCCCCAAACCACTTTTTGGTTCACTTCACAAAAGAGAAGAAAAGAAAAGAGAAGAAAAGAGAAGAAGAAAAGAAAAGAAAAGAAAAGAAAAGAAAAGAAAAGAAAAGAAAAGAAAAGAAAAGAAAAGAAAAGAAAAG
>WUAM01000352.1:389163-402919 GCA_024336885.1 Actenoides hombroni
CCCCTGTTGTGGATCTGGAGAAGTTCCATGCGGCTGCACAACCTGGGATGCCCGTCCGTCCCGCCACGGGGCCACCGCGGAGTGCTCAGCTGGGTACAGGCACCTGCAGGTTCCCCAGAGAAGGGTGCAGCTCGTTCAGGAGGGAAAATCTCCCCAGTTAGAGCTCCTAGGATATGGAAATACTGGGGGTCTGATGAAGAGGTGGGGGCTGGTCATGCCAAAGGGGCTTTTATAGGCCTAGCATGCAGAAAGGAATGAAAGAGAAGGAGAGAAGGTGAAGTAACGAAGGGGTCTGTGTGCCCTGGCCCTGGCTGGTGGCTCTGGGGGGCTTGTAGGAAGTAGGGCTGGAGTAAGAAACATGAGAGTTGATGTCAAACTGGAGTGAGCCCAGTGCAGGGCACTGAGATGGCTGGGGGCTGGAACATGTGGGGAGAGAGGGGCTGAGACCCAGGCTTGTTCAGCTGGGAGGAGAGAGAGCAAAGGTGAAATCCTCTCACTGCCCACAGCTACCTAATGGGAGGAGAAGATGGAGCCAGACTCTTCCCAGAGGTCCCTGAGAGCAGGACCGGAGGCAGCAGGCATGAGCTGCAGCAGGGGAAGTTCCAGTTAGATATTAGGAGGCATCTCTCTCCTGTAAGAGCAGCACAGCTCTGTGTCAGACGCTGAGGCAAGTGTCTCCATCTTTGTCTCATGACCTGGATGAGGCCCTAAACAATCTGCTCTAGCTCTGAGGCCAGCCCTGCATTGAGTAGGAGGTTGGATGAGAAACCCCAGAGGTGCTTTCCAACCAGCCCACCCTTGTGTGGGTCTAAAAGCAGACAAGTCTGACTGGTGGGAGGCAGAGCTGGTCTCCATCCAATGGGCAAGAAGCTCTTACCCACCCTTTGGCTGAGGGGCAGAGGGTCTCTGCTGCTGGCAGCACGTTGCCTGCAACACCATCTGCCTCCAAGCCTGAGGGAGATGCTGAGACTACCCAGGGGCAGCCAGAGCTGTGGCCACTGGGGGACATGATGGTTCAATGTGTCCTCCTTACCAGCTGTCCATGGGATGCAGGACGTGGTGGTTGTCTGGTTGGGGTAGGTCCTGCCACGCTCCATGGTGGCCTTCCAGATCTAGACAAGATTAGATGGTTTCTAACAGCTGCTATTCTGCTAATCCACACTCTGAGCGATGAAACCTGTTTCAAATCTCATTTCTTGCTCAACTCCTCTAAGTTCTTGTTAGATGAGGGTGGTCCCTGTTTAAAGGATGTATTCAGGTCTGGGAATCCCAACATTAGAAGGACATGGTCCTGTTGGAGCAAGTCTGGAGAAGGCCATGAAGATGATCAGGGGCCTGGAGCATCTCTCCTATGAAGAGAGGCTGAGAGATTTGGGGTTGTTCAGCCTGGAGAAGAGAAGGCTCTGAGAAGATCTTGTTGCAGCCTTTCAGAACATCAAGAGGGCTACAGGAAAGCTGGAGAGGGACTTTTCATAAGGGCATGTAGTGATAGGACAACGGGCAACGGCTTTAAACTGAAAGAGGGGAGATTTAGACGTAAGGAAGAAGCTCTTCACTCAGGGTGGTGAGACACTGGCACAGGTTGCTCAGGGAAGCTGTGGATGTCCCATGCTTGGGAGTGGTCAAGATCAGGCTGGCTGGGGCTCTGAGCACCCTGCTCTAGTGGGAGGTGTCCCTGCCCTTGGCAGGGGGGTTGGAACCAGATGAGCTTTAAGGTCCCTTCCAACCCGAACCAGTCTCTGATGACTGTGTGATGGCTCCTGCCATAGCCACTGGATAGAGGGCAACTGTGAGAGTAGAACCTCTCTTCCTTTCCTTATGAGAACTGCAAACCCCAGCTGGTTTGTGTTATTATTATAGATTTTTGTTGTGTTGGCTCAGAGGCCTTTCTCAGGCATGGCCTGTTGTGCTGGGAGATGTTCACCCACTGAGACCAGCCCTGGCCCTGGGCTGAGAGGTCCTGGCAGAGGAGGGAGTGATCTGATCTCCGCGTGTCCTACAAACCAGCAATTCTATTTATCTCGTGGGCATTGAGGCAAGTTTGAGCATCTAGAATTAAAGCCCTGCCCTGATTTGGTTATTTTTATTAATTTTTAGGGAATCGTATGATTTTTAGGGCCCAGTACTTGGTTGCATGTTACTTGGTACAATGACCCAGCAGAGCTGCGATGTTGTACCACGGATCCTGGTGCCACTTGTGGGTTGGTCTGGTTAACCAGGCTGGTGACACCTACAAGGCTGATGCTACAGCACATTCTTGCTGCTGGTGGTCTCTTTTTGGCCTCTTCTCCTCCCCTTTCATTACTGGTCCAGGAAAAAAATAACGTTAGGGACTTAAGAATGGGAAAATACATATCAAAGCTCCCCAGTGAGCCATGCCCTGTTGTGCTGGGACGAAAGAACATCCTTAGCTGTGCCATGGGGTAAAATCTCCCTGGATCCAGACCAGCAGTCAGTTTTACTTCCCCTTATCCCTCTGCACTAAATCCAGCCCAGGGCAGCTCTGACCTCAGAGCAGGTGATAGAGTCAAGGAGAAAATGTGAAATAATCCCTCTCTGCTCCCTCTTTCTACCATAGGTTATCTGAAACCAGGCTACGTTGTGTCAGCCCCGGCACTGTTCCCACCGCGGGATGCTCCAAGTGTAACAGGGTAAGGACTCAGGCAGCACTTTTAGTGTAGGTGCCAGCCAGGCTGTTCTGACGCTGTGGGAAGGGCACGAGAAGGAACAGCAAGAGGTTCCTTGGGTCTTGGGTCTGGCTGCTGGCATCACACCCCGCTGCCCACCTCCGGCACCCCGGGGCTGCCGTGCTGCATGGCCCAGCCGTGTGAGGAGCTGCCGTCCCGCTCTGCCCCAGACCCGGGGCCAACCCGCAGGCAGCACAACTGCCTGTTGCCCACCCTCCTCCTGGCAGCCTGCCCTTGGCCCCTGGTGCCGTCGCTGCAGCAGGGCTTCCTAATGGCTGTCTGCCTCGCTGCAGGGGGGAAGATGAGATATACGATGACGTCGAGTCCGTTGGGCTGCTCAGGAGGGGCCAAGGACTTCTGCTGCCCACTGCGTCCCGGCCGCCCACGTATCCCCGCCCCAGAGGAGGTGGGTACAGGAGGGGCTGGGGTGCTGGTTGGGGTGAGGGCTGCAGCTCAGAGAGCCTCGAGGCCCCCAAGAGCCACGGGCAGCAGTGCTGAGCCTGCCACGGTTGTGTGCGGGAGGGCAACGGGTTATCTCTGCTGCCTCGTACATGGACCTGGGAAACCCCGAGTTCCCTCCCGGCTCAGGGTTTGGTCCCGGGAGGGGAATGCTCTTGCTGCTGTTTCAGTCTTGTATCCTGTCTCAGCAGGTGTCTACACCATGTAGCAGCCTCACAGCAGCACCTCTCCTGGGGTTTGGTTTTACAGGTGGAGATGCCGGTCGAGTCTCTAACAGGGTTGCTTTGCTGACAGCTGCACAGAGGTAACAGGGGTTTTGACTCTAAGGGTCCCCATATGACCAGGGCTCCTTGCTGCTTTGCCAAAGCTGGTGGTTTAATGATCTCTGCTGGGCTTGTGATAGAAATGTCCACGGTGAACAGCACAAGTGACAGGTTTAAACCTGGCCCGAGAGCCTCAGCAGCCCCAGAGCTGGTGCTGAGAAATGTGATGGGGCAGCAGCTGGGGAAGGGAGAAGGGGAAGCCGGGGAGCAGATCATGGGATTACCTGAGCTCTCCTGTGACTCACAACGGCATTGCAGAGAAGCCCAGAAGATGAAGGCAATGACACTCAAGGAATGCAAGAAGCAAGAGAAGGTGGACAGGGAGTTTCAGAAGAAATTCAAGGTGAGCAGCAACAAGCGATCGATCGCTGATCCCTCTAAGCAACCTCTCACCTCCCGGGAAGGGCACAACGCAACAGCAGAGATGAGCTGTGCTCTGCAGACACCAACTGATACCCGGGTCACACAAGCCCTGTTCCCCACTGAATCATCCCCAGATCAAACCAGTCCCATGGTCCATTTCAGTAGAGAGGGATCTGCTTTTCCTGGGAAGGGAAAGGAGTCGGAGCTGCCTGGCTTAGGCTTCCCGGGGGTGGCTGCCAAGCTGCAGCACTGCTGTGTGTTTTTCAGTTTGAAGGAAACGTCAGCGTCCTGACTCAGATGATGGTTGACCCCGCGGCGACAGAGAAGAGGGGTGGAGGGAAGAACCTGCCAGTGAGACGAGGAGAAATTCTTGATGTCATCCAGTTTACAAATCAGGAGCAAATCCTCTGCCGAAACAGCCAAAGGAGGTGTAAGTCCGTGGGGGCCGAGGCTTTGCCTGCAGTGGGGATCACAGCACAGAGGTTTGGAAACAGGTTTCCTCATGCTCATGTACTGCACCCTGGCAGACAGCGGGAGCCCTTCCCTGGCAATGTGATGGACCTGCCACTTACCCTGGTCTCAAATGTTCCCACTTGTCTTTGCACAAACGTCCTGCTCTTCCCCCTGCTTCCTCATTGCTGCTGTTAGCTGAGCTTGGGTCTCCTTCTGCTAAAAGCCTTTGCAGTTTCTGGAGCCTCTTGGCCACCAGCCTGGCACATCAGGCTTTCTTGTAGGCATGGACTCCACAAGCCACGTCTGCACTGAAGGATGGTCAGGGGAAAGGGGCTGCAGACCCTCTGAGGCAGAGAGCCAGGGATCAGGATCTTCCCAGCTAGCTGCCACCCAGCCTGGCAGGCTCATTCCCTGCAGTGCCCTGAGCAGGTTCCTCCCAAGGGTCTGCTTCTCAGAGCCAGGCTCCTCCTTGCCCCCAGCTCTGCCTGGGGATGGGAGATGTTGTCAAACCCTGCCTGTCCTGGCCAGGGGCAGGTGCTGGGCTGAGCCCCTGCTCATGCCCTGGCTCCCAGCACAACCTGACACGCTTTTCCTGCTCTGTTGCAGATGGCTACGTACCCCGGGCTGTGATGCTACACCTGTGAGTACCCCTTCCCCAGCCCCTTCCTCCCACTCCATCAGCTGTAGCAATTGCCCAGTGAGTGCCCAGCACCCAGCCAGCCCCGGCCACTGAGTGCTAACTCGAAACCATCCAACCCAGGCAGTGACCAAACACCAGCTACTTACCCTGGGGGTGGCATCTATCATTTCTGCTGTCAGGAGAGGTTCTGGCAACGGAACCAACTTCCCGGGGTGCTGTGAGCACTCTCTAAGCTGTGATCCCTCACATGGGACCTGCTGGGATGCTGGCGGGGTCACAGTGCGATGGGCCAGCACCTCCCCCCTGCACGGCTGAGCCCACAGCTCCCGGCAGCCCGGGCCAGGGCCACCAGCTGTGCACGGTGCCAGAGGGGCCAGAGCCGTGCTCTGCCCACACTGGAGCATCCCATCCTTGTAGGGAGAGCACGAGGCTGAGAGCAGGCAAACGGGGTGGGGTGGTGGACGCCGGAGTCTGTAGATGTGTTGGCAGAGGTGGGACAGATGCGACAGCAGGAGCTGGCCCTTGCCTTGGCGTCTCAAGGCAGGGGGGACGTGGGAGACCTGACTGCTCCCAACAGCCCCTCTCTTCCCTTGCAGGGACACTGACATCTACGACGACGTTGAGATTTACGGTAGGTGCTGAGGGAACTGCTGCAGCTCCTTTGCCAGGCACCCTGGCACAGACAGGCAGCAGCTGTCCCCACACCCACACCAGAGCTTCCTCTCCTGCCCCTCTGCCATTTCCACACCTTCCCCCTCTCCCCTCTCTCTGCAATTCCCCTCCCTCTCCCCGGGACATCGCTTCCTTTCAGTTCTCCCCAGGTCCTCACATTCCTCTGTTCCCAAGTATTTGGACTTCCCACACCCTTTACTTTCAATGTCCTTTGAGATGTCCCTGATCCCTCCATCACCCTTGGGGGATGCCCTTTCCTGAGCATGCAAACCCCATCCCCGGGCTGGCAGGTGGCTCTGAAGATGGAGCTGAAGAGCAACGACTGTATCTTACCTGTGCCAATGAGCAAACGTTTGATTTAATTCTTCCTGGCAGGTTGAGTGATCAATGCTAAAGCCAGAGGCACAAGACAGAATCAACAGAGTCCTCCCCAAGGGCCGAAACAGAAAACATACTCTATGCCACACTCCTGCTTTGGAAGGAGCTCTGCTTCCTGGGAGGGACCCCACGGAAGCCACCGTGTCCCCGCGGAACAGCAGCGAGGCCGCTCAGCGTGTGCGGGGCTGCTCGGATCCTGTCCCCCAGGGGCAGGGCAGTCAGAGATCCCCAAGCGAAGCCTTCTCTGGGGCTTTGTTTTGTCTGTGTAAAATATGGCAATGGTTTGAGAGGGTTTCATGGTCTTTTTTGGGGGGGGAGGGGAGTTCAAACCTGGGCCAGGGAGGTTTTAATTGGAGAGGATTTAGTATTTCCCCATTCCCAGACCATTCTCAGCCTGGGAACAGCCCTGTGAGCCTAAACCCACCCATCCTTCAGCTGCCTTCTGTGCTGCTTTCCTGCCCCAGTGAGAATCCTGGCCTGAGACAGAGTCAAACTGGGCAGAGAACTACTCTAAAATATTGTGGGCAGCAAAGATTATTAACCGGGTGTGCCAGCAGCATCCCGTGGCCTCGGGGCAGCTTCCCTGCTTCTCTGGGGGTGGATATCCCTGTGGGGGTGGATGTCCCTGTGGGGATGGGTATCCCTGTGGGGGTGGATATCCCTGTGGGAGTGGATGTAGGGGTGGATATCCCTCTGGGTAGGTGCAGCATTGTTGGTCGGTGCCTTGGGCTGACGGGCTGTGCTGACTGGTTCTTTGAGTAGCTGGGAACCAGTCTGGTTTTGCGAGCTTTGCCCTCTCAAAGCCTGTACAGATGTGGGGTGGGAAGGGGGTGTGCTTGCAGCTGGTGGGAGCACAAATCTTGTGACAGCTCCGGTGGCAGGACCCAGATCCTTCTGGCTCAGGAACCGTGAGGGAGTTCCAGGCCTGAATCCCTGCTCCCGATCCCAGGGGGTGGAGGGTTAACCCGGGAGGGTTTGGCACCAGGACTGGCGGGATGCCAAGCTCAGATTAGCCAGCGGTAGACGTCACTTTCCATTATGGGAAAGGCTCCCAAAGAGCCCTGAAGCTTTTGGTCCCGGGGATTAACCGTTGTGCTGAGCTCCAGCAAAGGGCAGGGCTCCATCGGCCGGGCTGTGCCCAGGGCGATGAGCGGGGCCGGGAGCTGCTCCAAGGGGCATCGCCTTGGCAGCTGAAGGCGACCATGTGGGAGCGGGTCAGGAGAGCTCTGCTGAACTCGCTGTCCACGACCTTCCTGCGCATCTGGAAGTGGGGACGGGCTTTCTGGTATAAGAATGGCCTCTTGACCCTGTCGATGCTGTCGGTTGCGGCTGGGTGCCTTCTGGGGTTCCTGCTGCGGACGCTGGAGCTGACAGAGCTGGTAAGCCTGGCTGGGATGGGGACAGGAGCAAGGGGGAGTGGGGCAGTCGGGGGGACCAGCCTTGGTGCTGGCCAGACATCACCATCGAGGAGCCTAGACGGGAACACCCTGTAAAGCAAAGGCTCCTGCCCAAGAGAAGCACTTCTCAGGGTGGGTTTCTCCCCATGGCTTTTTGTTGCTTGGGTTTTTTTGAAAAAAAAAAAGCTGCCAAAGCTGCAGGACAAACCCTGCCTCCCTCCACTGGGAGCGGGGAGCTCTGGGACAGACCCATGGGGCTGCAGGAGACTCCAGGTGGGATGGGGTTGGGAGAGAGGACTGGATGTTCAGATGCTCAGTGCTTGGTAACAGGCTCCCCCCAATACAAACAGCAGCGCTGGGGTCTGAGGGACGAGCTCCTCCTGTTACTCTGCCCAAGAGTTCCGGAGATGCTCGACCAAAGCACATTTCCACTCTCTGGGGAAGGCCAAGCAAACAAAGGCAGGGCTGGTGGAGATTCTGAAGGGCTTCCAGGGGTCACCTTCCTCCGTGGATCCTTGGAGGCAAACGCATTGGAGAAAATGCCCTTAGAATACGCTTAAAAGGCGCGTTCACCCGGCACTTTCTAGGAGCATTATGCTGTTAAACGTCACCGTGCTAAATAAAATCCACGTGGCTTTAATGCCATCGGGCCTCTTGGCTGTGGCTCACCCCTGGTGGCAGAGCCCAGGAGGGGGGGAATTCTGCTTCAGGGAGAGCTGGGTGGGTGCGGGGACACCCCTCTGTCACCCACCAGGATTTAGCAAGGTCTTGTCACTTCAATTACGCCCGTCAGCGTCACCGCCCACAGCGGGGATGATCCCATTACTTAATTGCAGCCGGGTGTAATCTCCCTGCTCCCCAGTGCCCACGGGAGCCCGGCAGCCGCCCACACCGGGCTTGAGGCTGGTCCAGACTGGGGACTCCTGCCCCTCGTCCTGCCACGTGCTGAGTTCGTCCGTTCTCTGCCCCAGTCCTGTCCTGCCCTTGCACGTGGTCCCTGGCAGCTGCTTCTCCCCGTTAAAGGCTTTTGTCCCCAAATCCGTGCCACAGATGAGGGACTGGGGGAGCAGCCAGTCCCTGATTTCCTCCCTGCCATGGGAAAGGGTCACAAAGCTGAGAAACCCACTGGCAGAAGAGATGTGGTTCAAATCCACTGTCACTCCTTGCACTTGGCTGGACCCGTCACATCTTTGCTCTGCGTGAGCTCCCCGGGGAAATCGGCCACATTCAGGCCACGTGGGTGGGTTAGCGCAGGGACAGCAGCGTGGAGCATCTCTTGGGATAGTTGCCTTGGTGTCCCTCAAAGCCCAGTGGCTGTGCTTACTTCAGAGTAAAAAAGTGCCTGTCCGGCTTGGGGCCATCTCAGATCTGTCCCTGACACCTCTAGAGCAGCACAGTGAATGGCTAGGGGGGGAGGGAGGGAATGAGGCAGGGAAGGAACTCAGCATCCAGAAGGATGGTGGATAGAGAGATGGATTGAGGGATGGTGGGATGAATGGAGGGGAGAGGGAGGGGAGGGAGGGATGCTGGCCAGGCAGGTGCTGGTCTCACAGACCCCTCACTCTTCCTTGGTCATGACCGTGGGATCTGGGCTTTGCGGGGGGATGTGTCTCTCCAGGCAGCCCTTCCCCATCCCCATGTGAGGAGTGTAGGGGGTGGATGGATGGCACGTGGAAACCTCACTCAGTGCTCCATGAGGCTGCACCACAGACGGGCAGGGCCTCCCTTCACCTTTTGCAGCCACGAGGTAGCTGCATGGTTTGCTGCTGGCAGCAGCCTTCACCCGCAGCCTCGGGGCTCGGCTGCACGGGCAGCGGAGCCTCCGCTCCCCAGTAACAGGCACAGCATTTGGGAGGTGCCAGCGGTGAGGCCATGGGGACCATTCCCTAGTGGGCCCTGGACCCAAGGATGTTTTTGGGAGGGGACCAGCCCCACGTGCCCCTCTCTGGTTCACAGACAGGTTTCCTGCATGGCCAGTGCTTCCTACCCCTGACCTGACTCCCAGTAAGGGACAGACAGAGAGGCAGCATCTCCAAGTGCTGCAAGGAACGGCCACTGACTGGGAACCGAGCTCAGATCTGGGTCCAGCTGGGAAAAAGGCAAATTTATTAGATTTGAGCCCTTAACCTGTGATCCGTGTCCACTTCTGAGCTCTCACCTGGCACAATGGCTCTGCTCTGTGTGCAGGAGAAGCAGTACTTTTCCTTTCCTGGGGAGCTCCTCATGAGGATGCTGAAAATGTTGATCCTGCCCTTGATCACCTCCAGGTAAGGTATCATCCTCTGCTTCATCTCTCCATCACTTTGAGTAGATTGCCCAGTGACAGCCCATTGAGATCACCTCAAAACTGCCTGGGGTGAGAACAACCCAGGCCCCAGGCAGACAGCAACTGGTTTGGTGTCCATCAAACCCTGTGATTTCCCAGCAATGGGTTGAGGACAAATCCTCACCTGGGTTTGGTAGTCACCTGCACCCAGGTCAGACACCTGCACTGTCTGGAGTGTTTCCTCTCTTTCTGGGCCCAGCCAGCTGGTGATGCCAGGACCATCTGTGGGCAGCTGATGATGGGTGACTGTTTAAACTCAAAGCAGCTTTCCTTGTTTTAAAGGGTTTTGAGAAAGCTCAGGTAGGAACCACAAGCCTCGCTCAATGGTGCATCTGTGTCTGCAAGCCCCACTTTTATCAGCTTGGCCAGATCTAGAAATGAGAACTAGACCTGATAGAGTCACACTCAAGTCTAAGCAAGGTCTTGAAAGGCTTACACAGATTTGGGTATTTTAAACAATTGCTGGCCCGTGCTCGCTAGAACTGTTAGCTCTTTGTTCCCCTTCTCCATCGTTTTTCAGTTTGCATCCTGTCCCCTTGGCCTTTGGTTTAATTTTGGGAGCAGCGTGGGCTCTGCCCTGGCCATACTTGGCCTTTTTGGCATCAACCCGTGCAGAGCTGCTTTCTTTTCCCTTCCAGTATTTCACCCCTTTCCCAAACACGCTGCCTGGGTTTTCCTTCACTCTCGGGGTGCTCTCAGCCCTCCCCACACCTCAGTGGTGCTGGGTCACCCCAGCCTGGAGGTGCAGGGACTGCACAGGGCTCCCAGGATTCTTCTCGCACGTTGAATTGAACCAGGTGTTTTTCTGTTGTGATCACTGGATGATGGTGAAGCAGCGTGTTCCCTCCGGGCTCCGTCCCGAGGGGACCAGGTGTGCTCTGGGGGTGGATTTGTCCAGGTTGGGGCTCAGCTCTGGAGATACCCAAGGCTCACGTTCAAAAAGTGCTACCCACCTTGGTGCTGGTTTTGTGGCCCCTCTGGAGCTTCCCAGGGTCTCTCTCCTCCCAGACACGTAGCTGCTGGAGGGGCCCTGTGTGCTGGCCACCACCTCAACCACCCACCCCTTGTGTGTCCCCAGGGGTGGCATTAACCCTTGCAGCCTCTGTCTCCATCATGTCCCACCCAGGGCTCGTCAGGCCATCAGCAGGTCTGGCCAGGGCTCCACAGGACCCCGGGGGAGCTGGAGCAGTGAAACCCAACGGGCAGGAGCTGGGTGTGGGTCTGTGTGCCCGTGGTGCACACTGCAGCCCATAAACGCTCCCGTTTGCCCCCAGTGCTGGCACTGCTGCTGGCCAGCTCTCCCTGCTGGTGCTTTCTCTATTTTTAGTCCAGTTTTCTTTAAAAGTAGCTTATGGGCTACTTCTTAGGAACGCTCAGGTGTATGTGAACCAGCATCTCCCTCCCTGGGGGACGGGGGTCTGTCCGCACCAGGACTTTAGGAACCTTGGGAGTACCTTTGTCACCGGTCAGGGTGGCACGTGGCAGCAGCACGGCTGTTGTGCCTTGAGCCCACCCAGTCAGCCCTAAACACCCCGCAGCCGCTCACTCGCTCCTACCCCCTTCCAGTGGGATGGGGGGGAGGAAGCACAACAAAAGGCTGGAGGGTTGAGACAAAGGACAGGGAAGGCTCAGCCACCAGTTTTGGTCGTAGGCAAAAGACAGACTCGACTTGGGGAAACAAAATTAATTCAAGCAACAAAACTACCACCATTGTACCAATTGAATCAGAGTGGGAGAGTGAGAGATACAACCAGGTCTTCAGAACACCTTCCTCCCCATCCCTCCCTTCTTCCTGAACACAGCTCTGCTCCTGATTCTCTACCTCCTGACGGCCAGTGGTGCAGGAGGATGGGGAATGGGGGTTGTGGTCAATTCATCCCATGCTGTTTCTGCCAGTCCTTTCTCCTCAAAGGGAAACTCCTCACTGTCCTCCCTGATGTAATGTCCCTACCACGGGAGAGAATCCTCCACAGGCTTCTCCTACCAGTCTCTTCTGCAGGCTGTTGTCCTCCCAGCGATGGACTAGTACAGCGTGGGCTTCCCTTGGAGTCAGGGTCTCCATCAGCAGCAGCCACCTGCTCCAGCATGGGGTCCTCCATGGGCTGCAGGTGGGATTCTGCCCCACCATTGGTATCACAAGGGCTCAGTTGCCACCTCACCACGGGCTGAAGGGGAATGGCTGCTCCAGCACGCATCCCCTGCTCCTTCCTCACTGACCTCGGTGTCCACATGGTTGTCTCTCTCTGTCCCACTTCTCTCTCAAATAAAAGAACTCTCAAAACAAAAGAACCCACCCGACGGGTTTTCCCCTCTTAAACAGTTATTGCAGAGGCACTGATTGACTCAGCCTTGGCCAGAGGTGGGTCTGACTTGGGGCTGGGAGAGCTTCTTGAAGCTTCTTACAGGTGCCACACCAGTAGCCCCATCCATCCCTGTCCCACCCCCCCCAAAACTCCCCAGGCACAAACCCAACACAACAGGGCACAAGAGATTTAAGAGAACAGCCTCACACAAAAACAAAAGAGCAGAGTTAGTTATTCAGTGATTAAAATACACTGAGAATATTGACTTCTTATCCCTTGGAGAAAACAGAAACTACAGCCAGACCTTGAAAAGGTTCTCAGTGAGGTGTCTTATGCTCTCCATAGCTCAGGCTGGGTTGTCACGAGCCCATCCTGGGCAGGGGATCCTGCAGGCCCCAGGCAGAGGTAGATGAATGTGCAATAGCTCAGTGATGACCTTAAGCATTGGTTAAAAAAAAAAAAACCTATTCTCCCACCTTGGAGATTCTGCCCATCAGATGCATCTTGAGCAGTTCTGGGAGCAGACACTGACCATGATCTTTTCTGCTGCAGCCTGATGTCCGGGCTGGCCACCATGGACTCCAAGGCCTGCGGGAAAATGGGGGTGATCACCATCACCTACTACCTTTGGACAACCTTCATGGCAGTGACCATTGGGATCATCCTCGTGATCAGCATCCACCCCGGCGCCGCTGCCCAGAAAGACAACTACTCTGTGGGGAAAGTGGTGCTGAGTTCTGCTGATGCCTTGCTGGATTTAATCCGGTACGTCACGGGATTGCAAGAGGAGCCACCTTTGTGATGGTGATGATGGTGTTTCACAGCCAAGGTTTTCCCACAAGGCAGGGAAGGGTGTTGAGATCCCAAGGGAAATGGGAGAACCGTTGGCCACACTGACCAGGCACCAGCACTGCCGAGCCCAGCATCCCACGCACGTCCCTCTGTCCACTCTGTCACCCCCTTTGCTCTCCACCCAGAGCCACCAGCAAGGAGGGCTGGGGCAGCAGAGAGCAGGCAGATTTAGTTTCCCCACAAAGCTCAGTGGTTTTCCCTCGGCAGCCCCAGCCACGACGTGCCACGTCCTGCAGCTCCCTGGCCTTTGCAAGGTCAAAATGAGCAGGAGCTGGCCCAGAGCTGGATTAAAGCAGTGGATGGGGGTTAACTGGGAGAGGGTGCAGCAAGGACCCAGGAGCTGGGGGAGAATCTCCGTTTCTGGAGGTGTGTGATCAACTGGACAAGGCTTTGAGCATCCTGCTCCAGCTTTGCAGGTGGTCCTGCTCTGAGCAGGGGGCTGGAGATGGCAGGTTGCCCATCCCAACCTTGGGCTTTCTATGAGCCTGGTTTACGTGTGGTTCACAGTCCTGCTCTCCATTCACCTTTCAGCCTGTCTTCACCTGCAGCTTGCACAGAGGATGTCAAGCTGGTGTTGGCTGGAAAGATCCTACCAGAGGTGCTGCCCAGGTTGTTCCCTGTGTTCTCAGGAGGCACTTTAACCCCTCTGCAATTGTTCTCTTACAGAAACATGTTTCCTTCTAACCTGGTCGAAGCCTCATTCCAGCAGGTGAGTTCACCCGGCTCCACTGCCCAGGTGCCTGGGTGGTGCTCAGCTCCAGGCCAGGCTGCTCGCCCCATCTGGGGGCTCTTCCATACCCACAGCCTGGACACAAACCCTTCCCTTCCCTTCCCTTCCCTTCCCCTCCCTCCCCCCCCCCCCCCCCCCCTCTCTCTCCGCCCCCCCCCCTCCCCCGCCCTCCA
>WUAM01000353.1:53178-70966 GCA_024336885.1 Actenoides hombroni
TGTCAGGAGCTGTCAGAGCCAGAAGGTCTCCCCTGAGCCTCCTTCTCTCCAGGCTGAACCAGCCCAGGGCCCTCAGCTGCTCCTCACCACCCTTGTTCTCCAGCCCCTTCCCCAGCTCCGTTGCCCTGCTCTGGCCACGCTCCAGCCCCTCCGTGTCCTGCTGGGAGTGAGGGGCCCATCTCTTCCAGAAGCGACTCTTGGTGCTCTGCGATTCCCCGGAAGGTGCCAGGCTGTGTGCTGAGAGGAGGGAGCACAGGGCACCGGGGACCCCCGCAGACTTGGTTTGTTTGAAAACAAGAAAAAGGGTTTTTCAGCAGCCAAACTAGATAACTTGCATTCCTGAGATACTGGAAAGTTTGTGTATCTTCATTAGCTTGACACGTGCTCGCTCTCCAGCCGGCACAGCAGCTCCTCAAGATGTTTATCTGAGCAACGGTACTTTCAGCAATAGCTTTAGGTGTTGCTTTCTTTTTCTCCGTGTTATTTTTCATAATGGGTAAAGTACCGAATTCCCAAGCTGGAAAAAAAAAAAAGACTAATTGCATGTAATCGGTGCTAGAGCTCAGTCTCCCCACTGCTGCTGTTAATCAGGCCAAGAGTTTAGCGTTGCCTTTGCTGTTCCCATAGCTCACATCTACCCTGAGCTGTCCCGAATTCCCAGCCGCCTTGTTCTGTGCTCGCCGAGCAGCTTCTCCACCAGATCCCCTGACCATTAAGACAGGAAGTGACTGGTTGGAATTAACATGCTGGTTATTACTTTTATGGTCATCTCAGCATTGACATGTGAAATTTACTCATTCCAATAAAAAGCCTGAATTACGGCCCACGAAATACCCAGACTTTGTAAACGATGGGCTTCGTAGCTTGAACAGCCAGGTGACCGGTGGCCTGTAAGGCTGGAGCTGTGTCCAGGTGGAGCAGCCGTGCCCCTGTTATTAGAGCACGTCAGATAAACTTCTATGTGCTGTTATTAAAGGCATGACTTGCACAGGAAATTGCGTGTTTATCTAGGTTATGTGAGCGGGACACTTGGAGCTTGGTTCAGCTGCCTCAGCAGAGGGACCTGCAGTTTCGGACACCCTCGGCCGCCTGTGACATCAGTACTGGGCCAGCGTGGGACCGCTACAGGATTGCACCCCCCCCCCGGGTGAGTTTTATTATCCAAGTGCCAGAGACAAAATGATGCAGCTCACAGTTTGCGGATCGAAATCGGTAACGAATAATAACACAGAACAACAACAACAAAAAAAGGTCAAACTGTGCATCAAAGACAGGTTAAAGCCCCTGTGTTTGTGCCACGTGTGCAGCTTCCTCTCCCCAGCAGAGTCTGGCTGTGCTGGTTTCAGGAGAGCTCTGTGTGGCAAAGGGATCTGCCTGTAGGATTAGAGTCTAAATGAGGCCAGGCTGTAACGTGGGGCATTGCACACAGCAGCATGGACGGGCTGAGCAGCACTTAGAAGATACCACGTTGCCTTAATTAATTCTGTATAAGGTTTCCAGGATTTAATTTAGAATGGTAAAAACATCCTCCTGGGTCAGACCGATATCCCCTCTAGCCCAGTAGCCTGTCTCCAGTGGTGGCAACAGGAGATGCTGTTGGGGCAAGCCCATGAGCCAGGGCTCGCTGCTGCCCACTCCCCGCTCCAGCACGCTGGGTATCGTGGAGATGTTCAAGGGCTTGTCCTTCCCCTTTTAGCAGCCATTTCTGGACCTGCTGCTTGTGAGTTTCTATCACCCTTTTTAAACTTGGTGGTACTGTCTCCGCAGTCTTCTCTGACACCAGGTTCCAGACCTGCATCAAAAAATAACTTTCTTCTCATTTGAACTAATCTTGTTTCAAAGTGTGCCTCCATGTTCTTCTAGAGCAGGATTCCATGAGTATCAAGTCTGTATTCACTTGTTCCACTGCCTTTATGACTTTGAAAACCTCAGTAAGATCCTTTTCTGCTGCCTTCCCTCTACACTGAAGCGTCCCAGCCTTCTTGGCTGCTCCTCATTGAGGCAGCTCATCCCTCCCCTCCTCTGGACCCTCTAATTCCATCACGCTCTTCCTGAGCAGTCGAGACCAGAACTGCACTCTGGTGCCTGAGGATTTCTCGGGAGCCTTCCCGAAAGCAGCCAACATTCAGCTGACCTTTTTGGCTGCTGTTGCACCCCGAGCTGGCGGCTTCAGAGCCCTTTGGATGCCAGTGCTGTGACCTCCTTCCCGAGGTGCAGCTGACAGCTCTGAGCTCGGCGGTGGTTTAAAATGTGCTTTCTGGTGTTCTGGTAAGAGGTTGTTGTGAGCTGCAGGGATGAAGGGTGAGGAGTCAGTAGGATGTGAACAACCTGTTCCGGGAAAACAATCTCAGGTGTAATTATTAACACACTTACAGTGCTTGGCTCTTTCACGGCCAGCGTCTTTCCTGGTGTTACTCTTAGAGCAATAGGATGAGGAGGTTTATACCACAGAGGAGAATCTCAAGAAATACTTTCTGTCTTCAGTCCTCCCTTTTTGGTATCTCATCCAAGTGTCTGGCCTTTGGCGTAGCAGTGCTTCCTGAGGGACTCTGCGTCCTCTGGGGGCCGGGGCTGCCAAACTTCCTGCCGAGGAGGCCCAGCGCTGGCAGGTAGGGTAAGGCAGCTGCTGAAGAAACACCCGGTGCCGTGGACAATGCTCAAACACCCACAAGGAGGTTTTTTGATTCTGAGATCTCCACCCAACCAGTGAACTTCATGTGACCCCTCCCAACAGCACCACTGGTTTGTTTAATCAGCGATTAAACTGGAATTTTACTTCCATTTCCAAACATTCTCTGTCAGTCTTTACATTCCCTTTTTAGTTTTTCATAAAGCCAAGGCAATAGAAAAATACAATGATCCTTAAAGTACTGTGGCATAACTTTACTGAGGAGACATCACCCTTCTGTGTTGGATGTAGTGACTTCAGGGCTGAAGAGCAGAAGCTTTGAGCCCTAGGGCTCGTTAGCATTTCCTTGTGCTTTCAGTTTGAACGTCCACGTACTTGGTGTCGTGAGCTCCCTCCCTGGCTCTTGCCAGTCAGTTTGGATATCCTGAATAATAAATACTGACAGGACGGCCTCGCCTCTCCCCCGGTGTGCTGCCGTTTTGTCTGTGGGTAACTTGAACCATCCGCTTCTTTCTGTGAGCTCTTTCATTCTCAGACGGTCAGAATCGCTTCTTTTTCTTCAAGTACAGAATTGGGTCTCTCTCAGCCCTCTCAGGGACTGAGAAAGACACCAGCTCTACCTGACGAACGCAGTTAGGGATTCCTTCCCTTCTGCCCACGTTTCAGGTTATTGCCAAGGCCACCCATGGAAGGGATGGACAGATTCCCAACAGGACGTATGTTCTCTGTGGGGTTCTCTGTGGCCAGAACTGCTCTCGTGGAGCCCTTTCCCAGCAGCTCGTGGCTGGAGCTCTAGACTTTGGAGCGTGTAAACCTGGGTTCCCATTCGAGACACTCCTCTCAGCAGTCCTCTAGTGAGCATTTCATAGCCACTCATCTAGTGATTTGTTTTGGGATCTTCCTAATTATTACTCATTAGGTGACTCGTGCATTATTGGAAGTTCAGGAAGCACCATCCCCAGTTTACAATGGGCGAAGTGAGGAACAGGAGTCTGAAATGGCTCTTGAGTAACCAGTACCAGGGCTGGGATGAAAGTCTAGGGTCCTTGCCCTACCTTTTAGGCATTACATGCTCTTTTTTTTTACTGTCACGTGGAGATTTAAATGCCTTTGGGAAGGAGAATGAGAGATGGAGGAGAGCAAAGAGGCAGGCGGCTCCACAGGGCTCCTCTGGAGATCCTTGGGAACAGGATTTCCCCAGCGACTGAGCAGCTTTTCCTTGCTGGTGGTGTCAGTCTGTCTTCCTGAGTTGGTGTGTCCAGCGAGCACAGGGCTGGGGAGATGAACTGATTAATGCCCTTGGTTTTATCCAACTCTTTCCTGGAGCTTATCAGATGTCATGAGGCCCTTTGGAAGGCACGGTTGGAGACCTGAGCACTGTGGTAGGTGCTGCCACCAGCACAGCTCCTGGCAAAGCCAAGTGTCTCCTGGCAGAAGCTGCTGTCTCAGATGCCTTCTGTTAAACAGGGGACTCTTGGAGTTAAACATTAACATCCTTCCCTGCTCCTTTGGTTCAAGGTTCACGAGGGACACCACGCTGAGTCAGCCTGGCAGCTGCCCGTCCTGCTCCGGCTCTCCTGCATGATTCACTCCTCTGCCAGGAAGTCTTAGTCCTGGATGAAACAAGGTGAAGGCAGAAGGGACTCTTCAGCTCTCTTGCACCACACCTCTGGAGACCAGCTCCTGATAACTCAATACCCTGGGGCCCTATCTCGGTGCAACCAGAAGGGAAGCTCGTGGGTTCCGAAAGACCCACCTGAGCTGCAGAAGGATTTCCCTCCTCTGTGAGTGGCACCCACCTGAGCTGCAGAAGGATTTCCCTCCCCTGTGAGTGGCACTCACCTGAGCTCTGGCTGTGAGTGGCACTCACACGAGCTCCAGCCAGACAGGAGAGCCGTCCCAGCTCCTCCCGGGCAGCAGGCTGTGAATTCACAGGGCAGCTTATTGTTGTCCTGCTGTTCCCTGCCTGGGTTGCTTCTATACGGGCACTTTGAATAGGAAGGTAAATCTTTTTAAGGGTGGCAGTTTCAAGAGAGTGGCCCTGGCAGCAGGGAAGGAGGGTGGGCAGCTGAGGAGAGCTGGTTTTTTTGACATTATTGCGCCAGTGTCTCCAGCACTGCCAAGGCTTTGGGCGTAGCTGGAGCCTGACGTGGGAAATGGATTGTTTGTCGCCGGCTGCCTCACGCTGAAGGGTGTTGGAATAAGACCCAGAGATCGCTGCTCCGAGGCTGCCCGAGGCACCTATCCCACGCTGGTGGGACTGAGTTCTGCCTGCAAAGCAAATCCTTTGATACAGCATCGGTGGAAGTTTGTGAGAATGCAACTGCACAATCTCTGCTGAGCTCAGAACTAGAAACGGAGCCAAAAATCTCACTGGCTTTGGATAAAACTTCGCTGTGGTTTCAGGCGTCATGGGATCATGTGACGGTGCAGCTGATCTTTCCAACATCCAGCGTTCTTGCTTTAGGCCTCTTTTGCTGCACAATAACAGGTTTAGAGTTCAAAACATCGTCTCCTTGCTGGGGTCATCACTTACTGGTACCAGAATTACCAGTCACAACTTGGTGAGAAACTCCCCTGCCTTTGCCCGTGTCCCGATTGTGCTGGGCTGCTTCCCTGCCCGCCAGCCCAACTGCAGAGCCTTCAGCACCCTCAGCCAAGAGATTTCTAAGCAGACACAGCTTCTGCCCCCAGCACAGACACTCTCCTCCCTACCCAGGACGGCACGTCTGTCTGCTCCGCAAGGCCCAGTGAATTATGGGGCAAAATCGGGTCTAAGCTGGACTCTGAGCCCCTTACAGACTTGTTGACAGGGGAATGTAAGCCCTGAGACGACTTGAAAAGAACTCCAGGGAAGGAGAGGAGCAGGGAAGTGTCAGTTCTGAGCTGCCGCCCTCTCCCGAGCCCTCTCCTGCTGCCAAGAGCACGGCTCTTGCTCCGCCGTGACCTCCTTCTTCCTGCGGCAGAATGCCGGGTGATGGGGGCAGCCAGTCAGCTGCTCTGCCACAGGGTTAGTCCTCCGGAGAGATGAAAGGAAAGTGGTTTGGTGTCCAAATGAATGTCGTGGCTTTAAAGAAGAATTAAAGCCAGATGTTTCCAACAGGCCTGCTGAGACCAGCCTTTTCTGACATACTTACCAAGCCACCAAAGGAGGCCTAACCAGTGTCTGCAGCGCTCTGGGAACAGACTGTGATCCCAGAGGCTCTGCCGCCCTTGCTGGTGGCTCCCTGGCTGCCTGGAAGGACAGCAGGCGGGAGCTGAGGCAGAGATAGCGCCGCCAGCTCAACAGTTACTCAGGGTTTAAAAATATTTATCCCTTGCTGATAACGGTGATGGTAGCAAGGGTGTAGTAACTGGACCAAATTTAGCACCTCTGGGCAAAACCCCGGGGTCAAAGGGTGGTGGAGGTGTGCGGGCACCAGCTCCGATTGCAGCCGGGGGCTGTGGGCACCAAGCAGCGTATGGCGGGTGGTGGAGCCCAGAGCATCACCCCAGTGCCAGCAGCTGCCCACAGAGCCCCTGATGTTCAGCCTGACCCACCCGTAAAGCTTTTGCCTCATCAGAACCGGGGAGAACGCCTTCGATGCCTGCGTCCTGTTTGTATCCAGCTGCAGCTGAAGCCAACAACCACGCCAGGGAGGTAAAAAACACGAGGCAAAGGGAAACCGAATCCTCGCCTCAGCACAGTCGGGGGGGAGCAGCGTCTCCCGCTTCGCTGGGGAGTCACCACAACCTCGGGCCTGCTGGTTCAGTGCAGTTCCAGCTCACGCCCAGCGCTAATTAATCTTTTTTGCCAGCGTAGCCGCTCCAGGCTTCTGACTACAATAGGTGCTGCTCTGGCACATCCGTCGGGCTGCCCGGTGGTTATAACATTCAACTTCTGGCCTCGGAAGGACAAATTCCTGACGCTGTGCCCTCAGCGCTACCTCGAGGTGGAGTTTCCTCTTGCGAAATCAGCGGGTGCTGAAAATGTCCTGCTGGCTCCAGCAACTGGGAAAGGTTTTGCTCTCTGGCTTAGATGGACATGTCCCGCTCCGCATCTTCCTCCTGCCCCATCCCAGCTACTGGGGTGCTTGTTGCTGTAGGGTAGTGGAGAAGGTGCCCTTGAGACCCAACACGCCCCTGTCTCCTGCTGGGGAATTTGGGAGGTGCACCCGAAACAAGCAAAAGTGAGTGGAGCAGAGGAAGTTTTGGTGGCAGGAAATCCCAGTTTTTACTGGCGTGGGCTCATATCAGATAATTTGACCTATAACAAAAGATAAATCCTTCCACAGTCCAACTCCAGAAAGCTGGGCAGTTGATTTATGGCATCCTGGCCTGGATCAGAAATAGTGTGAGCAGCAGGAGCAGGGAGGTGATTGTCCCCCTGTGCTCAGCACTGGTGAGGCCTCACCTTGAGTACTGTGTCCAGTTTGGGGCACCTCAATCCAAGGGAGATACCGAGGTGCTGGAGCGAGTGCAGAGGAGGCAACGAAGCTGGTGAAGGGACTGGAGAATCAATCTTAGGAAGAGCGACTGAATTAGCTGGGACTGTTTAGTGTGAGGAAGAGGAGGCTGAGGGGAGACCTCATCACTCTCTACAGCTACCTAACAGGACACTGTAGAGAGGCTGGTGCTGGTCTCTTCTCACAGTAATTAGCAATAGAACAAGAGGGAACGGATTCAAGCTGCAGCAGGGGAGGTTTAGACTGGACATTAGGGAAAGGTTTTTCACAGCAAGAGCAGTCAGAAACTGGAACAGGCTGCCCAGGGAGGGGGTTGAGTCACCATCCCTTTAGACATGGTTTTGAGGGACATGGTTTAGGGGTGGACTTTGTAGAGTGGGGTTAATGGTTGGACTTGATGATACCAAGGGTCTTTTCCAACCTGAATGATACTATGATACCCAATAGGTCATGAGAAGATGGTGCAATGTTCTTGTTCCCACAGAGTGACTGTGAAAAATCCCACCAAAATGCCCCCATTTCTCCCAGAGGCACACAGGGATCACAACCGTCCCAGTAACGGGGCCCAGCCTCTGCAGGACTTTGTGAGAACAGTCTGGTCAGTGAGGCTGGTTCCTCAGGCACTTGCCTGCATCAGAAGCAGATTCCCTGTGAGGAACCAAGCTCCAGTCACCAAAAGCTGGTGACAGGCAGAAACTGGACGTGGAGCCCTAAATCCTTGATGTGAAGCTTCTTAATCCTAAGTGTTTAAAAGACTCCATCTCGATGGGAAACAGCTCTCCCTGGGGCTCTAAGGACAGGCACACAGCTACACTGGGCACACTTTATGCTTATTTAACTCTGCTTTCAAACCTGGCAGCAGAGGATGGCGGGGCAGAGACACCCACCCTGCTGGCAACCAGCAGCTCAGGACATCCCGAGTCAGGTACCTTCAGACCCCTAGAAATAAAAGCCCTGGACTGCTGCTCTTCCTTGAGCTTGTGCAATCCCACCCTGAAAGCAGCCAGAGATTCAGCCCTGCAGCATGGTCCTTCAGCAGAACTGTTGCTACTGGTCACAGATCTTGCAGAAATGGAGCAGTGAGCCCTGTGCCATCCACCCAAAGAGAGGAAGGGCTCGACAGCAAGGCTCTTCCAGAAACATCCTGCCAAGGCTCAGTAACGCCCTGAGATTTTGAAATCCTGTTTTGGGCCAGGAAGCAGGATGAGAAAGGGAAGGAAACATCCCAGATACAACCCAGCCTCTCCGGGTTCTGAAATACTTTAGAATGATACACCTGAGGAAGAGTCAAGTCGGGAAGAAGGCTCAGACACTGACACTAAGGACAGGCTGGGGGATGGAGGGAACTCTGCCTTTCCCAGGTCAGCTGCTCTTCTCAGAGGCTCTTGCCAGCCCCAAGACATCACACAGTGACATCAGGGCTCTGACACGTTTCACTGTTCCCGCTGAGCCGCAGATTTGTTGTGTGCTGAGCCGTGGGCACCACAGCAAACAAAAAAGGTTGGGAGCTGCACACCCTCCTGCAGTGCTGGACTGCTCCTGCCCGAGCCCCCAGATCCCCACAGCCAAGGCGTGTTCCAGGACACACGTGTGAGCCAAGCCAAGGCAGAATTACTGCCAAGCACCTTGGCTCTGTGCTCCAAACAGCTCAGGAGATTGGGATCTTGGGATCTTCTGGCAGTGGTCTCACAAGCAGTGGGCCCAGGCACCCTGGCTGCACGTGCTCTACCCTGGCAGATGACAGGAAATGCTGAACTCCTTTGTGTAACCTTCTCCCACTGCTGGTACATAGGCTCTGCCTGCATGGTCCCAAATCCAGCCACCCCCAACACAAAAAGAATGTCACCCAGCTTGATGTACAATCTCCAAATGCCAGCTCAGTCCTGACGTGGCAGTAATTAATATTTTTCCATCTCCTCTGAGCAGTAAAGCACAGGAGCTCACCAGTGTTACCCTGCCAGCTTCTCCTGATGAGGATCCTCCACCCACTGCTGTGTTCTCCCCCCAAAGGAGGAAGAGAAAGCAAGCAACATCAAAAATGAAGTCATAAAGCACACGTTACCTTCACCCACGGGCAGAAAATCTAGCATCTGCTCATCATCTTCATTTGAAGACACCAAGCACTTAACCAATAAACCATGTGGCAGCAAGAGATGAAGAACTTAATGAACTCTCCATCCGGGGTCAGCATTTTGAGCCTCTCCGTTACCTCCTGGAGCAATCGTGGATTCCCTCCAGGCCCCTCCGGCCGTGCAACGCGTGCAGCAGACTCTGGGACTCTGCCCCTTTGCTGGCCGTGCAGGCAGAGGGAAGGGCTCTCCTGGCAGCCGAGCCCGGGGAGCACCGGGGGCTGCAGGGTCCCGGCTGCAGCTCCCCGGCAGCCCCGGCACAGCGGCTGGCGGGCCGTGCTCTGCCTTAGCTCTCCCTGACCTGGCTGGGCTCGGGGCCTCTCTGCCAGCTGGGCTGGTGCCAAGGCAGCCACTCCACTCCTCCCAGTTCCAGTGCTAGAGCTGCTTCCAGCTCTGCTCGTCCAGCCCGAACGCTTTCGCTGCCGCCCCTCTCCCGCAGCCGGCGCGGTGTCTGCGGTGTCACCCGCTCTGTGTCACGGAGCACCCAGAAGGGTGGAAAAGGCTGCAACAAACCCACCAGGGACCTTCAGAGGAACGTGGCATCGACATAGCCCAGACAGAGGAACGGCACGAGGACCTCCTGAGTCAGTCTTTGAGGGCCACACGTGTGGCTGCGGGCAGGCTGCTGTGAGCTGCCCGTGTCCTGCATCCCCGTTGGTAAGGTCAGGGAGTTTCCCTGCCCTCTGGCAGGGAGGTGCCACGCGTAGCCAGCAGATTTAGGGACACAATTCCAGTGGAGAAGGTGTGTTCATGTGTGTGTCTGTGGGCAAGGTCCTCATGCAGGCAGGGATTAAATCTGGATTCCTCAGGACTTAGAGAATGAGCTGCTTCTCAAGAGGCCAGGGTAGAGTGTCCCTGTCACAGCATCTTCCAGCAGCAGAACTGTGGGGATCGTGCACAGAGCCACCAGCATTCAGCTCTACAAAGGGTTCCTCGGGGATCCTGTAAACATCTCACACTTTCTGAGGCGAAGCACAGCTGAAGTTCCTGATATTGCAGCATGAAGCCCAGAAAAATGCAGTTATTTCTTTGAAATGTAAAACTAATGTTTAAGCAAAAGACTTCTATGTACTTTCTTGTGTAAAGACACAGATCTTGCAGAAAATCTCAGGTTCCTGTGCCCACAATCATCAAGAATGGGCAGGAGGCCCTGATCCTGTCTGCTCAGTCCCTTTTCCCCAGCCTGTGTCCCTTTACTGGTGGACAGACCCTTCAGTGCATCACCTCCCCGGGTGAAGAGCTCAGAGGTAGAAGCCACCTCTCAGAGGTACATGAGAAGACCTGGGTTTGGTTTCTCTTCCCCCGGGTGCTCACAGCTCTCCATCCCACAAACCACTTCAGAAAGCAAAAAAAACTTCTCAGGGATCTTCTTCCAGTGTGTGCTTCCCTGACTACAAAGAACTGAACTGTCCTCTAGTCTGTGATTGGTTGTGAACCCCCAAACCTGCCATGGATAAGAGAAGCAGGCACATCTCCTCTCTAGGCTGGCGGGGGATTTCCCTCATCCCACCTCCCTGCTGAGGGCAGCTGGCCCTGGAAACTACAATCATTAACCAGTAATCTCTTATCTCTTTCTTCTCTGATTTTTATCACATTTCCCTCTTCAATCTGCTTTGCCCTGAACCTTAATAGCAGCACCTCCACTTGTGTGTGCATCACTCGCTCTCTTTCTCCCCAGACATAATTTAAAGTAACTAAGCAACAATTCTCATTCTTTAGGTCGATCCTAAATATTGATTTTCTGTACAGCTTCTAACAGAGAGGGACTCTCCACAGCAGCTTTCCAAATCCATGCTCTGCTTACATCAGCAACCTGAGAGAAGGATTATTTCTGTCCTGTGAGCCATGAAAGCTTGAGCTGCCCCCAGACTGCTCAAGGAGCAGGAAGATTAGATAAAATAAAATGTGTGCAAAAAGTTTTTCAAAAGTACTGTACTGGGCTAGGTTAACTTCCTTTAATAGCATCTCTTATGGTGCTGTGTTTGGCACGTGTGACCCAAGCAGTGTTGATAACACCCCCGTTTTAGCTGCTGCTGAGCTGGGCTTGCACAGTGTCAGGGTCGTCTCTGTTTCTTCCATCACCCACCAGTGATGAAAGAAGTGGTGAATGAATGAACGCCTGGCTCTGCCTTCTGCCTCGGGCCTGCAGCTTTTCCTTAGCCCATGAAGCTGTCTGTACCTCAGCCCACCAATGTTCACCCTTCTGAACCTCTCCCCCATCCCCTGAGTGGTGAGCGAGCAGCTGGAGGGGGCTCAGCTGCCCACAAGGCTAAACCACATCAGCTATCCTACCTACTCCACTCCTTCCCCCTCTGCTTTCCTCCCGAGTCACGAGAACTCCTGGGCAAGGCAACTGCAGAAAGAACCATCAGCACAGGCTGCCCTTCGATCAGAGCTCGAGGCTGCCACGTAGCACCCCCTTTAACAGCAAGTTCACCCCACCTTATATTCCTAAAAGCCCAGGGTATGTGTTCAGGGGTAAAAGAGCACGTGTGTAAGAGGCATTAAAAGACATCAAGGGTGCTGCAGGTCACGTGTGAGGAGTGAGTGGGGAATGCTAGTCAAGAGCCAGCCCTGGTAGCACCCCATTGGCGTGGGTGGGGAGTCACTGGAAGCTTGATGCACCCCCACAGAAAACCCCCTCCCTTTGGGGCAGTCACAGGGCCCTGCCCTCCGACTGCTGCCACGTTGGCCCGCAGAGGAGGAGGATGCACAGGACGAGCTCCACCACATCTCCCCTTGCTCTGAAACCCAGCAGAGCCGAGCAGACAGGATCAGGCCCAGCCGCCTGCGCAGCCACCCCCGGCCCTACGCTGCCCCTGCGGTGCCCGGTTACCTGAACCCCCAGCTCCAGGCTGTGCTGCCTCCAGAGAGGAGCTCCCGGAGCTCTCGGGAGCCCAGGGCCACCTGGCTGCTGGCCACTGGCCACGGTGCAGCTCTCCCAGCAGGCACAGCCAGCGCGTCCTGACAGCGAGGCAGTTACCAACCTGGCACACAGAGAGCTGCTCCTCCTCGCCGTCTGATCTCCCCTTCCTCCCTCACACACCTGCCCTCGGCACGGCTAGCCAGGCCCCAGCTCCACCAGCACCCTGCCCGGCTGCCCCAGCAAAGCGTGCGCTGGTGGGAGCGGGAGGCCCTGGAGCGGGAGAGGGGATGTGTGTGGGAGAAGCCCCCCACTCCTCCACCTCTGCTGGCAACCAGCAGAAGGGACAGATTAGAGCTGAATTAAGTTACCAGCACTAAATAAACACGCCGGGCCTCTTTGAAGTTCTACTTCCCTTGAACATGAGCTTATTTCAGGAGGCCTATTTTTGCTCAGCCCCAGCAAGCCACCAGTCTCAATGGAGTTAACTCTTCACAGGACTTCTCAGCTCCCCCAAGCACCTCACCCTGCCAGCAGCCACCCAGTCAGGCCAGTATGTGAGCAGAGCCCAGTATAGTCACTGTCGGCACTGACCTCCTGCGTGTCTCCCTGGGTCTCCCCAGCTGAAAGGGAATTCCCACCAGGAATGGGAACCTGCCCAACCCCTCTGCATGGTCCTGCAGGCTCCAGGCTGACGCACAGGGAACCTTGACTGGAGCTGAAGGAAAGGGAGATCCTTCTGTGCTGAAGCATCTTCCAACCCTACCAACAGCAGCACTCCCAGGTCCTGGGAGAACTGTGCTGAACCCTCCTCCAGAGCAGGGCTAAGGAGTAAAAGAACGAGGGAGGAATTCAATTACAGATGAGGAAAGTTCCCTGCGCTCCCCTCTTTAGGTTTAATCCCACAAAGTGGAAATCAGAAAGTCTGGGGCGGGAAAGGGGGGGGAGCCACAGAGGGGAAAGTAAAACACCAGAAAGACAAGGCTGACCCTGACTCCATGGCAGTTTTGCAACCTCTGCCAATCCCTGCTCTTGCCCCAGTACTTGAACACCACAGCAGAGAGCAAACTCTGCCTGGGAGCAAGGGCTGACTCTGCCGGGCAGCAGGGAGAGGGGGCTCCCAGGGCTCACTATTTTTGTACTTGAGCGGGAGCTGCGGAGTTGCTGCTGATGGAGCTGATGTGAGACAGAGCCTGCTGCTGCTGCTGCCTGCCAAGGGTGAACCTAATGCTTCTCAGGATGGCTTCAAGCTACCACAGTGCCACTCCCATGAAGGGGTGTTAGCTGTGGATGCTCTGCTCGCTCCCAGTTCAACCCCTGGCACAGGGAAGTTGGAGAGGGACAGAGCTGCCTGCATCGGGTGCCATGGGTCAGACAGAGGTTCCCACTTCTCCTGGGAAGGCAGCTTCCAGCTTGCTCCTGAAACCATCCACCCCCGGTGTACTGCCAGGAAAGCTCCCACCCAACACAAACATGGCTTTAGCCACCCTTCAGCAGCACCTGAGAAGCACCTGGGAGATGCTGGGCAAGAGTCCCTGACTCCAGGGCACCACTGGAGATGTCAGCCACCAGCCAGGAGGTCCCCAGCAGCTCTGTGGAGCCTGCTGGGCAGCAGCTGGCAGGACACAAACACACAGCAGGAAGGGAGGGAGACGCTGGGAACATCAATGCCAAACACAGAAATCTAAGATAAATAGCAAGAGTGTCTCTCAGTTCCCAACCATAACAGATTGTGTCTCCACCCGAGGGGAGCCCACAGCTTGGCTTGCACAGAGGCCAAGTAAGATGACCCAAGGCAGCCCAGTCTGGCACCAGCCATGCAGCAGAGAGGATGGAACTGCCTCCCATCGGGGGGCAGCTGGAAAGCACCAGCCTGATGGGGTAGCACAGGCTGACCCTGGATTTGCATGAGGAACAGTCTCATCAGAGAAACACCTTTCCTAAGTAATCCTTCAGCTCCAGTTGCTCTGCTGCTTCTCCTTTCACCGACAGGCACACACCAGACTCTCCAGACAGCAAATGCCAGAGGGCTGTGCATGGGGACAGTGACAGCCCCCAGCTCCCGACCAGGACTGCAGTGCTAGCAGGCTACAGATGCATCTGAAAATCCCAACAGCCAGTGCTCGGACCTTCTCCAGGCAGCAAGGTCCCCAACACCGTTCCTACCAACAACCACAGTCCCAGTAACAAAGGAAACGCAACCTGATTCAGATCTGCTCTTTCCACGTTCACGACAGAGCTCACAGACAAGGCAGAACAGGGTAACTGTCAGAAGCACAAAGAGGCGCAGTCCTGCAACTCAACAGTTCTCCTCATTCCCTTATCCCCACAAACAGCCCAGCCCCCCTGTGACAAAGGCCCCAGGAACGAGCGTTCCACAGACGCAGGAAAGACTCCGATGAAGTCCTGAAGAGGAGCAGACACAGCAGTGTTGCACAGCACCACCATCACCCTGCCCACCCTGACGGGAGGCTGTTCCTTAGCACCATGGAGCCAGGCTGTCACCCTGCTCAGCCTACGATCACCTCTACCCTTACCACGCATGAAGCAGTGCAAGAAGACAGGGCACCCAGACATCCTTGCTGCTAGCCTCTGCCTGTTCTGCTGCTCTTTGAGAACTGAGTGGAGGAGGAAGACAGCTAAGCAGCAACGTGGGCCTTACCTTTTGTTCCAGGGGGCTGCAGATTATCTCCAGTCAGCGAGCACCAGCCTACGGGAAAGATGTCCCGGGAATCATATCGGCACCAGTAATCGAAGGCACCTCTCCAGCCATCAAATGTTATGAGGACCTCAGAACCTCTCACCTCCCCAATGGTGGCCGGGCAGATGAAGTGAGGGTTCTTCCTGTCCACTGCCTCCAGCTTCATACCTGTCTTGAAGAAGTTTTGGGATGGAGATGGTGGTTCCTACAAGGAGAAGTTGAAAATGTGCTCAAAGAGGAGATGCCAGTGTCTCCCCAGACCGGGGCTGTCCCCTCCACCGGCAAACTCACCTCCATGGGCAGATGAAGAAGGGAGCTAGTGGACTGGGTTTGGACCCCAAGGAGGTGTGCACTCACTGGCCCAGCTACACAACCATGTGCCCTTTAATTCAAGAGGCAATGAAGTCCACTCCTGACCTCTCTGCCATCACCCGGCTGCCGGACCGAGCCCAGACAGCGCGACGTTAACACTGCGCCCTGTGACAGCTCTGTCACTCTACACCAGCAAGAAGTAAAGCTCCAAAGAAAAGAGCCTTTATAGGATTCTCTCACCTTGTTACCTCTGAGCAGGAAAACCTGAGCTGTGACAATCCCTCTCCATTGTTCTTCCCTCACCTTCAGCTTCCTCACCTTCAGCTTTGCTGGACATGTGAGAGATCATCCTCACGTGGGGCTTGCTCTGCCTAGTCTTCTCTACCTGAGATACACTAAAGCCACTTCAGCCACCCCAGCCCACAGCACACACCTCCACACTGGCTTCTGTCTCTCTGCCTCCCCTGAGGGTGTGAGGTTCCAACCCACCAAACCCCGCTGGCAGTATCTGCAGCCCTGACAAGCTCTGGCACGCTGCGAAGCCTCAGCAGGCTGCTGACCCTCACCTGCTGCATTCCTGACTCCGAGCAGCACCTGCAGCCCACGTGAAACACAAGCACATCTTGCAAGCCCAAGGACTGAAGCCCAAGATGCTTTCTTAGTAGATCTCTGTCTGCATCCTGCCCCTGCTACGCCACAGCCACAGAGGCCATGGGTCTGTACTAGAGCAGCAGCTCTGTGGCAAAGCTGAGCGACATTCATCTCCTCTGGGATCAGCAGATCTCACACGAGGCACCAGCTGGGACTTTGGTGCTCTGCACTGAAGGGGACACACCAGAAGGATGTCTTCACAAACAGTACAGTAAAATACCTTGTGAAAAATCCGGACAGGAGCCATCTCTGCTCCATTCAGAGTCTTCAGAAGGAACATGGGCCAAGAGGAGGCATTCAGCCGAAAGCCTGCAGAGAAGGAAGCAGAGATGGAGCCTTTAAGGCTGTGGGGGCCACTGGATCCGGCAGCACACGCCTGCTCTGATGGGAACTCTGCAGCATGCACACGTGGTGATCCCAAACCACCCTCCCCCTCACGCCGGAGAGTCAGGTTTGACCTTTTCCAGACGCTCTGAACGCAAAACATTACGTTGTTGAAAAGAAACATCTGGAAATGGGTGTTTGACTGCAATATTCACTTAGCACAACAAAAGTCTGCCCGTTGACCGTACAGGCAGAGCACTCCGTGCAGCGCTAGTGCCGGCAGCTCCGCTGATCCTGCTGCAGAGGAGACAGGAATCAGCAAGTGCACACTCGGGCTACGAAATGTCTTCCTCAATAGGGATTCTCAGCTTCTGTGTGGCCTCCTTCACCTTTTCCAGTGAGCTGAAGGCAAGCTAACCTGAAGAAACAGAGAGGCTCTGTCTTGGCTCGGAAAAAGATTTACCCATTACGGGACAGGATGGCAGGTTTCAGCTCGACACCTTCTACGGGGGGGGGGGGAAAGTAGGGAAATAACAGGAAGGGGCTTTAACAGGAAGGGGCTTATGGAAAGAAAAAAGCTTATTCGTGTGCTCTGAGTCTATGGTACTGAGCACGAGCACAACTGACAAGTCTCCAGATACCACAAAACACCATCTTGGCCAAATATGCACCTTCCTGTGCAGGCAATTCCTGCTGCTCAGCTGAACCCAGCGTTGCACTGTCTGTATTTACAGTGTTTTGAAGGCTACTCTGGGGTTGACCCTGGACAGACAGCATCACGTGATGATTAACACTGCAAAATTTTGCCAGGATTGAAATGCCACAGCACGACCACATCGGTGCAGGTCACCCTGCCAGCCCTACAACACTGTCAGAGCAGCTGGAAGCCAAAGGAACCAGCCACAAACCTCAGGGGCTGGGAGAGGGAAGCTGCCAGCGGGGCAAAGATAACCTGTGACGTGAATTACCTGTGCAGAGAGGAGCAGCAGCAGGTGTTTGCACATGGCAAATACTTCAAGGAACACAGAAAATCCTTGCTGGGTTTTCCAGGCCCTGGCACTCTGCAGGCAGAAAGGCCAAGTGCAGAACTAGCTGTTTGTCACCTGCCTTTCTGCTGGGTGCAAGAGAACCACTCTTGTGAGGCCCACAGTTACACAGGCCACACAGAGCAGGGCTGGGCAGAGACTGCCAGGACTTGAACCCTCTCCTGGCACAGTCAGGAATGAGCTGTGCTCTGCAACTCGATTACACCTATTGCCATCTGCTGGCAAAACCCAGCCAAGGCCCAAGAGGAACCCAGCCCTGCCAGCTCAGACAGGTACCCAGGTCCCCTGTGCAGAGCTGTGTGCTGCACCCTGGGGCCGAGGTCTGCAGGAGGTGTCTGCAAACAGGCAGCAGCGTGCATGAAAGGAACGTTAAAAACAGCAGCATTTGATATCTGCAGCAGGTTTTGTCTGCAGCAACTCTGAAGGGAAAGCCTAGAATTGTGGACAGTGTTCTCCAGGGGACAGCAATGGGCCCTCGTGGCCAGGAAGGCCAGTGGTCTCCTGGGGTGCAATAAGAGTGTCCAGCAGGTTAAGGGAGGTTCTCCTCCCCCTTTACTCTGCCCTAGTGAGGCCACCTCTGGAGTATTGTGCCCAGTTCTGGGCTCCCCAGTTCAAGAGGGACAGGGAAATACTGGAGAGAGACCAGTGGAGGCCATGAGGATGCTGAAGGGACTGGAACATCTCTCCT
>WUAM01000353.1:71066-100563 GCA_024336885.1 Actenoides hombroni
GTGGGAGGTGTCCCTGCCCATGGCAGGGGGGTTGGAACTGGGTGAGCTTTCAGGTCCCTTCCAACCCTGACAATTCTATGATTCAGCTCCCCTTGCACTCTGTGGGCCTCTTTTTTCATCTCTCTCTGAACATGGTTTAACAGAGCTTTTTGCTTGAGTTCTCTCTTATTCTCACAGGTTGAGGTCAAGTGAGAAGCTTAAGGGAGCAGTGGAATCTGGTTTTGCCAGCTGCAAAGCCCAGTCGGCTCCCACCAAGGTGTAATACATGGTATTAGCCCTGAGTGTCCTCAGAATCAGGTCCTCCAGTGTCTGAAGTGAAGCAGGGATGTTTGAAAAATAGTGGTTGGCTGACACCACAGTTCAGACCTATAGTCCTTAGGGTAAAGGAGAAGGGCCCAAGTCTAAGAAGGGTGAAGGTGCTGAAAGCTGCAAGAAGAAATTGAAACAGAGTTAGACTGGGGAGAAAGAGCAGAAGGCTTTAATGCTGCTGTTACTCATGGATTGCAGGACTTGTTTTGGAGAAGGGAAGAAGGCGTGGGTGCTACAAACAGTCATGGCAGGAATGTTTAAGTTTAAAAAGTCCTTGAATAAGAACGTTTATGGAGTGGTCAGCTCCGACAAGAGCACAAAGGAATTCTTAGGAGAGAGCTGGAGTACTTTGTGAGCTTCTCCAGCAGATGAAATGGGATACTTTGAAATGAGAGTCCAAGAGAAAGGATAGGGGTTACTGGAATAAACTGATCTAGAGGAAGGAGGTTTTATGGAGAAGCTGATCTAGAAGAAGAGCCAAGAGTGTGGAAAAAGGGCACCAAACCCAGTGGACATGAAGGAGAGATGCAGCCCTTTCAGTTTGCAACTTGAGGGCAACACCATTGCACACGTAGTCCTAGGGTTTAAGGGCTGCTTTTGCCTTGGCATCTTAGTCCTTCACCTGGTCTTCTGTCTGTTGGTAGATGACATCTGCTGGGGGTGAGTGAGAGCACTGAGGCTCTGGGTCCTACTTATAAAAAGTAATTCCTTTATCATGGAATCACAGAATGGTGGGGGTTGGAAGGGACCTCTGGAGATGATCAAGTCCAACCCCCCTGCCAGAGCAGGGTCACCCAGGGCAGCCCACACAGGAACAGATCCAGGGGGGTTTGGAAAGTGTTCTGGCTTGTGACCGTTGCCCCTCGATCACATGCAATCAGCAGTTCAAACTCTAGAGCAGCTCATGCTGTGCTGGCCATGTGAAGCACCTGGCTCCATGAGGTCTGTGCAGTGCTCGACTGAACCCGCTCCCTCACTCTGACAGCCCACGTTGCCCTTAATGCTGACTTTTGACAGTCAAGGTCAGAGAGGACTATGACCCCCACAGTTCTCCTCAACTGGGCTACAGAGAAGGGGAAGAAGTTGGGCCAGCAGATGCCATCTACACAAGGAAGCAGCAGGCAGCGATGAACCGACTACAAACCAGAAGGGATGATTTTCTTTGCTTTTTTTGGATCGTGTGTTTCAATACCCAACAAGAATAGGAGCTTGCAGACCATGTCTGCTGGACAGTATCCCCCTAACCACTTTTAGCCTGTTGTCCATTTGGAACACATAGAGAGCACAGATAATTTGACTTCTGCAAGTTTCCTGGCAGTGGGGACAGACCCCACTCACTTCTACCATTGAGGAAAGAATCCAAAACAGAAATCAGTTCCCACTATTTCCTTTGCCCAAGAAACAGGTTATGTTTTCAGAATGAGAAGGTTTGTTTAACTGGTATCTCCCCCAAGAACCACCACAGAAACCTCTTCAGACTATTTCCTAGCAGTACAGGCACAGGCTTTTCAGATCTTTCTGCACCGGACACAGCTATGCCAGGAAGAGATTCCTGGTGTCACTGTATGATCTGCACTGAAGTCGCAGAAGAGTTAAGTAAAATGTTTTCTTACATTCCACTCTTCCTGCTAGAGGGATAGATTGCATGTGCCATGCCAACAATCTCAGCTGTCACAGAACCTCCAAGTCAAGTAATAAATTATTTACGACAGCTCTCTGTCTGAAAGGGGGTCAGTTAGTTAACTGGCCACCAATGAACACGATGAAGAGAAGAACAGTTCTGAACAGCACATCTCTGGAAACAAAGGGTGTGCTTTTAAACCAGATTATCTCTATATTCAACCCAGTATCTTGTTTCGCTAAATATCTATTTTAATACAGAAGCAGTTACATGGAAATACTGGAGAGAGTCCAAGGGAGGCTGTGAGGATGCTGAAGGGACTGGAACATCTCTCCTGTGAGGAAAGGCTGAGAGCCCTGGGGCTGTTTAGCCTGGAGAAGAGAAGCCTGAGAGGAGATCTCAGGAATGTTTACAGATCTCTGCAGGGTGGGTGTCAAGGAGAAGGGGCCAGGTTCTTGTCAGTGGTGCCCTGTAATAGGATGAGACTTAATGGTCACAAACTGAAAGAAAGGAAGTTCCACCTCAACATGAGGAAAAAACTTCTTTCCTGTGAAAGACAGAGTCTGGAACAGGCTGCCCAGGGAGGTTGTGGAGTCTCCTTCTCTGGAGACTTTCCAAACCTGCCTGGATCTGTTCCTGTGTGGGCTGCCGTGGGTGACCCTGCTCTGGCAAGGGGGTTGGACTTGATGATCTCCAGAGGTCCCTTCCAGTGTGTACCATTCTGTGAGTCTATAACTCTATGAATTAGACTTGCAGACACAGCTTGTGTGGTGTCAGGTGCCAGAACATGCAGCTGCTGGTGTTTCTTCTGTCTTCAGAAAGGTGCCCCACTGCAATTTGGACTGTACTTCCACCAAAGCTCACAAAAACCCTACAACTACAATTATTCCTAACTCCAGGTATCCTATTGAAGGTTTCTTGCATCACCATAGATCAGCTTGGGTATTATCTGGGGATGTGCTAACTGAGGGAGAGGTTTATGAAGACATTTCAAAAATAATGGGGAAGGGAATGCAAAAGCAGGTTAATCTTGCCGCTTAATCAGGAAAGAACCAGAAAATCAGCCCATCATTTGGCCAGAGAACCAAACAGGTATGTGTTTAACTGAACACAAGACTGGAAGAAGTGTTTGACTGTCCAGGTTATTTATAAAGCTGTAGCCAAACTAACTAAAACAGATGCAAGCATCCCTCCAGGTGAGACAGGACTGAAATCACTGGGCACCTTTCCAGCCACCCCAGGAGGTGGTCTCCAGCCAACCTGCTGTTGCCCCACAGACACCTGGGCAGAAATCACAAATCCACTTCAACAGCAGGAACGAAAATTTCAGTGCGGTTGGAATCCCAGCGTCGGGATGAGCGGCGCTGCGGCCGAGGCCGAGGCCCTGATCGCTCTCTTGGTTGTTCTCTCCATCGAGTTTTACAGAGCCCCAGCACAGCCCCTCCACCCAGACAGCAGCACTGCGCTGGGCTGGGCTGGGCTGGCAGGGGGAGTGCGGGGGGAGGCACTGGCAGATGGCAGCCAGTTCCTGTTGCAGACACCTCTGAGGTGACAGCGCTGCGAGCAGCATCGGAAGCCTAAAGCAAGGGGCAAGGGCCAGAGATGGAGCCACTGCTGAGCTACGTGCCAGCACTGCCTGCGTGACTGCCTTGGTGTCTCCTGGAATGAAGAAAATCCAGAAACCTGGATTCATTCTGCTCTTATCCAGGCAGTCACCCAGGAAAGACCATCACGGCCACTCTGCCTTCAGTGCTACTGCCCGCACTCCTGGGTCACCAGGACTTCAGGGGTCCTCAATTGCTCGCGTGTTCTCTGGGAAACGGAGTGGCTCTGGCATTCTTCCACACAAGCTGTGCAGAAAGGGGTTTTCCTTCAAGGTATGCAGGGAGAACTTCAGAAGGCAATTTCAGAAGGCACAGGAGCATGGTCAGCACGTGCTAATCCTGAGCTCGAGCTGCAAAGAGCACAAGCAGCTCATCTAGATGCAAAGAGCTTTTTGTTTGCTCTAAAGCATCTCCCTGTCCATGACACCATGTCCATGTGGAAACACGGCCCTGGTGTGGGATACATCTGTTTAACAGCCCCAGCTAACAGGGCTGGTCTGCACCACAGTGGTAGGGAGGGGCAGGCCGTGAGTCTCTGTCCCAAGCACAGAAATGTAAAACCCAAGGGGTTTTCCCCACAGGTTACAGAAGCCCTTGCTGGACAGTTGGAACTTCAGCTCACCCAGGGGAGGCTGCAGCATCCCTCCATTCTTCTCACAGTTTCCTATGGGCTGGATTTCAGCAGAGTCCACCAGCCTCCAGAAGTCGTTCTTGTTGTCGCTGCCATCGAGGCGCAGGCGGAGCCGTGCGCCCGTCAGACCCACCACCGTGGCAATGCAAGTGGAGGTGGTGTTCCGGGGGTCCTGGGCTTCTAGTTTCATACTGATCTTGAACTCATTTGCAGGTGGAGTGTATGACTGCAAAGAGTAAAAAAAGGGACCCAGTTAGAGCCAGGATTTCCAATCTATGCACCACCTCAGTCATAAAGCTTAACCTGCAAGAGCATCAGAACTGAACCTACAGCAGACTGACAGCACGCCCCAGGCACAGCGTGGAGTTCAGCAAGCCCTGGCAGATCTGTAACCCTGATCATCGTCCTGCATCATCTAGACTGCTGGGCCTGTCCTTTCTCTTAGCCCTCTTCTCAGGAGAGTCACCCAGCTTCCCCAGGACCCACACAGATACTCTATGTGCAGCTGCCCCGCTGTCCGGACCCAGCTGTACCACACCAACTGACTCCTGGATCCCCTGTACTCAGCACAACCTGCTCTGTGCTCAAGTACCTGATGCCCTGGGGGCTGCTACTCCACTCATAAAGCTCAGGTGAATCCTGCAGAAAATCTCCTTGCTCAGCAGGACCCACCAAGAGCTGGATGGCTGCTCAGAACGTTCTCCCAAGGGCCCGTGTTTGGCAGAGTGAAAACGTTCTCGTGTTCCCATCCACACACATCAGAGAGTAAAATCTTCACTGCTGCTCGAACATTTGCAGCGCCTAAACCTAGCTTTTTTATCTTTGCTTCAGCACAGTTGGATTTCTATTAAGTCTCTGATATCCTTCAGCATCTTCCTTGACAAAAAAGGGGTCTATCTCAGCCACAGAACCCCTGGGTCACCAACAGATCATCGCCCTTGACCTTCCTTGTTTCCACCCTCTTACCTGCTTGAAGCAATGGGCAGGGGCTGGGATGGCACATGTCTCTTTCAGGTATTTCTCCCAGGTGAAGTGACCTGAGAAGAGAAAATGAAAGGACTCAAATAGGAATCGATGAGCAAAACCCTCAGAAAAAAGTGATGGCTAGACGCCTAACGCCAGCAGTTCTCCACTCCTCACAGAGGAGGTGCTCACAGGCAACGTGTTTTCATCAAGATCCTCTGATGTTTGTGACCACAGAAGATTTACAACTGCAGCTGACAGGCAGAACAAAGCACGGTGCTGCCTACGGCGTCTTGCTGCCTACGCGCTGCTGGGAAGGGTCTGAAAAAAGTCAGCATAACAACCTACAACTTAATGTAAAATACCCAGCACAGATGGGAATCTGTGGAGTATTCCAGACAACTGCCTCTTAAAAATCATTCATTAAGCACAGTGCTCAGTCTGAGGGTTAAGAACAGTCACGGCAGGCTAGAAGCAGCCCGAATGGGCAGGGAACGGCACGGCGCTGGCTTTAGGGTTCCCCCGGCCCAGCGCACACAGCCAGCCCCCCGAGCCAGAGCTCAGGGCAGGCAGCAGCCCATCCCCAGCAATTAGTGGTCAGGTCAGCAATGAATTTCCTGAAGCAGACACGGAGTCCCTAGCTGGGGCAGGACGGAAGCAGGGATCCTCCAAAAGGGGGGATTTACTGAGCCCAGGGGCTCCCAGCCAAGACCGAACCCCCGCTGCCGAGGGCTGCCGGGGCAGCGCGTTCCATCCCTGCCCGCACGCTTCCCTTGCCCCAGGAAGGGGAAGAGCAATATGCCAGCCAGGGAAACCTGGTATTAAATGAGGAATTAAAAGCTCCTGCGATCCGAGCAAATCATGACTTTTGCCATTTAAACTGAGCAGCTGGGAAAGGATCCTTCCAGCATGACATTAGCTTGTATTCATCTGAATGGCTCCCAGGAGACCGCTTTTTTCAAGTCATTTCAAGAGCATTGGTGGCAGCACAATTAAAGAGTCAGCCACCGCTTCCCCTATTCACGGCAAGGTTTTAATCAGCCTATTTTCAAAACAAAAGCTACATGAAGAGCCATTTTAGCTACTGCAGCGCACGCCGCACCTCTCCACAGCCAGGCGTTAAGGTCAGCACACATTACTTTAGTTCTGCCTCATGTGCACAGAGAAGCCTTAAGGGCTTGGTAATCAAATAAATAAAGAAGCTCTGCTTTCTTGCCACCTCCCATGCAGATGACCAGCCCGTTGTTGACTAGCGGAAATGGACAGAAAAAATACAGTTTTATCGTCACTCTGGCTGAATATATTTCTGTTTACAGACTCTGACAGCAGCTCTGCGCTCCTCAGAGTACGTGTTTCCATCCATTGGCACGTATTTTCTTCTCTGCCAACAATCTCACGCTGGGGTGAATGAAAAGATGCAGTGATTTACTGCAACAATGCTCTCACAAAACCAAAATTCTTCTGCTTTAATTGAAGATAAGATTTTACGCTTCGTTACGTCAATGACACTCTTTGTATCATGTGTCTTAAACATCCAGGCAAAGCAAACCCAGGCCCTCCTGACATGGAAATGCCCTGTGCATCCCACTCCTTAACTCTGGTTGCTGACCTGGGCTGATCTCAGCCAGGGCTGGCCCTTGCCACAGAGGACACGGCGGTGGTGGCACCGGGGCAAGAAGTTCAAGCCTCAGCCCCAGGGCTTGAGCCAGCGTCGTGAAAAGGATCAGCTGTGCCTGACAACTTGATTTTAAAAATGAAACCTCCCCTCCCCTCAGCTGGTTTCAATCCCTCACTATTAAAAGTAGTCATGGTTTTAATCCTTCCCCTTCTCCCTCCCTCCGCAGCCAGCGAGGCCGTCCCGCTCCCCGCAGCAGCTCCCGCCGCCGTCGCGAGCGACGCTGCGCGATCCCAGCAGGAGCCGTGAATTTCTGAGCCAGCTGCGTGCCTCTAAAAATAGCGTTTGGACACGGAACTCATTTGAGATTCATCCTAGAGCCTGTTGGGACCCAACCGCCATACGAAGGCACAGAAAAGCGGGAGCAGCAGCGGGACTCCTCTGAACTCGGCGGCAGAGCCAGCGCAGCAGCGCTGAGCTGCCCTTCCTCCCCTCTTCACCCGTGGCCATTTCTTTACGTAAAGGTAACAACTGGAGACCGCGCTTCTCCTCCAGGCCTGGAAGTTGCCTCCATTGCCTCAGCTCGGGAGGATGCTCTGCACAGAATGTTTGTAGTGGGAATGGTTTTAAATTCACTCAGTAAGGGCGTTTAGCTCACAACACAATGTTTTTCAAGAACCAATTTCAAAGTATACTTGAACTTCAGCAAATAAAATCAGCCTCAAAAACTGCAGGAAAAAGAAAAAGAGCTTAATGTAGAAATTGGGGTTTTTTTACAACAAAGGGAGAGCTGCCAATAAAACAGGAAAAGCAGGAGGCACTCAAAGCTCTTCTAATCGAGGAGCAGAGAACAAGCCCTGAGTGCTCTGCTTGAGAAAGAGCGCGCATGGCTGAAGATGGACACATCGGGCTCGGCCCTCTCAGCCTTAGCTCCTCTGGACCGGACCCAAATCCTGCTCGCCATGCTCATCCCCACTCCCTTCCAGCACCCAGCTCCAGAGGGACCTGCTCCGGAGCCCCCGCGATGGCAGGAGCGCTGTCGGTCAGGCCAGAGCTGCCGGCTGATGCCGTTTTCCAGGCTCGCTGCGTACGGAGGTTGTAAGGCCAGAGGGACATGGAGAATAACTTGCTTGGCTTTCTCATTAGCACAGATCAACCGTCTTGTATTTTACATTCTTGTGATGTTCTTATTCATATTAATAAATTATATGCTTTACTGTAGAGGGACAGGACACTTGAATCTGCAAGATGCTTGTTTCTTATCTGGCCTGGGCAGGTAACACTGGAGAATGGTTTCTGAGTGTTGCTCAAAAAACCCCGGTGGTTTTTCTCCAATTGCTTCGCTTCGTGAAAAACCAGCACTTTAGAAAGTCCTAAAGCGTCTCTTTTACTGGTGGTGGGGCTGGAGTTTGCAAGGACAGAGCTGACTGTAGGGACTGAAATCCTCTCTCACCCCAAAAAGCAAAGGGGAACACTTGCTCTGCTGCTGCCAGAAGATGTCCTGCCAGCCCTAAAATCACCCTCTACTCTGCCTGGTCTTTGCCCCCACCTTGCAGAGCCTGGAAGGCTCATGGTCTGAACAGACCATGTTTCTAAGTACAAAATCCAGCAGATCTCCTTTAGGGGAACAACTGGGAGAAGGGCACTTCACGAGAAACACCACGTTTTGTAATTACATCTGTGAGCTAAAGAAAAGCCAAGGACTGTAAACCTGCACAGCTCGCTGCAACTCGGCTGTGAAAATGCCTGCTAAGGGTGCCTGTCTACCACTTGTGTGTGCCTTTGGAAGGCTCCTCACCACGTGCCGGGGCCAAAGGGAGGTATTGCTCACAGGCAGGGCGTCAGATTTGGGCTCTGATGTCTTAACCTTCAAAAATATTTACTACAAACAAAACACTCCACACACCCAAGGGGTCAAACTGCAGTAGTTGTGAACAATGCAACTCTGCACCCTCACGTTCGGATTCTCATCGTGTTGCATTTACCGTTGATCTTTTGCCCAGAATTTAAATGAAGACGGAGTTTCTGTTTATATCTTTAACTGAAGTCTGGCTTGGGCTCCATTAGCATTTCAGCTCCCAAGGGGTCATCAATCCAACTGAAATGATACATGTGCCTTTCAGGTCACATCTGTGAAGGAGAACGTGCCCTACCCAGATCAAGGCATCCCATTAAAGTCTGCAGCCCATATGTGTGTCTGCTAACGAGCATCAAGGCAGCACATGAAAGCAGCACAGTTTGAGCCAACTTGGTATGAAAATGAGCAGAGCTTCGTCTCTGCTCGCAGATCCAACGGCGGGGGTGGCCTTCCCCGCTGTCTGAGCACGGCCTCCCAAGGGGTCAGCTCTCCCCTGGCAGAGCTCCTGCACATCCTACCCCTCAGAACTTCCAGGCACTCCGCTCAGCCGTCCATCCGCCTGCACGTTCTCCAGTGGCAGCAGCTCCAACCAATCCCACTTACCCACTGTGTCTCCCTCAGAAGACACCCGAGAACGTGTGAGCCAAAACAAAGAGGTTTCGAACGCCAGGACGCTGTCTGCTTTGCTGCTTCTTCTCAGGGGTGTCCCAGTTCAGCACTAGCTTTGAGCAGAACTCCTCTCAGCCTGGATTACAGGCGCTCCGTGCCAGAAAGCTGCTGCAGTTGTGCCCCCCCCCCCCACTGTGTAGCCAAGCTCCAGGCAGCGATGAGCTGCTCAGGAGTCTCCTGCAGGGAGATGATTCCCGACCCTCGCTGCTCCACCGCGCTCTCGTCGAGCAGACCCATGCACATCAGCCTACTAGCAGCAGTTCCTCCCCTGGGCAGCAAGCCCTGGGATGTGAGAGGTGTGGAGGGGGGCGTGCTGGGTTCCCACGTGCACTGATGGGAGAGGACACCTTTGATTTCCACAGAAATATCCCTTTCAGGTCAGTGTTGCCACTGAGCAACAACAGCCAGTCCTCTGCCCTCTGCAAACGGTGCAGCATGTGGAGCAGAGGCGAACTGCAGCGGATTCCCCAGCACCCCTAAGCTGGACTCTCCAAGGGCTGGGTGAGCTGTGACAGTGCCTCATAATGTCACATGGAGCTCAGCACAGGGTGACAGAGGACCCAGGACTTTATCAGATGTGCTAATAAACTTCCTTCTCTTGGAGAAGGTCCTTCCCCAACTGTGACACACGGTATTTCAGTGTAAGGAAAAAGAAGGACAGACAAGATGTCCCAAGAGAAAATGGGGAGGGCTAATGGTGGCCCACAGTCTGATGTTTCAAAAAACCACCACCCCGAGTCTCACCTTGGGGCCCAGGAGAACTGAGCCCCCAAGGCACAGCAGCCACTTCAGCTCTCCCAGGAACTCTTAGAAACACAGGAGAGCCCTTCAGGAAGGCAAATGTGTTTCCTGGTAAAAATGGCTTAACTCAGGCAATCGTTTAGTGTCACTCTGTACTTGGTGGGTAGCATGGACTTCACCTTCTTGATATGAGGACATGGAGAACATAAGGACATCATTTTCTTTTACTCTGTAAGTAAAACACAAGCTTCCTAAAGCTGGAAGTCACTTCCATATCCCCCCTAGAGACAACAGGAGCTGCCAGTTGTACAAACTCAACTGTGTCCCGTGGAGGGACATGGCCCTTGGGTCCTGCCCGTGGAGGGACAAGGCCCAGGGGCCCTGCCAGTGCAGGGACACCTCCTTTCCAAAGGGAGCAAGAAGCAACCAACTCTTGTGTCCCTCCCACCAGCCCTCACCCTGCACTGTGCTGAGCTGGCCGGCCTCGCCTCTGCTGGGCTAAGGGCCCAATTCCTGCCCCTGGGGAAGAAGGAGTGAGGGTCACACCAGGAGGAGGGCTGGGCTAGCCACTGCTCTGAACGTCAAAGAGGAGCTTGTGGAGGAGTAAGAGGCTCCTTATGCCCAAAAAGGAGGAGTAAGAGGCTCCTTATGTCCAGGACACATGAAAATGTGGGCAGAGCCACCCCCTGGCACCTGTGACTGGGCAGTAAGAAACAATCTGCTCAATCCCATCTGATTTAAAAACAAGCCAGCTCAGTGTGTGCTTCCTCCAGTGTCTTCTCAGCCATTTTTGACTGTGGTCAGAATTAAACACGTGAGGATTGTCCAAAAGCTGTCTTCATCTGTAAACTGATTTGGCATGCTGCAGCTTACCACAGCCATGCAAGTCAAAAAGCAGGAAGGGGAGAAGGAAGGGGAGAAGGAAGGGGAGAAGGAAGGGGAGAAGGAGGAAAAGTGCTCTCTTACCTTGGTACTGGGAGGGTGACTCTGATGGGCGGCTGTACTTGTGCTTTTTACCATCTTTCCAGTCTATGGCTGAGACAAGAAATAAAGTGTTTGTGTCAGTGCAAGAAGCCAGCACTTACAGAGGAGAGAAGAGACCTCCCTGTCATGACCCCAGGTACCACAGATGATTTGATTACATCTATGGGGTGCATTCCCTTCCTCCCTACAACTCAGGAGAAGACCTGACATGAGGTACCTGCATTTGTGTCACCTGACATGAGGTATCTGCATCAGCATCCTGGTCTCTGCCTCATCCTCACCAACTCGTGCTCTCCCACAATGACAAATCAATTATAGGAAAAGCAGCAAACTGCTGGAGAATCATCATTTTAACTCTGGGAAGAGGTGACAAGGCACAAGAGGAGCAAATGTGAAAGCAGCTAAAAATGGCTCCATCGGAAGCGGGCCCCGAATCGCCCCCTGTTCAACTCCAGGTTACTACAGACAGCCTTCTTCACACAGCCAGCCTTGACCCTCTGCGGGGAGGGGGAGAAGACGTGTCCCAAACTCTGCACAGCTGCCCTTTCTGTGCACAAAACCAGGTGACCACCACGTGTCCTGTGCAGCTCAGAGGAGAGCACAGCAAAGCAGCACCAGCTCTGAAGAGCTCTGCGCCTGAGCCGAGTTTGCTCGTGGCAGCTTTGGGCCTCAGAGTTGCAAAAAAACTGAAGTTCCCAAGACAGCTCAGGGAAGCGACAGAGCAAAGAGTGGGGGATGCCCATCCCTGCCTCTCAGCAGCCTCCAGCCCAGCAGAAAGGAGCAGGACCATGCGCCATGGCAGAGCTTGCCCCGAGCAGCTCCTCCACCGCTGCCGCCCGACCTGCACACCCTGGGAGTGCTGCTGCCCTCCAGCTCCCTCAGCTGACAAAGCATTTTTAGGGCTGTTATGAACAACAGCTTGGTAGTGCTCTACAAAACGTGCCTTGCTCTTGCAAAAAGCAGCTCCTTGTGAAAGGGAGAAAAAAAGAAAACAGGAAAAGTTGTGAAATCTCGTGCTGAGTAACTGAAAGGAGCAGGCCAGGAGCTGCCGCTAGAGTGGCCTGGTGGGGCTTTACATGTCTGAACTGGCTTTGGCACCATTACTGTTGCAATCTTCTCTTCTTGACGTATTCTTTTCAATGCGATGGAGAGGAGAATGGCCTGCAGGTTTTGCAGAGGGATCCAGACAGACGGGATCGATGGGCGAGGTTGAACAAGACCAAACAGCATCTTCTGCACCTTGGCCACAACAACCTCCGGGGCAGTGGCTGGGGGACTGCTCAGCAGAAAGGGGCCTGGGGGGGTTGATTGACAGCAGGCTGAGCATGAGCCAGCAGTGTGCCCAGGTGGCCAAGAAGGCCAATGGCATCCTGGCCTGGATCAGCAATAGTGTGGCCAGCAGGAGCAGGGGTGTGATTTTACCCCTGTAAAGGCCTGGTGAAGCTGCATCTGGACTACTGTGTTCAGTTTTGGGCCCTTCATTCCAAGAAGGACATTGAGGGGCTGGAGAAGGGCAACAGAGCTGGGGAAGGGTCTGGAGCACAAGTGTGGTGAGGAGCAGCTGAGGGACCTGGAGTTGTTCAGCCTGGAGAGAAGGAGGCTCAGGGGAGACCTTCTTGCTCTCAACTCCCTGACAAGAGGTTGTAGAGCGGTGGGAGATGATCTGTTCAATCAAATAACAAGTGACAGGACAAGAGGAAACAGCCTTAAGTTGCACCAAGGGAAATTTAGGTTGGATATTGGCAAGAATTTCTTTAGTTATCAGGCATTGGAACAGCTTGCCCAGGGCAGTGGTGGAGTCCCCATCCCTGGAGAGATTTAAGAATTGTATAGACGTAGTGCTGAGGGAGAGGGTTTGTCGAGGACTCGCCAGTGTTAGGTTAATGATTGGACTCAATGTTCTTAAAGGTGTTTTCTAATCTAGGCACTTCCATGATTCTGTGATCCCTTAAATGATCAGGAGGGACACACGGAGTGTGGCCACAGCATCACCAGATGTGAGCCTCCCTGGAGAGACACAAATGAACTAACAGGATGGAAGGACACCCTTCCTAGAATTGGGTTCCCCTGAAGGACAGTATTTTTCCATCTCCTTAAAAAGCAAGAATAAAGGACATGAAGTAGTTAAGCCAGAAGCAAAAAGCTCCCCCGGATGGGTAATTCCATGTTGCAGGACAGCTCTCTGATAGCACCCCTCCACTCAAAGCAGCCTCTCCCCATCCTCTGCAGGTGAAGGCAGATCTCCTTCTTAACCTTTAACATGCAAACATCCGCATTAAGCAGGCTGCAAAAGCAGCAGAGAGGGAAAGAAAAGCACCAATTTCTGCAGGCAAATAAAGAAAAAGGGAAAGTTCCACGCCTTAGTAAGAAAGCAGGTAAGTAGGACAGCAGCCCACGTGCGCACGACGCAGGTGTCGCTTCTGCAACCTCTGGCGTGGCACTCCCAGCACAGGGCACAGAGCCCTGCTCCACGAGGCAGAGAGGACGAGCTGCGTGCCAGGCTGAACCCAGCCAGCTCGCTCCGTGGCCACGCTGCTGACTAATCAACCTGCCTCTTTTATTACCCAGCCCTCCAGCTGCCTCGCAGCAGGCTCTCCCCATTCCCCGCTTTCCTTCATTTATTTTCACTTCATTAAAGGACAAGCAGTGTTAGGAAGAGGATAATGCTTCTGTAAGATGAACCACCACAGAAGCAAAGGAGACGTTTGAAAAAAAAAAATAAAAAAAATCAAGGGAGGAGAGAAATGGAGCATAGAAATCTCCTGCAATAAACCTTGCGAGCACGGAGCAGATGTGAACAAAGAACTGCGGAGGATGCTCCATCCCCTGCGCTCCTCCCTTCCCCCACCCTCCGGAGCGTGCGTGATGAGATCCCCCCAGCGCAACGCACGCGGACAGCGCAGCAGCACCAGAGGAAATCCATAGTTCTGTTAAGCACGAGAAGGCCGAGCGGCCCGGCTGCCGGCAGCACGCTTGGCTTCGCCCTTCTCGCCGGGGCCAACAGAGGCGCGCAGCGTGCGGCCGCCGCCGCGCGTAACGGGACGAGGGACTCGAGGTAAGCGGCCGTAACAGATTTCATCTCCACAAGGTAGGCTGGTCTTTGGTTTCACGCCTCATTAGAAGGGGGAGGCCCGTGCCAGCGGAGAAGCAGTTTGCCTCACGCTGGGAGCAGGAGCAGATGGTGCGTGCCGCGGGCTCTGCGCGGCACCCTCGCCGCCTGACACCGTGCCCCGCGCGCTGCGGGGGTGCGCCCGGCACGGGGCTCTTCCTCTGCCAATCTCGGGGGGGACGGATGAAGCGTTCTCTGCACGCTGCCGGAGGAACGAGCGGCTCCGTTTCGAGTTCACAACCGCACGTCCCCCCCCTCTCCACCCCATCACTGCTCTCCGCTCAGCCCTTCAGTCCACACCGGCTCGCTCCCGGGCCTCTGGCTGTGCCAAGCATCACTGCTCACCTTTCTGAGGGCCTGGTTTCCGCATTCTATCACCCGCTGCTGTCCTTATCCTGGGACCGGCTTGCTTTGTGATAACTGAAGATGTCTAGGACAAAAGAAAGAAACATGAGAAAATTCCCCATTCCGGGGCACACAGTCAGCTGCAACATTAACTAATCACGCAGCGGGGAGAAAATAGATGCTCTTCCACTCTGGGCTGCACAGAACATCTCCTACTGAACACAGACAATTCATTTCAACCCCCCTGAAACTACAAGTCTTTCTCCGATACGTGGACAACTTCAAATTTATGGCAGCAGGAGCAGCATAAATAAGCAAGAGGAGCATATGCCAGTCTCCGTGCTGACACCACAGCAGGTCCCGAGCGTGTGCGTGGAAGAGGGGGCTGCTCTCGCTCGCTAACAAAGAGAGGCAGAGCTGAAATTTATGAAAGAAAACACACGGAAACATAACATTAACTCTGGCAAAGCGGCCCCGCAATCCCCAGCTCACCACTTGCAATTCAAATTGCTCGCAGCAGTTCTGGGTAATAAGGATGAGAAATTGGACAATGACCCAGGAAATATTTTTGCTATTAGCGCTGCAACGAGGGCCCAAGTTCCGCTGCATTTTATTTTTCCCCTGGTTGGAAGAAAACCGGCCGGCCCGGCCCCATCAAGCAAAAGCATTCGCATCCTTGTCGTGAGGAAACGTTCCTGCAAACGAGAGCTCCCTCCCCGGAGCTGCGAGCTGGGCGCGGACACAGCCGTGCTCCCGCACAGCCGGCCTCGCAGGGCAGAGCCCCCCGCACGCACCCAGCCCTGCCGAGCCCTGCCAGAAAAGATCTCAATGAAGGGCCGAGCCGCCAAGGAGCCCTCGGGAAAGCCAGTAAAAGCATGTTTTGACACTACACTAACTAATGAAAGATTAATTGTGTCAATATAACTCCATTTTGTTCACAGTGGGGCAGTCAGGCTGGAGGACGTAAGAGGAAGCTGTCTCAGGATGCAACGCTGAGTTTCTGCTTAAAGGGTAATTTACAGATGCAGCTTGGCAAGAAGTTCTCATTTGGAAACCCAGCCTTTTTCCAAACCCAAGAGAAAGAGAGAGTTTAATTTTCTGTAAAAGCACTACAAACCACAGCCTTTACGTGCGAGATTGAGCAATACTCCAAGAAGGAAAATACTAAAGGAATATTAAATACTACAGGAAAAAAACCCCGACTTGTTTTTTAATCCAAATCCAAAGGTACACAGTAGGCTCTTAGTGCCTCTCATAAAGAGCGTGTTTGTTTGTGCATACTTGTGAAAGGAGTAAAGTTTTTTCTCCTTTCAATAGCGGGAAGTAATCTACATGTGAAAGCTTATTTACAACTTTTAATGCTTCTTTTCATAATTTTCTTCAGTCATTTTTATTAAAAGCTGTTAGGAGAAGTCCCCCAGCCATCAACCCCAGTGTGAAAGGGGTTATATAAAAGGCACCAGACAAGCATTCACCAGCCCTGACTCTGTCTGCTCGGCTCACCCAGAGGTGGGACCTTCTGCATTACCTGAACACTCATCATAAACCTCACACACTGGGCACGGGCCGGGCGCTCCCGGCCCACTCTGACAGCTTCTGAAAAGCTGCTTCAGCCTGAGCACGTCAGAGCCCTGCCCAGCAGGGATGGGCGACCCTTCCCTGCAGAAGTACAGGAGGAAAAATCTGTGGCCACGTATGAGATGCACGGATAGGAGTTGTGAAAGGCGGTGGCTCAGGAGGAGGGTGACAGGACCCACTGCAGCCTCGGTCCTCGCAGGAGGCAGGGGGGTGGCCCCGACTGCTCGGACAGCACCGGGCGATTGATTGCTGCTGGCCCTCAGCCAACCTGCAGTGGGCTCCCAGCAAGATCTCTTGTTGGGGAAGAAAGTGAGACATTCTAAATGTTGCTCCTATAAAAAACCAAAAATAATTTAACAGGGTGACTCTTCCCCAGAGGAGAGGACTGAGGCTGCACCAGGACTCCCGCTCTGCTGACAGGCAGGGGGGTGCCAGCCTGGGGACAGCACGCTCCAAAATTCTGCCGAGAAACTGTCCAAATGAGATGGCCCCACAGCCTGACTCCTGCCACCCTTCACACCCCTCCACCACGGCTCTGCACCATCCAGCTTCCCCGCACGTTCTCACACCACAGGACACTAACACGTGGTTTCAACCTGCAAAACTGTAACTCAGAAATGGAAAGAAAAAACCACAAAAAAGAGGAAAATAATTAGTGCGCTTCAGGGCCACGTAACAGCCAGAGAAGAGCCAGAGCCAAGCCCCAGGATGAGCAGCTTCAGCCTACCTGCCCCAGCAGGTGCTGGGCCTGCGAGTCACCAAAGCCACCAGCCTCACTGTATCCCAGGAACAGGGACTGGGCCCTGCCTGCTCTTCTGCAACCACAGAGACCCCAGCCCCCCTGAAACTGGTATAAGATTGGCTTTACTGACACAGGGCTTGGGAACTGGCAATTCCCACTGGCTGCAATTTCATTCTGTAGTTGCCCAATGAAGCTGTAAAATCTCCATCCTTGGAGATACTCCGTGTGTCACCAGCTCCCACCCTGAGCACCCTGATCCAGCCTTGAGGTTGAGTCTGACTTCAAAGCCTGCCCAGCAACGCGGGGCTGGAACAGGCAACCTCCAAAAGCTCCTTCTACCTGAAATACCCCACGATTTCACTGATGACTGATTGCAAGGCAAGTGGAATCACCCCAGAGGCTTTCACAAGCCTGAGACATGCCAGGGAAGAAGAAAGACTTTGGTCTGGAGAGAAGAAAGTGAACAGCAGAGCAGGCGAGCGAGCAGGCGCTGCAGGACAGGGAGAAACGCAGAGCAGGTGTACGGGGACTTTACACCGTGCAGGGACTGAAGACTCACTAAAATGTTAAAGTAATAAATAACAGAAGCTACAGTTTTGTAGCCACAGGGGAAAAATGGGCTATTCACAAAGATAGATCTTCCTGAATGACCTTAGACACAAACATGGCCCTGACGAGACCTTCTTGGCTGGGTCAGTGACACAAAGGAGACAATCTCACTTTGGCATCAAATAAAGCATTCGGGATGTGCACAGCCCAGCACATGCTGCAGTGCTCCATCTCCAGACCCTGACACTTGGACAAAAGAGTTTCAACTCGCCCCTTTTTCAAGAGCTGTATTTCTCATGCTTGTGGCTACCGAGATAACCTCGCAAGCACGGAGTGCAGTTTAACGTGGCGTTCCTTTCCACACCTTATACCCTGAAAGGACAGATCAATGTGCAAATTAATTTCAGCGGGATGCTATCTTAAAATCTAAAAAGGCCAACTGGTTTGCTTGCCTTTTGTAGCAGATAAAGTGCCTTTCCCACAGTTTCAAACAACTTCCACTCACCGAGATATCAAAAGTGCCAAGGGCTCCACTGAAGTGTCATGGGCTCTAGTTCCCCATCACTCCTCCAAGACAGCGAAGTCAGTACAGACACTGCGGCATAGCAAAACCTGAAAGCACAGAGACAAAGTGAAAAAGTTTGCCTTTAATTGCAGAAAGGCTAGGTTACCAGCTGCATTATTCATGGTCATATTTAATTCATTTAAAACATCCAAATTTACATTTAAAGACAGCCACAACAAACATCCCCACCTGCCAGAGCGAAGCAGCGCGGAACTTGACACGATTTAAGTCGAGCTTGCGAGGCGTAGACGGGACCGCAGCTGTTAAACACCTCTGAGAGGAGGAAGATCACATCCACCCAGCTGATATAAACTAGTTCAGCTTTTGTAGAGTGAAACTATCACACAAAGGAGGATTTAAAAGACTAGACCTGATTAGTAATAAAAAGGAGAGACACCACAGGAGAGGCATGTAAATTAATGAATAGCATGGAGGGAGTGGGAAGGACTGGGGACTTCAAATTCCCCCTTCCTCAGTGCAGCAGGGCAAACCTGGAATGCTAAAACATCCCGACTATGTACCAGGGAGAAGGAAAATGTGTTTACTGGAACCTAACAGACACACAACTTAGATTCACAGAATGGTGGGGGTTGGAAGGGACCTCTGGAGATCACTGAGTCCAACCCCCCTACCAGAGCAGGGTCACCCAGGGCAGCCCACACAGGAACAGAGCCAGGGGGGGTTGGAATCTCCAGAGAAGGAGACTCCACAACCTCTCTGGGCAGCCTGGGCCAGGCTCTGACACCCTCACAGGAAAGAAGTTTTCCTCATGTTGAGGTGGAACTTCTGTTCCAGATCGTGACCACTGCCCCTCGTCCTGTCACAGGGCACCACTCATGGCAGATGTTTTTAAGTAAACAGGTAACTAAAGAAGGCCAAAGACATTCAACAGCAAACCAGCTTTTCTGGCTCTCGAAGTCCGAAGCGCGCAGGCCCTCGGAGCTGGCAGCTGAAGCGAAAGCTGACAGGAGCAGTGACCATTCCACCCCTGCCCACTGCCTCACCGTGGCGGTCGCTGCATTTTGGCAAGGAAAAGTTTGGCTGGGGCTGCTGGCAGCGAGTGGCAGGCAGAGGCCAGACACCAGCTTGAGAGGTGGTTTTCTTCACTCCCAGCGCCCCCCGGCATTGGTATAAACTGAGATTTCCTTTTTCTTGTTTAAAAGCTATAAAGGCAGCAGAGAGGCAGCCGGGGCTGGGAAGAGCATCCTGGGGCATGCCCAGCTGACTGCTGCTCTCCCCGGCAGTCTCACCGCACACAACCGGCACTGAAATGCATCTTAATCTAATTAAGTTCTCCCCCCCACTGCTCTTACCAACGGGCTCTTCCAAAAGCTCATCCGTGTCATCCCTAAGGGAGGATGATTCAGTGTACCTGTGCCAGCCTGGCAAGGACATGCAGGGTTAGAGGGCAGCCTGCTCTGCAATAGGCTTCCACTAAACGCTGCAACTGCAATGTCAGTAAAACAAAAAGTGAGAAAATGTGGGTGGGAGACACAGTCACGTCCATACAGACTTCCTAAGATGCATGTAATCTCTTTATCTACAAAGCCTCCGCTCCTTCGGAGTGCATAATTATGAAAAGAGTTAAAGCCAAGGATCTTAATGTGTCTTCGAGGCAATTCTTTATTCCACCAAAGGCACCACTCGCATCTGAATGATTTCCTAGGGTTGTTTGGACGCCCCATTATCCAAGGCAGATTATGGTGAACCTCGGGATGGAGGCCAAGTCAGCTCACAGCGCTACCATGTTTGATTGAAAGGGTAACTGAAGTTTTGTTGACAGCATGCCAAGCTTCAAACCTCTCTGGACAATGCAGTTGCCAGCAGGCAAGATGTTTTCAGAAAGAGGAGGAAGAAAACTACCAACAGCGAAGCTGAAAAATGGTTTTATTAGGTCGGATACACGCCCCACAGATTAGGATCGTGGAAAAAAAACCAAACCAAACCAACAAAACCCCTCTGCATACTGCCAGAGGACTGTGAGAATGATGCTTCTTGGAAATCCCATGGGACAGCAACAAGAGAATCCTGAGGGTTCCTCAGAATGCAGAACACCTGCAGTCATTGATTCCCCCCCCAGAGCATGTGTCTGGAGCACCATGACCAGCTAGTAAAAACCCCTTCCATACAAGCTCTGCTTCAACAGAGTTCTACTTGATGGGTACCTTTCCATCAAACACTATCAACGTGTCAAGGAATACAGAGCTATCCCCCCCGAATCCCCTCGGGAAACGTGAGGGCAGCGTGATGAGCTCCTGCCCCAAAGTGCACCGTGGGTTACACAGGAGCATCCAGTTGCATCCCAGCCCTGTCAGAAAGCCAGGCACAGGGAAATAAGGAGCAGACACACACAACCACCTCAGCCTGCTCCTTTAACATCATTTTTTTTTTCCTCCATTTTTTATTTCTGTGGTGGAGAAGGAAAAGGCACTTTTAGCCTACCTGGGAAATGGGAAGACTCCCAGCAGGGGATCTGAGACCTTTCTTACCTCTTCTGGTTTCACACTGGCTTTCTGCCTGACCTGCAGCCACCATCATTTGCTAGTCTAAATCCCGGTTTCCCCCCTGAAGGAATGCTCTGGGGGGCCAGCGACTGACCCCTCTTCTGGGCAGACACCAAAGACCAGCAGGCAGCTCCCGGCCCCAGGCTGAGCAGCAGCCTCCTCTGAGCCTCCCACAAGGATCCTCAACCACAGCGACAACACAACGCTTCCCTGGGACCCACAGGAAGCTCTCGAGAGCAAGTGGCTGTGCAGTCTGAAGAGGTGTGCCAGAATTTATCTCAACCAACAGGTTTATTCCCTTCCACCTCCCTGATGACAGTCTTCCTGGACAGGACTGGAGTTTTACTTCTCCTTGTCTGTGCAAAGCCACGTTTGGGCAGCTCCAAACAAAGGCTGACAAAGCTACAGCACCTCTGACAGCGTCTCCCCTCCTTAGGTCTCCAGGGTCCCTACATCCACACTAGGAAATTTTTCAAAGGAACCCTGGAACAATGAATGCTGGTATTTCCATCTGGAGTATTCATCCCCTTGTGTGATCTGAAATATCTGATGGCTGCAAACCATTACTCCTCCTTCTACCAGAAGGATTTTGTGTCATTTCCAACATCTCTCCCTCTCTGGAACTAATTTGATCTTTCTACCACGTAAGAAGTGGTCTGACAAACTCCAGACTTCAGGACTGGCTCCTCAGAAACACATTCTTGCCAAAGATGTTAAGACACCGAGGTGTCTCAAAGATGTGATCATCAGCAACACACTTCCTTAGCCCCCGAGCAAAGTCTCATGGGGAGAAGGTATTTTGAGAGAGACAAAACCACGTAAAGAACCTGGAGAGACCATGTCTGCACAATGGAAATAGCAGCTTTGTGACTTCCTTTTGGACACCTCCAGGTTGGAGGAGAGAGATGGGTCAACCTGCTAGCGAATGACAGCTGGATCATCAGACACGGCCGAGCTGAGCCCAGGGGAAAGGCAGGGGCTCAGGGTGAGGGGGAAAGCCAAGGCCCCCTGGAAGGGATCACTCAGCACCGTGAGGGAGCCTACAGCAGTTACCAACTCTCATGACTGCAGAGGAAATGAAATAAAACCTTGCAGGATTCCAATAAAGGTTTCCTTCTCTCAAATAAAACCCCGAAACGCACAGCACGGCCTTGGCTCCAAACAGAGCCATCCTGCTGTGTGTCACTGTGAGCAGACCTTGCCCTCCATGAGGATTCAGGAGGTTGCAATAAAACCTTCATGTCTGGAACTCTCCAGGAACAGGATACCCGGGCTGAGAGAAAGAGAGAGAGGAAAGGGCTGGCAAAAACAAAAGCCAGATGAGATAGTCTGGCTTGAGTCTACCAAGAAGGAGCCCGTTGACATGTTGAATCTTCTCAGGACAGACTTTTCTGCTGATGAGCTGGGATTTAAAGCCAGCCTGCTCCACATCTGCAGCGAGGGACTGAGCACTCTGGCCCTTCAACTGCTCCTTAGAAAGACAGGGGTTGACTGCTCTACAAAATTCACGCATTGTTGAAAAATCACAGCTGCTTTTGCTCCAAGATGAGTGTTGCTTTGCTTCTTAAAAAAACCCAAACAAACACACAGATAGAAAGAACACAGTGCAAAACCTACAGCCTCCCCATGTAGGGCAACACAGCATCACAGAATGGCTTGGGTTGGAAGGGACCTTAGAGGTGATCTAGTTCCAATCCCCCCGCCATGGGCAGGGGTAAACACCAAGCAGAGGGTCCAGCATTGCCACTTCCCGAGGCAGTGCCGCGTTCAAAGCCTGGAGAGAAGGCCTCTCATTGCCAGGGAGACAAGGAACGGCCCACCATGAAGTCTGGCTGATGTGGCGCAGACCTGAACTCACCACACAAACCCAGTCCCTTGTCATTGCAGTCGGGGTGAAGGCAGCTTTATTCTGCTCCAGAATAATTCCAGCAGATCCCTTCACGGCCGGTCCTGCTGCTGACCTCACCCTCAGGCTTTGCATTGCCCTTGGTTCCCCTGGAGCGAGCAACGCCCGGGTACCACAGCCCAGTGTGAATGAGGCCACCAAGATAACTGTTCTGAAGGAGCTTTGGGAATCAGAGGTATTTCTGACCTGCACCACCACTGTATCTCCAGTGGAGCAATCTCACAGGTACCGTAACAGAAGCCAACACAGAGGAGTGACTTCTGGGGCAGGTGAGGCACCTTTTATATGTAGGAAACTGAGGGACAGATGGACTTACCAAGTGCTGCAGAGGAAGAATGTGTCAAAGCAAGGAATTGAATCCGTGTGCCCTCAGCTGATGCTTCTGCCACTGAACCACTATGTTATCACTATTCAGTGTCAGCAGAACTCACCCTGTCAAAAGTTGAAGTTTCCTGCCTTTAGAAGAGGAATGGCTTGAGCTACAGCAGTGGAAGCGATCTAGAGTGGCAGGCCAGTGTACCCAACACCCAAAGCACGGGGGTCACCTTCAAGTAGAGGAGAAAATCCCTCCCACGTGACACCCTGCAGTCCTGACCCCAGCATATTCTGACCATACCCTGATGGCTGGGGGCCAGCCCACACGCCACGTTTGCCTGTATCCTGGTTTCCTTTCAAAGCAACCCCAGAAGCACGGGGTGCAGAGCTATGGTGCACCCCAACACACCTCCGTGCTGGGCCACGCATCCCCCACCACCCCGGGCCAAGCTGGAGGGCACACACTGAGAGCAGGGGGCAACGCAGAGCACTCTGTCCCGCGAGGGCTCGACGTGAAGGCCAAGCTGATGCCGGTGGGGAAGGAAGTTCTGCAGCAGCGGGGCTATTTTAATCTGCACCGAGCCACATGCCAAACCCAGAAGCTATTAATGAAAGCAGATGGCTTTACAGAAGACCTTGAAATGGGATTCTGCCCATGAGGGTTGCAAAGTCACCCCTACAAAAGCACGTAACAGGATGCTTCAGTCTTTAAATAAGAATGTAACCAGGAGTACATAAACCCCCCCAGAGGGCATGGTTTCCACGTCATCACCAGACCATAGCAGCAGCACCTTCTCTGCCAGCCCCAGGAGAGGCTGAGCCAGCTGCCCTCCCACAGCACGCCCTGACCGCTCGCCCCAGCACACACCACGGGCCTGCCCCAGCAACCTGCCCCAGCAACCTGCCCCAGCAACCTGCCCCAGCGTGGAAACTCCTCACAGGGCTCTGCTCAACACCCAGGATACATATGCTACCCCCCCAAATCAACCTTATACTTCTTCTCTGCTGGACTGTATCGTATTACAAACTCAGCTCATTATGGGGTGGGAGATAAGGGAGGCAGGTGGACAAACGTCCCGTGATGACATGAATGTGCCTGAACTCCAGGAAGACAAGACATACCCGTGTCCCTAGCAAGGGGAAACGGAAGGTAATCCAGAAAGCAAGGTCTGACTTCCAGGCGTGTCCCAGTCGGGAATGTCACTGCAGATGGTGACGATGCTGCAGGTCGGGTGGGAGAATTCCTGACAGAAGATTTGGCATTAATATTTCCAGCGATGGAAGTTTGAGCAAGTTTCAGCACAACATCCTCAGGAGATTGTAAGCAGGGAAAGGCAGCTTGAGGGGGAATAAAAAAGCCAAAGGGATGGTAATGAGGGGATGGAACAGAAATGGAAATGAGGAAAGTCTTGGAAAGAGAGAGGAAGGAGATGACCTGATCCCCACGTTACCCTGTACCTGGTGAGTGCTCCAGCACAGGGGGAGGATGCTCCCAGGGACAGACACACGGGGCAGGTGCTTCCACTGAAGTGGAGAGGAGAGCTCGAGGAGCAGACAAGAACAAACCAGCCCTGAAGAAAAGGTAAGGGACAAAATCACCGCTCTCTAACGAGCTGTGGGGGGTGATGATGGCTACAGGCACCTAGGATTGCATTTTCCTGTCTTTGCTTTCCTTCTGTAGCAGATTCTAACAGTTACATTGAATGCTCAGCAACAACCCTTGGGAAAACAGCAGGATGAAAACTTCCACCCTGAAGCCCCACGTGGCATCAAAGCACTCGCTGAGCGTGCGCTGCTCTCTGCCCTCACCCAGCACAGAGGGATCAATGACCTCCTCTGCAGCCAAGTGTTTCTCCGCTTCCTGGGGTCCAGCACCACAGCAGTCCTGTCCCTGCTATCAAGCAGCACAGGGTGAGCCAGCCACTCAAGTCACACTCGGGAGGGAATTCTTCACAGATCTGTATACAAAACGCTGTCCCTGACTCAACATCTACAGAGCCAACCTTCCCAGGCCTACCGAACACAGCTCACTCTGCTCTCCTGAGCCTGGTTCCTCAGAGAAGACAAGCTAAGATCATCCCTTTAGTAGATACACCTACTTAGTGACAAACTTGGGGTCTCCCCTGCCAAGCAGTGCAAGCAGATTCGGAGTCAAGCTCTTCCCTCCAACACTCCCAGCAGCTGACTGACAGAATCACACAACAGATTGGTGCTGTGCAAATGCAGGACAAACAAGACAAAGTTCCCACTGATCTGCCTCATCTGCAAGAGGGGTTAGAAAAGTTATCCAGACCCTCATGGTACGGAGCTGAGTGACACAAACCTGGATTTACCCCCCGCTAAAGCTGAGAAGGAGTTGCCTGTGATTCCTGGAGCATGAAGACAGAGCCAAGGCAGCCCCTGATGGAGATGACGGAGCCAAGGCAGCCCCTGATGGAGATGACGGAGCCAAGGCAGTCCCTGGCGGGGATGACGGAGCCAAGGCAGCCCCTGGCGGGGATGACGGAGCCAAGGCAGCCCCTGATGAGGATGGCAGAGCCAAGGCAGCCCCTGATGGAGATGACGGAGCCAAGGCAGTACCTGGTGGGAATGTCTGGGAGGGCGAGGGGAGAGGCTGGCCCGTTAGCTCTGCTGCCCGGCCTCCCCCAGCCCAGCAGCCGCCTGCCAAGGGCTGCCCCGGGGAGGAGAGCTCACAGAAACTCAGTGCTCCCCGGGGAATGGCATCCCAGGGCAGGAAGCAAGCATCTTTGGTTTATTTTCTCACTCATGTAAAGAGATATTAATTCATGTAGTTCTTAGGAAGAGGAAAGGAAATTGCAGCAGTGCAACATGTCAAGAGAGACCAGAAGAGCCAGGCTCACCGAGGATGGGTATTAATTACTGCTTTCTATTTTTATCCTGGGTAGAACTCTGGTCTCATCTGTGACATAAGGAGCTAAAATCCCAGGAGTCAAAACTGTAAATCTACTGAAATAGGTGAAATATCCTCTACAGGCTGCAAAGTCTGGATACAAAAAATCCTATCAAGTGCCCATCAAAACTTCCGTAAATTTTAATAGGAAAAGAAAGAGGAACCCAGCAGTACCCAGAAATACCATCTCAGGAGAATTACCCCCAGAGAGGAAGAATCGCAAGCCAGTTCCTGCTAGAAACCCTGCACAGCTTGCTTTCAATTATGTAAGGAAAAAGTTGTGAGGCTGCTTTAGATTCCTGAAGGGCCGAGAGTTTGGAAAACTCAAAAAAATACATTGTGAGGCCTTCCACTGTTGTCTGTACAAAGACACTGTGAAACCTCTCACTCTGGCAACAACATGTACGGACGGCAGACGCCAACGTAAAATAAAACAAACCAACAGCCATGACCACAAGCAACCCAAAGTCGGTCCTGCAGCTATGAAAGTATGTTCAGTGTCTGCCAAAGAGCTAATGAAAAAAACCCACTCTTCCAGACTGTATCTGCTAGACATTAAACTACCTGCTGGACATTTTGTACAGCTTATAAAGCCATAACATTTATCACAGGGCATTTACAGATTTTCCAGCTGACAACGATATGAAATAACTGAACAGGCCCAGAACAGGCTGAGTCCCCTGGTCAGGCAGAGCAGAGAATGCTGACTATATATTATATATACTGCCACATACTCAAGTAGGAATTGTGCCAGTAACACACAAGATGAGAGAAAAGCTCACGCTGATGGAAAATGAGCCAAGATAACAAAGCCATCCCTCAGCCTCACTGGAGTGCTGGAACAAGAGTGGGACACTGCAGAGCCTTGGATAAAGCCCCGGAGCAATCAGTTCCTCCTGCCCTGTCTGGGGCACAGCAATTCACCGTCAAGCGAGTCCCTGCCATGCTGGGGGACGTGTGGCATTGTACAGCCACCCAAACCCTCCGTTTTGGGACTGCAGAAATGACAGCATGGACTTCACCTCCGGAGAGATGTGACAAACCAGATCAGCCATCTGCCACCGTTCAGTCCCCGTCTGGTAAGAGTTAAGGGCTCCAGGAGAGCAGTAAGGTGGTGGCCACGCCGGTTAGAGCTGGTATCTGCTGCCCGTCAGTCACCAGTATCTTCTGGATGATGTCGTGTCAACTGTACGTAACATGAGGTACAGGAGAAGTTCTGCTACAGAAAGAAACCCCACAGATTTTACTGAGTAATCTACACACAAGGACGGAAATACCAGTAGCACCAAAACCTGAAAGATGTAAACTTTCACCACCCAGGGAACAACAGGGGAACCCCCATCCCACTGTGACTGAAGCAGTGAGCACTACGAACAGAGGCGTGAATTAACAGCACACATTTGGTGGCTAACAGCACGTGAGTGCTGCTTTCAACCTGCCACCCCTAAGGAGACCCCCTCCCGAAAACACCTTTAAAGACGCTGCACTACCTCAAGCGTTGCCTTTGTCAAGAGCCTCCCTAGCACCTCGGGACACGAGCTGACGTGGAGGATGTCTCCCACTAGTTCTTTTTCACAGGCAGAGACAAGGTTGCCAGGGCAGGAGCGGAGCTGACCCGTGCTGCCCCGGCACCGTCCCGCTGCCCGGCCCAAGCGCGGCCTCAGGCAGCGAGGAGGCTCTCGCTGTGGGGTGCCCGGTGCTGGGCTTGCCAGCAGCAGACAGCGGGGAGCCTTCCGCCCGCCCGCACCTCTCACCAGTCCCCCAGGCCCAGAGGGTCGGCGTGGGCACAGCAGGCACAGAAAGGCATTTCCTACCACACTGGAGGGACATCCGGACACCAGAAGCATTCAAACAACGTGCTCTGGGTACAAGCGAGAGTGAAAAGTTTCACCCAGGACTTCTGCAGAAGCAAAACGGCAATAAAATTATGGGGATTAATATATAATGCAACTGAAAACTACAGGGGCAACACTTTCCAGGAGCTGAGCAGCCAGGAGGGCAGGGGCACGGTAAAGGCACCATTTGTTGCCTTAGCCTCTCCTTGCCCCCCGAGGAACTCTCGCACGCTGCCAGTATCAAAAGACAATCCAGGAAAACACATGAGCCCAGGATAACAATCAGTGGGCACTGGTGGTGAGAAAATACAGTAAGGAAGCAGTATAACTGTGGTACAGAAATCTTCATGCAACGTAGAGAGCTTCAGTATTGTCACTGCCTTATCACCAGCAGCCCACCACAGCTCACTCGGGCTTTGCGAAGCAGCAACTCTCATCCCAGGAAAGAATCTGAGAGGGCCTCAGCCCTTTTTTCCCCTTCCAAAAAAACCCCGACAACTCACAACCTATTTCAACCACAGATCTCCCCCTGAAATTCACCGTGCCCATTTTGTCAATGACTGAAATGAAGGAACGTCATGGTAACGCCCTGGAGTTATTAGGAAGGCCCAGGGTAGGATGGAAATGAGGCGCAGATAACGCAGTTCCACAGCACACACACCTTCCATAGAACATTCAACCACAGGCAAAGGAGACAAAAGCCCACCCCGTGACAGAGAACAATATTCTGCTCCTTCCTACTCAGCAACGGTGTTACCAGCAGTGTCTCGACGTGATGAAATAATATAACCTTTCATGGCATCTTGTTGGGTTTTATAAAGCGTACCACTACCCAAAAACTGAGATGCTGGGGAGCTGAGTTTTGCTACAGAAGCAGAGGATGGAGGGGGTGGAAGGGACCTCTGGAGGTCACAGGAGACACCTGGGGAATGCGTGATACACAATTTTCATAGAACACATGGCCCTCATATTTTCACTAACACCAGCCCAGGCTGAGGACTGTTAGCCATGGCCAGTGGAACACAAGGGGTCGGGACCCGGGGTTCCCGGCATCCCCCCCGGGTAACTAAGCACAGAGCAGCGTAGGAGAGCCAGCAGCCAACCCCCCAGCACAGGAGGGCAATGCAGAAAGGACAATCAAACTCTACACAGACAATCGCTTTTACATTTACTGAACCGTTCTTCTCTTTGGTAGCCTGCCAAAGAAAAGGTGAAGTGTCAAAAGGACAGGGTTAAAGTACAGCAAGAGCAGCCTGAAATCAAGCACAGCTCCTGACTCATCCGGAGAGCCGGGCACTGGAGCAGCCTGCCGAGGAGTCTGAATCACCCTCAGTGGAAATCTTTAAGGACAGCTCAGGCAAACCTCTAGGAAACATTACAGGTGGGAAATCCTTCAAGGTCATTTTGAGAAACACTGAAACAACCAAGCCTTTCTCCCTAAGCACAGATCTAATCACACAACCACTGCAGTATTTGATGGGCTGTAGTGGCTTTTCTTTTTTTTTTTAATTTGCCGGAACAAGAGGGGAAAAAAAACAAAACAAAGCAAAAAAAAGCCAAGAGAGTCAGCGTAGAGCGAGCGGCAGCCTCCGGGCTGCGGGAACATTTGCTCGACTTATTTTTAGAAAGTGGAATTGGTGCAACTTCCTCCTCGATCCCCATCAGACTTCACCAGCTCTCTGCCCGCTCGCTGAGCCTTCACCGAAGCAACGCTCCCTGCGCGTAGGGCAGAAATTTCTCCTACCTTCCGTGTGCCACTCGGGCAGGAAAGGCCACGGTCCGGAGAAAGAGGGGAGCAGGGGGCGAGGGTCTCTCTGCAGCAGCAGCAGCAGCAGCAGCAGCAGCAGCAGGGAGGGGAACTCCTGCCCGGGGAGATGCCCGAACACGCTGCAGAGCCCACCCAGCGCGTTCAAGCCGAGCTCGGGGAGCCAGCCTCACCCCAACGCGGGCACCTCCGCGGATCGGCCGCTTCCAGGGACAGAAAGCACCGCGGCGGGGACGGCGTTTCGTGCCGTCGGGAGCCAGAGCCAAGGCCGGGTTCTTGCCTGGGCGAAGCGCTGCTCGTCGCTGGGCTTCCGACGGGCTCTAAGCTGTACAGAACTGATAGCGTAACACCACTCTAAGAGGTAGATTTAATTTTTTT